>OZ010574.1:92450215-92497715 GCA_963932145.1 Acanthosepion lycidas
AGGTCTGATGAATTGGATCGTATTTACGATTCCAATGGAATAAATTATGACCATGGAATATTAGTGTTTAAGCCTTTTTATTATATATATATATATATATATATATATATATATATATATATACACACATACATACACATATACAGTACTATTAAACATGGCAACATTTTTTCAAAAACGCATAGCTGGCAACATTATTCCTTCCAAGAAATGTATGGCTGGCAACATTATTTTTCCGAAAACATTATCTGAAGCTTTGTTGCTGGATGCAGGCTGGGTTCTGCTTCTTGGGTAACTTCTATTGCTGACTATTTGGTGCTAGTTGTGATATCTGGCTGTAACCTGCGGATGAACTCATGTGAAGGCATACCTTCCTGGCCTTGATCTCCTCTACCAATGAGGAGATGGAAAGTTGCAGGTTTCTATCATTGTATAGAGAAGCAGGAGGGAAATCCAAGCAACTTGTGCAGGTACTTGTTGATACACTGTTGCGCCTGCTGAATGCAAGAAAGAGTAATATCATACACCTACAATGGCCATATAAGCCATCTATCTATCTATCTATCTATATATATATATATATATATATATATATATATATACACACCTTTGTTATTATTAATATGTACACATCGCTTGTAGAATGAGCAGGGTATTCGACTGAATATGAAAATTTGGGTTTACAGAGCTGTTGTACTTGCCATCCTTTTGTATGGCTCAGAGTTGTGGACTTCATACAGGTACCATATACGCCAGCTTGATGTTTTCCATAAAAGCTGTCTGCATGCAATCTGTGGAGTTAACCTTCAAGATAGGACATCTAACATAGACCTGTTTAACAGGTGTAATATTGGAGGAATCGAGATTTTTCTCATACAGTCTAAGTTATGGTGGACGTGTCATGTCTTGAGAATGTCTGATGACAGGATACCCAAGATCCTAATGTACAGCCAGTTAGATCAGGGCTGCAGGAATGTAGGACTCCCATAGCTAAGATACAAAGACAAGCTGAAAAGCAACTTGTCAGCAGTCAATATACCACATAATACCCTTGAGCACTTAGCCTTGGAGCGGGTAGAATGGAGACCAACATGTTTTAGTGGACTCAGCAGTTTTCAATCTGCTTGTTTGAATCATTTTCAAGAAGCAAGAGCAAGATCTAAAAGGTCAGCCAGTCTAACAGTGATCTCATCTCACAATCCTCAAACTTGCTCCATATGTGACCTCCTTTGTAAATCACTAGCGGGTCTTAAATGCCACTTAAGATTATCGCACAAAATTTCATAACTGAATCAACTACGTTGAAACCGATGGGAGAGTCCATTATTTATATATGTATATATATATATATATATATATATATATATATATATATATAGTACAGGTAATAGATCCATTGGTATATAATCCAGGTGGATCCTGGTGATATCAAATATTAAAATTGATCCACAAAGAGAGCTCAATATATTTATAATAACAGAGCATATATATTACACAGCAAAAAATCCAAAATTACCTCATGCAGGTATAGCCTATTTCAGCTGGTGCAACCTTGCACCAGTCTTGAAGAAGACTAGCGCAAGGTTTCACCAGCTGAAATGAGGTAATCTTGGATTTTTTTCTGTGTAATACACACACACACACACATATATATATATATATCTATATATATATAATGTATATGTATGTCTTTGTTGTTATATATATATATATATATATATATATATATATATATATATATTTGTTATTATTATTATTATTATTATATATATATATATATATATATATATATATATATATATCTTTGTTATTATTATTATTATTATTATATATATATATATATATATATATCTTTGTTATTATTATTATATATATATATATTTTTTTTTTTTGTTAGTATTAATATATAGTAATATATTTAATATATTTTCTGTTTATATGTTATTTTTTATGGATACACTTATTTGAGTAAATACAGAGCTGATATGATAGATTGAGAGAGATTGGCATATGTATGTATTTAAAAGCATTAATTTGAGTTTTGTGTACAGGAATTTCTCTTGACTCAATGGTCATAGCACACCAGACTTAATGGTCGTACCTCATAGCATGCAGGTTTGATTCCTGTCAGTGAATACATATTTTCTATGAAATTTCTAGAAACATTCCGGCCGGTAAATGTAATTAATACTGTTTAATTAAAGATCATTTACTTAAATAAGTGTATCCATAAAAAATAACATATAACAGAAAATATACTGAATATTTGTCGGATTTAATCCATTTCCTATGATATAAATATAATATTATTACTTTTTTTCTCAGTTCATAGTAAGTATGACTTAATGAATAATAAGACTTCAAAATGGCTTGCCACACTGATCCATAATGTGCTATGAAGAATTTTCAATTCAAAATTGTCCTTCTCCTTGGCTGGTTGCCTTAAAATGCCAAAGATCACAGTCTACCTTACTATTTTACCATTGTAGGGAAGAATTAGCTTCATGTCTTTTTCAAGTGTGAATAATAATGTATGCAAAAGGTAAGTATTTCTGTTTATAACAATTAACATTAATACATGTATTTCTTGTATTATAATTATTTGTATTTTTCTTATGCAGTGTTCTTTTGAAACTGACCTGTTGATTTATTGTTTTCAGTTTTGATCTGGATTCTCAGACTTGGTCCATTATTGATCCTTCCCGTGACAGCCAGGTAACATTAAACATTATTTAATTTAAAAACCTAATGAATAACACTGGACTTCAGTTCTGTGGTCATTTCATTAAGAGTTAAAAATGAACCTCTATTGAATTTGTAAAGGAAAGTCAAAAACACAAAATAATAATAAAAAATATTGTCTAAAAATCTGACATGGCATTATCAAGATTTCACAACTTGTTTTGATTCTTGGTTTTGTAACTGCATTTTAGCCAATTTGTTCTTTTACCATTTCTCATTTTCTAAAAGTATTTTCTTAATATTTCAAACTAATGTTATCATCCTTGTTGGTTTTATTGCTACATTATGGCCAGTGTCAGTTTTGATTTTCTTTAGGTGATCAATTTATTCAGTCAGTTTCCTAATTCCTGATCAGGTGCCATTCTTAGCCACAGCATTAGCATAGTCATAGGTATAGTGTTTTTGGTCTATGAAATAATGAAAAGATTACTGTTGCTTTCAGGAATACTTGACATTCAGACACAGAAATATATTAGGTTGGTGCAAAAATAATGACGTAATAATGTCGTTTTTTGACGTTAAAAATACGTCAAAAAACGATATTATTACGTCATTATTTTTGCACCAACCTAATAATTGGTCCTCACCCTCCAGATGAATCGTTTAACTAAGGAAGATTGAAAAATGCAGTCACTGAAATGTGAAAATAAATCCAGCTTGGATTAAAATATTAGTCAAAACATTTCATTTAATAATCTATATTTGTTCATGTCCAAATTCAAATACAAGACCTTCTTACTCCTGTTGGAAGGTTTCTACCCTGATTGACTGTACTGGAACATGTGAAACCAAGGTATCTGGTCAAATTTTTCATGCCATCTTCCCTTTGTCTGCTCTCTAGTTTTTTTTCACTACCTTAGTGTCCACTCTGTCGCTCTTATAGTTCACCTGTTGTCTCTGTGATGTTTGCCCTCCTTGATGGTCTCCATTATGCCCTTCATTCCATTCTGCTATCAATTCCAGTTGTTGCTCTTCCTGACACATAAGGTGATGCTGAGCATCAGTCATTCCATTTTATGTTGGACCACTGCAAGAGTCTCTGCAGTGGTGGTGCTGAGTGCCCATGTCTCACTTCCATAAATCAATTATCACTTCATGTCAATATAAAACATTATCAGCACTGTACAATGAGAATAATGACTTCTTCATCTAATGAAACAGTTTTCAAAATATTGTCAAGCCACTAGTTAATTACTTTAATGATTAAAGACAAAAGTTGTTATAAAATATTTCTTTTTTTTTTAAAAAAGTAGGGTTTCGAAATTTAATTTCTATCTCACAGATATATATATATATTTCACATTTATCTGATATATATATATATATATATATATATATATATATATATATATATATATATATATATATATATATATGCACTTATATGTATGTTTACATATTACCATGCATACATGTGTGTGTTTCTTTCTTCATGTATGTGTGTGTGTTACAGACACACACACACACATATACAGACACATACACACATTCTTTTATGCACCCAGTCCTTTCAGGATGTGGGTGATCATAGCTCTTCACAATTTCCTGTCTTTTGTTGCACTAAGCAACTTTTGGCTCTTTACCATCCCTTTTTACCCTTGACATAATCATTACTTACTTTTTCCTCTTGCCTTTAATATGTCCTGTAGGTGTTAAATTCTTTTGGTTCTCTTTCTTTGTTATATGTTCCAGAAATGTCAGCTCTTACCTAATACTATTTTTTTTCTTTTTAATATTTTCTTTCTCTTAAATTTCTTGCTTAGTTTTGCTATTCCTTATGCACCTTTGAATTACTGTGACACATTTTCCATTTTTTGTTACTATCCTACCCAGGTAGTTAAATTTCTGCACCTGTTTGATTTTAATGTCTCCGATACATAGCTCACATCTTTGGCTGTCTCTAACTGACAACCATGCATTATTTTTTACACTTAATGGTTAGGCCTATCTTCTTGCTTTTTTTTTTACTATTTTGTCTAAGAGTTCTATTCATTTCCTTTCTGAGTTTGTTATAACAGTGTCATGTGCATATCTTACATTGTTAAGTTTGTCTGCTAATAATAGGTCTTTGGATTATCTCGCTGAATAGGTTAAATAAATCAGGTGAGAAAATATATCCTTGTCTTACTCCTCTTACTGTTTTGTGGATTCCCTAAATTCATTCTCTATCTGAATGCAGGTAGTTTGTTCCCAGTAAAGGTTACAAATTGCTCTAATACCTATCCTGTGTAAACCAAACTTTTCTAGTATTTCAAGTAGCTCTTTGTGTCATATCTTATCAAATGCATTCATGTGGTCTATGAACCATAAGTATGGGAAATTTGTCTGAATTTCTGGGATGAGGATTTATCATAATTTACAGCTGGACTATTGTGCCTATTTTTGTTACTATTATCACAACATTTTGGCTATTGCACCCTCCAACTTTCTTTGGGTGGCTATCAATCTGGATAAACTGAACACTTTTCTTTAACACACACACACACACACACATATATATATATATATATATATATATATATATATATATATAGTGTATTTGGGCAGCAATCCTTCTTTTATGCAACCTTTATTAAAAATGACTTGAGAACATTTGGTGACCGAGTTTTTATATAATTTCTTGTATGTTCATTTATACAAACACATGAGAAATTATACAAAAAACTCAACCACCACACCTTATTAGTCATTTCAACGAAACTTGCATATATATATATATATATATATATATATATATATATATATATATATATATGTGTGTGTGTTGCAGATGTCATCAATATAGGCTGAAGTGTCCTAGAGAATAAATTAATATTTTGCCAGCATGGTATCCACAGTGACTTTCATGATAGCCAGTGCCACATTGAGCCCAAATCCTATTCTTGTCAGGCAGTACCTCTGCCCCTTATAAATGACAGTTTTAATTGGCCACAGCAATTGATGCACATATATCTGTAAGTACGCCTTGTGAAGATCAAACACAGAAACATTGGGTCCTTTTCTCCACCATTCACTCAATTTTTTGGCACAAGCATCAGCATGAGCCATGTATGCACCAACATGCTCGTTTAGGTTGCGGTAATCTAGCCTCAGGCAGACTCTGCCTTTATTTTTTTGAACCACCACCATTAATGGGATCATGTCCATTGGGGAACTGAGTTCTTTTGGGGGTAAAGTATCAGCCACCCATTGTCTATTCATGCCTATAGTTCATGTTGATATTCATTCCTTGCCTGCTTAGACACAGGGTACTAAGATACCTGTTTTTTCAGATATTCCGGTGGGTGTCCATCTGACTACCTCCATGATGCTGTCCAGGTTCTGGTATATTAGTTGAATTCTGCACTAAAGTTGGGCTGATTTACAGTCATGGTTGCACAAATATGGCGATTAACAAAGCTCACTTCACCCATTTTTGTAAGGTGGACACTGCCCAAACGCTCAATGACATCCATCTGGGGAGCAGGTCAAATCCTAACAATTTGCTCTCCACCACCAGAACTTCTCTATTGATAGGGTCACAATTGTTTATATGGACTTCCATGCTTGTGATTCCTTGACTTCTGAGGATCTTTTTGTCAACTGTCAATATGTCTACCTCTTGACTTTTCTATGGATGACAATTGGATATGTTTGTAAGTGAACACGAATAACCTGTATCCACAAGGGCAGTATGTTTCACCCCATCAATGTGTATGTTGATTACAGGGAGCATCTTTTTCATGACTGGTACAAACATGGTCAGGTAGGAGAGGCATCACAACTGGTAACGCTGCATTTACATCCTGGAGGGGGACAAGGCTGATGCATTGTCCCTTTGACTCATTTCCTGGACAATCTTGTGACAGGTGCCCTAACTCCTGGCACTTATAGCACATACCCGAGTTGCTTGCCCCTTCTGGAGGCAGTCCCTTGCCAGGTGGTTTGGGCCATTATGCCTGTAGCACTTAATTCTTGCAGAACGGCTCATAGTTGGGAGAACATGTTTACTTTGGGTGGGTCTTGCAGCTGCTACAACCAGTTTCCCTTCCAATTCTTCCTTCATAAGTGCCCAGGTCAGTGACTACTTAAACGGCAGTAAGTCCATCCTGAAGGGGAACCAAATATTTTGTTGTACAGAGGTAGGAAGTCCACGGACAAATGCACATGCCATTGTGCAGTCAGGCATTCCTCTGAAGTGTATCACCAACTTTCTTAAATCAGCCAGGTAAACATCTACAGTTTTACCTGGGTGCAGTTTCTGAGTTTTGAACTGCTTATATACAGAGAAACTGCCTGCAGTAAAAGCAAAGTATAGTATGTCCTTAATTTGTGCTGCATCCGCTCTCACTTTTTTGGTCAATTGCCGATACACTACAAATGCCTCTCCAGTCAGTCAAAGGAGAATGATGGTTTCAAGTGACTTTACACCACAGAAGTTGCATACTTTCTCTAGTTCGACTTTCACAACTCATTCTATTATTGACCCAATTCTGTCAAATTCAGGAATCAATTTTAGATCAAATTTACCATCCACCATGTCACCAAAATAGCTTGTTCAAAAATTGATATGGCAGTTCATTTCCGCAAATAAACAAACCGCAAATCCAAACTCGAGGATCGAAGGCCAGAACAAAATATCAAAATTATGAATCAAAGGTCCATTGTCCCAAATCTCAATACATGTGAAATGTCAGAAATCCTACATGCAAGCTGATGGATGAGGTAGAAAAATAAAATAAACAACTTCAAGAACACCAATCGCTTTTATCAATAGAACAATTTTTTTCATTAGTTGATAGGTGGGAGAGGACACACAATATTAACATATCTAAGGTGCATTTATAGCAACACCTGCAACTGACTTGTTTCTATTTGAATTATTTTGTCTTTGGCATATAGTACAGAACACATATACCCTTTTTCTTGCTAAGTGACTTTCTCTTTCATCACATATATCTATATAATAAATGCAAATGTCAGTGTGACACACTTTTTCAACTTAACTTCTACATGCCGTAGCCTAACATATACCATTTTGGGATCAAATTAAAAACATTCTTGGTCAGATCCAGATCTACAATCCTGAAATTTTGGATACCCAAATTTTCATTACTGCAATTGTTTTTGTTGCTTTCTTTTTTCTTTTTTTTAATGAGATTTTTTTTTGTGACAAATTTTTTTGTACAATAACAATTTTTATAACTTGGAAATAAATTTGTGAATATTCAAAATTAATTGCAAAATACAGCGAAAATCACCCATGAAATAAAAATAATAGTTTGTACAGAAAGTAAGGACCTATCTACATCAAACTGTCTTTAAATTAAGTAGTGGTAGAAGAATTATCTTTGAACTTTTAAAAGTTAAGCTTAAATATTAATGCAATACTTAAATGCAGTGATCAGTTATGAGTTCTGTAGTTTATTGTTGCCCATTGCATCTACTCTTCTCTACCTCTTATGATGAAGACCCAATCAAGAGCCCTCTGCAGGAGCTAGCTTAAATACCACCCAAGAAGATGGCTTTTAAGCTTGTACATATATATGAAGTGTGTGTGTGTAAAAATTCAGGTATAAAGAAAATATATCAGTAGAAACAATTAAATGTTTCATTCCTTGAGGAAATTCATCAACTTTATATTTGTCTTGATAAAGTTCCTCAATGAATGAAATGCATTGGCATAAAAGGTTTTCATCTTATACAGATAGATAGATAGATATAATATGTGTGTGTTTTCAAAATATAGTCAATCTAGCAATCTACAAAAAGCAATATTTATTTAGAAATTTAATTTGTATGTAACAGGTAAATATTTCAGCTCTACCTGAAAAGCAATATTTTTTAGAATAATTTTTCCTTATTTTTTTTTTTGTAGGTACTCTCAGGTCGACTGTTTCATGCTGCTGCTGTTGTTGCTGATGCTATGTATATATTTGGTGGAACTGTTGATAATAACGTACGAAGTGGAGAGATCTATAGATTCCAGGTATGCTGATTTTCAAGGCAGGCATATAATCTTTTTCATCTCCTTTCCCTCTCATTGGTATTGTACTATTATAATCTGTTATCATATATTTAATGTTTTATTTTAGGAGAAAGAAGGATGACAAAATGGGAAAAGTATTTGTGTGACATGTTTCATTCTTTAGGACGTAACCAGACTGAATTTATATTTATATTGATGTGACTACACATGTGCATGAAGGAAAGGGGAACACCGAGAATTTTAAATCTTTTGGGTAGATAATCTGATTTCATTTAGATTCTATTCGTTTTTCTTTTCATCACTTTTGTTATTAAATATCCCGTATTGTGATAACAGAAGATCTGCCTAGAATGGTGAAACATTGTAAGAACTTTGAATCAAATTTACTGTGGATGAACTAGTGATTAAAGCACTTTCTAAACTTTTTCATCTCTTGTTTTCTCTTTTTATTAGAGTAGCATTTTCTAAATCAAAATTGTGGTCAGTTTCGTTATGGTGATCAACTAACATTTCATGTTTTATATAAGGAAATCATTTTTTTTATTAGGAAAATCATTTTAAATAAAAGCAAATTTAAGGTTTTACATTGTCAGATTTTGTTCTGCAAATCAATTTTTTCATTATAAAATACGTATTAACCAACTGACATGAATAAAAATTCTGTAATGTTCATCAGTTTATTGATTTGGTTGACATTTGTACTGTTTCAGTTCAAATGTAACTAGCAAGAATTTGTATTGCTTTCCTGAAATTTTATTTGCTTAAATATTGTTTTCCATTCTTGTATATAACTGTTTTAATGATAGAGTATAAGTTTTTATAGTCTCATAATAAAATCACACACCATCAAATAAGTTATTGTAAATTATTTCTAATAAAAACAGATAATATAATCAGCTGAAATTCACAAGGTATATTCATATGGATCTAAGTAAATTCTGATAATTTTGCCAACATCAGTTAGTAATTTTATTGTAAAAACATTGACTTACATAATAAAATCTGACATTATGTATTTTTATAAGATTGCTTATTAATGAGGCTGTTAAAGTATCATGTTTTCAATTCTTTGTAAAGTAAATAAATTAATTCAATTTTTTTTTTATGGTAACCACAAGCTGTGGAGAACCATGAACATCCATCTCTTGATAGGATAGCATATAGAAAGATTGAGAGATGGGAGGTTAATATATGAAGGGAGATAATTACACAATCTAGAATTACTACAACTTCATTAAAATAAATCTTGATGAAAAAATGAAATCGATACATTAAATTTAAATATTGTATACAATATTTTGTTTATAATTCATTGGAATCAAAGCTGTTGAAAAACCAAATCATCTATTTTCTTTCATAAAAGCAATTTTAGAAATGAAACATTTTCCATTTTGCTTTATATTTTTGCCCTTTTAAAAAAATTTACTTGTTTTTAAAGTTTTGTCTGTTTACTTAAAAGGATAAATTAATAATGGATGTACACTGATTTAAAATTTTTAATCAGTTGATTTTGTTTTCTTTTTCTAGAATTTAAAACTGAAATGCATGTGTTTAAAGCTTGACTTTTTAAAAATAAAGTGACAAAGCTAGTTCTTTTGCTTTTCAGTTCTCCAGTTATCCTAAATGCACTCTACATGAAGATTATGGTCGCCTTTTGGAGAGCAGACAATTCTGTGATATTACTTTTATTGTGGGAGAGGTAAGAACATTTGTAAAAAATTATGTTATCTTGAATTATTATTATTGAACAAAGAAAATGCTTATGAGAATTATCTAAATATACAACTTGAAAGATGATGATGATAATACAAATAATATTTGTTTGCCTAACTTTTATATCGACATGTACAAAATTTGTCCTCACAAAGTAATTTTATTGTTTGAATAAAACCATATTGCAAGTAGGTATTACTTTTTTGTGGTATAATCATTATTTTTTAGAAAATTGATATATCAAATAACTTTCTTGATGTTTGGTCAGAGTTTAAATATTCACTATTCAACATTTTCAATATAACTTCTTAGTGATCTTATAAATTATTTAAAAAAAATTTATATTAAATTTTTATGCTTTTGATACTAAAAAAATATAGAAAATTGAAATGAAGTTAATTTGTAGTTGCAAATTTGTGTATAATCCATGAGTATATATCATTATTTTCTTCTCTTTTCTTAAAAATTCTGTGACCCTTAAGGATGTATGTGATCATGGCTCTCCACTGACTTCTTTATTATCTGTGACTTGCCGTGGCTTCTTGGGAAAGTTAGTGGAGTGGTTTTTTCATTGTCCTTCTTCTATAACAGGGCAAATTTACTGGATCAATATTTGTTAGTGCATGTGATAGCTGATTAGTGATTTGAGGTAGGATCTAGTTGAGAATGGAAGACAGAAAAACTTAGGGAAGATGAGTGAGTAGCCTTTGATATACTGAGAACAAAAAAAAATATAGATTTAAACCTATAAAATAAGATGAATGAGAGTGCTCTGAGAAGATTGGAACTTGGGACAACTTAACCAAAAAACAGTGAAACTTACAGGTTCCCAGGCTTAAACACCTGCAAAGAGATGAATTGATGAGAGGTCCTGTGCATTTTCAAAATTTACCCATTTGGGATTGTTTTGAAAAATCTTATCTAAGTTAATCCCAATCTGCAAAAATAATGTTATTTCATTGCTAAGAGATAACTTACATTTCAGTTTGGTCTGGGCTGAGTCATTAGGTGGATGATTGTTTCCAACTAGGGGTCAGTGACCTATTAATGATGGAAATGGGTGGATTCTTAATTAAAATAGACAGCCAAAATGCTTTGAGAAAGTTTCATTCCGGCCTTTCATTGACTGCAGTCAATTCCTCACCATTGTTGCTAAGCTTCTGATAAAGAGCTTTTAGCAATGACATTTACATAGTCATCCATATACATATATCATTGTAATAAACCTGTAATTGAGTTTCACAACAGTGTCAGTGATTTCCTTGGAGTTTTCTCTCACAGATGTGAACTGTAATTTCCAGCCAAACTCTGGATCCTAGAGAAAAGAGTTATCACTGTCCTACAGTAGAATTCAATTCTGCTGTGAGATACACAATATTTTCAACAGAAAGTCCTACCATTGGGTGACACTGTCAGAATCAGTATTGTACCTTAGGAAACCTATATGGGTATATGTTATGGTAAATTACCCATACATGGATGGACTCTTCCAAGTTACAAATAAAAGCAGGTATTGTTTTTGTCAGAGGTAGTTTATTTTTCCAACAGTCAGCGTTGACAGTTCGGACTTAACATTCTTGCTTGTTTGTATATTATTGTATTACTGATTTTCATTAATATATTTGTTAACTCAAATCCACCCTTGTGTTTTTATTCTGGCCCCAACAAGGCCATAACAGTATACAAGAATACAATGGTAGTATCCAATCCTTCATGCTTATGGTCTACGAACCGTTATAGGATATGTTGGGTTGCCACATATCTATGAATTTTGTGAGGCAGTATAATCCAAGGTTTAACAGCCTCACCTGCTTGACTTCTTATCCTATAGCTCAGGGGAGAATAAATAGATTCATGCTTTTCCCAAGGGTATTAGTGTGAAAGTAAATTTAACAGACAAGGCCTGAACTTGAACTCTACATCCTGTACCAATAACCATACATCCATCATTTATATTAATATTTTGTTTGTAAACGTCTTCTAAGAAATGAGCTCTTTGTGTATATTTTTAAAGTTGTTGGAAGTTAAAATTTTTTCTTCAAAAAAAGTTTAATTTTCAATATCAGTTTTGCTTCTGATCAGTGTAGTTGTTTTTTTTTTCTATAATATTCAAAACATCATTGAAATAGGTTCTTTTTCAAAGAGATGTAAGCAAATTTTTTATTCATGGGATTGATCTCTCATTCTCAATAACTACAACTTGCTAGACTTGTGGCAGATAATAATTCCAAAATTATACATTAATTCATGTCTGTATTCTTCTCTTGCTCTTTCCCAATGTCTTTTCATTTTCTATCATTTCACTTCCTCCTTTAATATTTCTCTATGTTTTTATCTAAATCTTAGAAAAACATGTATTAATTTCATATGCACAAAATAATTAAGAAATATACAAGCATTTTGTACTGCATCCTTTTTTATTCTTTGTTTTAGGTTTCCATAAAGAGTTTTTAAGTATTGTAATTTTTAAATTTTTTAGAGTTCACTGTCAACTTAAAAAAACAGGAGATCAGGAAATTATCAAAGAATTGAAAAATAATAACATTTTAAGAAAAATCAGAATTATTCATGAATTTTTGTTTAATGTTAGGGAATTTGGCAAATTTTCTCATGAAACTTAGTGTGCATCAAATGACTATTTTATGTGTTTTTTAGATTGAAAATGTTATTTATGTGGTACATATTTATTTTCTAGGATTTGAAAAATTTGAATAAAAATGTCTTCTTTCAATTCTGAATGGATAAAACAAAGTCTTAACACTAAATTTGCTTCATGAGTCATGATTGTGAAAAACGATGCTGCTTTTGCCAAAAGAAAATTTAATTGATTTTAATGGGAAAATGACCAATCTCATTCTCGTTATCAAGAATGTTTAAAGGAAAAAAAGCATCAGCTGAAGAACAGGAGGCAAAAGCTGTGCCACTGAGAAAGTTTCAAAATTAGGGTATTTCAGAGGAATTTTTCAGGATATCAAGTAATTATCAGGGAATTTTATTCAATGATTAAGCTGGAAATCCTAATTTTTTTCCATTCAGAATGACCTTTCAATCTTTATCTGTTGATATTCAGTCAGCAAATCTGCATCTTTCTTTTTTATCACTATCCCTTCTCCAGTTTCTCTCTCTAACTAATATCTCTCTCTCACTCTCTCTCTCTATATATATATATATGTACCCAAGTATAGGATTTGTATATATGGAATAAATTCCAATAACCAAAAAATACTATTCTTAAAAGAGTGCCCAATACATAGTAGAGCAAATATAATTTATTTGAAAATTATAACATAAACATGTTATAAAATCACTACAAAAATACCCATTTTGTTTCAACACTTCTGGTGTCTTATCAAGTAATGGTATTGAATGTAGAATAGAGTTTTAAAAGGTTCAAATTGACCAAACACCCTGTGATAGGGGAAACACTGTTACATAAGCTGCAATGACCAATCAAAAGACAAGTATATGAGAATTCAAAAAACTTGACAATGAACCTTGGTTATAATTATTAAAGCCTTAATGTTAGGGTTAGACTAAAATAGAAATCATTCTAATTAATTAATATTAAATTTTACTATAAAACTGAAATTTAAAAATTACCAATTTTAAATTTAATCTGTATTAAGTTTAAAATATTATAAAATTATTTAAAGAAGGAGCTGAGGAAAAAACACATATATTTTATTATTTATTTTGTTATAATTGAAAATCCAAAATCTCAGTTAGAATAAATGTTAATTTAATGGGGATGTAAAACTTCGTTATAACTTAGATACATTTGAAGTGATGATATGGGTAAGGGTGGATGAAATCTTGCAAAAGATAATACATACACAATCAGATTATAATACACAAACATGTAAACATATTTAGATATATAAACATGCAAAATAAACATGCAAAAAACATGAATGAAAAAGGAAATAGATGTCCATGACCCAAAAAATAAAACAGACAACATATACATACAATGAAAGGCATATATAAACGATCATAAGTTTGAAAGTGTTAGTAAATGAATTCTAGCAGACTATTAAAATATTGCTTACATGGGCAAAGATATATTGATAAAAAGAGGGTTCAATAGATAAAGTTTAAAAGGGGTAGAATAGGAAAACAAATATTCAGCAATGAACAACACAAAGAAAAAATACAATGAAATATATAAAAATGGGCAGAAAAAAATAAATATATAAAATACACACATAAAAAAACACAAATGTCCAGGCAAAATGCAGCTTAAAATAAAATAAAACCAGCTAATATATAAAAAGAAAACATAAACACGCAAATATATACAAATATCTCGTATATACTTATATACACTTGAGTACTCTTACACAAGTACTAATATATAACAATATATATAAAAATACATACATACATATGTGTACACACATGCATCACTACAAATAGATACATACATAAATATATATACACACACACACATATATATACATACATACACATATACACACACAGAAATAAATATAATTATATCAGCCTACACAGCAACATATATATATATATATATATATATATATATATATATATATATATATATATATACTAACAATATTATCCAAATGACTATAAAGGATTCAGAGTCCATACAAGATTGAAATGTAACAAAACACAACTGTTGATTATTAAGTCCACAACAATTTTAAAATGACTATAGCAAAGAAAACAGCGAATAGCCTTGTCAAACCAAGCGACAGTATGTTGTGTGTATCCTACAATGGAAACTGGCGAAAAAGAAAGTTACTTGCTGAAAAAAGGGCATGTATTCTGCATGATATGCTGAAGACAGTATATTCAAATTAGAAACAAGTTAGTCGCAGAAATCGCTATAAAAGTATTTTGATATACTAATATTGTGTGTCCTCTCCCTGTTGTCGACAAATGAGGAAAAATGCTCGTTTGATAAAAGCATTTGGTGTTTTTGAATCAAGGAGAAAAAAGACAAAATTTGTGTCGTCAGTAAGTGAGTTATTTTTCTGACTGGTTACGTGCATTGTGATTTGTGACATAGTACCTGCAAATCAGGATTTCGACATTTCTTTCTGCTCCTGATATTCAAGTCTGAACTTGTAGTGATTTGTTCTCTTCATTGTGGAAGTAATCTGCGGCAAATATTTTCCTTTGCAATTCAAGAATTCTTACAAGCTGTTTCAGCACCATGATGGACAGGACATTTGATGTCAAGTTGATACCTGAGTTTGATGGTTCAGTGACTGGACAAGTAGTTACTGAATGGATTGAGAAGGCAGAACTTGTTTGTGACCTGTGTGGAATTAACAAGGTTGAATGTGTTCTTCCCTTGAGGATGACGGGCAAAGCATTTGCTGTTTACCAGCAGTTAAATTCAGAGCAAAAAGCAGATGCTAAACAGATAAAACGAGCCCTGCAGATTGCCTTTGTGTTGGATCGTTTCTTATCTTATGAGCAGTTAGTGGAATGCCGACTGTGCCTGGACGAGTCTGTCGACATCTTTCTAGCTGATTTGAAGAAGCTAGCAGATCTATTTGGTGGTATATCCGAGCAAGGATTAGTATGTATGTTCATACCAGGGTTACTAGCGCACATCAAGCAACTACTGTGTGCATCTTCCAGGATGGAAGACATGACTACAAACCAACTGTTGGACCGAGCTCGGGTCATAATGAAAGATTCAACTGTAACTGAGGAAATTGTTACGACTAGCATTTCACTAGGCAAAGCTGATAAACTTCCAAATGTTAAATGTCGAGAGGGTATGTGATGCTATCACTGCTCTGAGTGGAATCACATTTCTAGGGACTGTCCAGTTTGACAAAAAGATACCAGTTAGCCACACAGGTCACACACAATGCGTTGCTTCTGGTGTTAAGGATTAAGCCACATTGCTTCATTGTATCTGAGGAAAAGAGGAAGGGTACAAGACATTAGCGCTGGTCTCTTTCCCAAGCGAGTTTGGAATGAGGTACTACCTGTCTTAAATGTTCACATGAATAGAGTTAAGAGAGTGGCACTTGTAGACACGGGCTTCTCACAGACACTCATGAGTAAGTCAGCTTGTCAATCCTGGTGGGAGACAAAGTTGGGCATACTCACCATAAATGGAAATACCCTCAAATGTCACAGAGTTGAAAGTATTAATCTTGATGTGGACAATGCAAACTCCCTCAACGTAAAAGTTTTGGTAGTGGATGGAGAAATACTGGGTTTTGACCTGATGCTTGGTTTCGACTCCATTAAAAAGCTGGGTGGACTCCAAATAATGGAGTGTGGTGGTGTACGGTTTCCAAAGTGTGAGATGGTTTGTTGTGCCACCATTAAAATAGAAGAACCCGATTTCTGTGCTGAATTCAATACAAGCAAGAAGAGATGGGTTGTATCATGGAAGTGGTCAAATGGTCAATCACTGGAGAGTTTGCGAAACATGATGCCCAAGCATGCAATACCAGCACGGTTCAAGGAGGAATATGACCGTGAACTGCAGACCTGGCTTGATAATGGTTGGTTGCAGCCTTATCCTGAAAAGAAACTTGGTCCTCCAAAAGGTTTAATTCTGTTGATGGCAGTAGTGCCAGTATTAGACTATCGAGTGCTGAATGAGTGTCTAGGCGCACATACAGCCAATGCTGATGTGTACGCACAGAAACTGAGGAAGTGGCATAAAAAGACCTGATGTTGCTATCCATGACCTATGGCAGGCCTATCTACAAGTGAATATCCATATAAGTCACTTTGGCCCTTTCAAACTGTAATCTTCAAGAGGCAAAGATATTGCTTGACATGAATGAGTTTCAGGTTGAATGTTATGCCAGCCATAATGAAGTTCATTGTGGATGCCACGTTATCGAAAGATGAGTGGATTCAATGGGCAACCTCATCATATATTTATGATATTTATGTTGACAAAAGCATAATTTCAGCAGCTCATGTGAAAAAGCACTTGTCTGCACTTGGTTTGACCTGCAAGGATCCTGTGTGGTTGCAGGATGGCACACGTGTGCTGGGTTTGCATATCAAGTAGGATAACAACATGCTTAAGTCGGAACATGAAAATGACATTACATCCTGAGGTCCTGACATGATGTAACGTCTTCTCGTGGGGTGGAGAATTGGTGGGTCACATTCCTGTGTGTGGTTGGCTTTGTGTTGCTGCATCATTTGTTAAATGCAGAACAGTATCGATCATGTCGGGCTGAGATGACGAAGTGACAGATGCTCCCCTTAAGAACATGATTGTGGACATAGTAGAAAGAATACGCCAGAATGAGTCTGCACATGGTAAGTGGTGCACAAGTGGACACAGTTATGAGGTGTGGGTCGATGCAAGTTCTCTCGCCACAGGGGGTTTGTTGGAGGTTGACAGAAGCATTGTAGAGGATGCATATTGGCTGTGGCCTGTGAAGGATGCCCAACATATCAATTCATCAGAATTGGATGCTATTCTGAAGGGCATCAATTTAGCACTACAGTGGGGCACAATGGAGCTACACCTCTTCACAGACTCTGCATGTGTGCACCGGTGGGTATCAAACATGCTCACTGGCAAAGCCAGAATATGAATTAAGACGGCAAATGAGATGCTGATCTGGGGACGTTTGAGTACTTTTCAAAAGCTGATCCAAGAATATAACTTACTGATCATGATAAGTTTAGTAACATCGAGTGAGAATCAAGCAGATAAGCTCACAAGAGTACTGCAATGATGGTATGATGTGATCAAGAAGGAGGTTTAACCAGCATGCCCTGTATGTGTTTCCATGTTGAACAAAACCTCTCTGGATCAGATAAGTGCCATAAATTGCCAGAGTGGACATCCTGCCGTCAAGTGGATGCTGTATTTTGTGAGACGAGTTTTCCATATGACATCCAAGGTGGCCATCAAGGCAGTGGTCAGAATATGTAAAGAATGCCAGTCAATTGACCCAGCCTCAAGTCATTGGCCATGTGGCAACCTAAGTGTGACTGAAATCTGGACCCGCTTGGGAATGGATAATATGCATTACGGTGGGCAACACTACCTTATGTTGATTGATTGTGGCCCAATTCGATTTGCAATATGGAGACACCTGCTTCAACAAGACTCAAGAAGCATCATCTGACAGTTGAAAGTATTTTTTTTGAACGAGACCCACCATCAGAAATCCTAACCAATAATGACACTGCATTTTGCAGCAAGTGCTTTAAAGATTTCTTGGATGACTGGGGATTCCAACTTTGTTTTCATTGTGCATATGTTCCTGCAAGAAATGGTATAGTGGAAAGATCTCACTGGAGCATAAAGAGAATTGCAGCAAGAAAGCAGTGTTCGATAATGGAGGCAGTGTACTGGTATAATATTATGTTGAAGGATGACATTACCAAAAGGGGAGGTAAATTAATATAACATTACTACCTGATCGTTGTAAGAATCACGGTATATACAAAGTTGTGAACAGATTGTGGGCCGGTGTACCTCCAGGTATGAAGTGGGTTGTGTGATGGACATTGTAAGTCCACAAACAATAATAGTTGATGGGATGCCTCAGCATGTAAAAGATCTTCGCCTTTTTGTTGACTCTGATACATCAAAGAGCGAATCTGATGATTGTATAATTCAGATCTGCGAATCTGATGCTTCTACAGATGCAGAGATTCCAGAAACTTGAGATACACCTGATGACTCTTCAGGAGACAACTCTCCAACACACATAAGGGAGATAGTTCCATTACGACGAAGCACAAGGATAAAGAGAGCTGCTTCAAGCTGTTTGATTTGTGATAATGAGATTGATGAGGAGTATAGAAAAGAAAATGGTAAATCACATCATCAAACCAAGCGACAGTGTGTAATGTGTATCCTACAATGGAAATTGTGGCAAAAAAGAAAGTTACTTGCGGAAAAAAGGACACATATTGTGCATGATATGCTGAAGATGGTAAATTCAAATTAAAAACAAGTCAGTCACAGAAGTCACCATAAAAGTATTTTGATATACTAATATTGTGTGTCCTCTCCCAGTTGTCGACGAATGAGGAAAAAATGCTCAATCAATAAAAACAGTTGGTGTTCTTGAATTGGGGAGAAGAAAAAAACAAAATTTGTGTATTTAGCAAATGTGGTCGTTGATGAGTGAGTTATTTTTCTAGTTGGTTATGTGCATTGTGATTTGTGACATAGTACCTGCAAATCAGCATTTCAACATTTCTTTCTGCCCCTGATCTTTGAGTCTGAACTTACAGTGATTTGTTCTCTTTGTTGTGGAACTAATCTGCTACAAATACTTTCCTTTGCAATCCACAAACTCTTACACAAAAGTAGATTATAGTTAGCATAGATAATTCATTCAAAAACACTAAGATATACACATATACAGATATATATATATATACATAGATATATAAACACACACACATATATATACATGCACACACATACGTACATGCACATACACACCCATACATATACAAGCGCATAAATATATAAACAAGCACATACATAACAACTATTATATATATACAAACATATAACTACAAATAAAAATATATTCATATATACATACATACCCACAAATACACACACATCCATATATACATATACACACACACACATATATATATACATGTACATGTAAATACATATATATATATATATATATATATATAATTCACATACACATATATACATCTATCCATGAAAATACACACACATGTGCATGCACAAACAACATAATAAGCGTATACATACATATATGTACATAAATAGGAGAATTAGCAGATAATATAAGTAATAGCATACTGAACTTACAGTAACATTGCATTATTGCGAAAAATATTATTACCCCTATAGTAAGTTAAATTTTGAGCTATGTTTACAGTTAACAGTGAGTTCATTCCTTTGATTTAATAGATGCATCTTGTCTTTAAATCTAATGATTTCAAATTTTTCATTAAGACATAACAAGGGTCATATAGAGAATTACATGTTCAAGCTCACTTATTTAATTTCCATTTAACAGTAGGTGTTTTGTTTTTCTCCTTTAAACTCTAAAAATACAAGACAATGACGTCTTGTATTTATGATTACTATTGTTGTCCATGCCAACATTCTTTGAATGTATTCATACTACTTCCAATGTAATTTTATATATATATATATATATATATATATATATATATATATATATAAAATTTTCTATGTATAGATGATATTTCTGCATTTTTATTTTTTCAGGAGAAAGTTGAAATTCCAGCTCATATTGCATTGGTTGCTGCTCGTTCACCATTACTTCGTGCCAAAATTCGGAGAGCAAAAGCTCAGCTGGTAAGTTGCTTGTGCCATTCTTTATGAAACTTAGTTTGCTTAATTCTGTCAGAATATCAAGTTGCTTTTGGAGCCATCTTGAAAAATCTGAACCTTTTAAAATCCAATAGTGTTAAAGGTTATATTTAATGTAGTAACAATCTTGTCTATTTATTAGTTTTATTTGCTGATGTACCTGTCTGTATTGGGTAAAAGGTCAAGACTTGGGTTGTAACTGGTTATAATGAGTGTAAAATGATTCCTTTTGTACTGTGATAGTGAAAGCTGTTAAGTGTTATTTTTGTCAGTCAAGTTATGCAAAACTGTTTCAGAGGAACACTAATTATCCAAATGTTAATTATCTGAATTTCAAATTATCTGAACAAGGTCTTGTGAATATTTAATTTTATAACTCTGTCTAATCTAATTGCAAATTGGGGTGGAATTAGTGGCAAAAAAGGAGGTCTTCTTGTAACCAGACTCTAATTGCCGTTTTCACGATTCCTTCATTGCCATTCCTGCTACTTGATTCTACTTCCTATATCATGACTACTCAACTATTTCAGGGGTCAGAACCAGCTTGCTTATGTTGAAGAATCCCAACATAGTTTGGCTGAGGTTATTATCACCTCCCAATTTATCACTTTCCAAGTTTCTCCAAATTTGGTATGTTTCAAGACACGCTTCCAGGTTCTCAACAAGTAACCAACAAGTTGCAACTGGAAATGGTTGACTCACAGTCCAACAGCAACTAGCAAATTATGACCGGAAATGACTAAGCAACATTAATCCTGCACTCAGTGATTTCTTTTGTAATCCGAGAAGTTTTCAAATTATTCATTTCTATCAAGAAATTATGAGATCTTAGATTAAAGTTTGCCAGTGTTCTCCATCTAAAAGAGATGAATGGAATCATTAATTTTTCATAAGCAAAAATTAAATATATATATCAACTGCTTTCTTCACAAGATTCACCACTCTCAGGCTTGACTAACCACCTCATCTATCCAGCTTCGACTCAAAAACATCTCCACCCAGCTACAAACCTTCATCGTTAACAACACTATCACCGAAGATGCATTGTGATAGTCAAAGATAAAGATGCAGTCTGTTATACACTGTTGCAATTAGATCTCTTTCTGATTTATTCTGCATGCTTACCCGATGTAAACACCATGAAGGCAGAGAACAAAATAACAAAAGTCATTTTCTGCCCATTAGGCTCCATGCATCATATCTGGTCTACAAAGTTAGCTCCAACAGTGGCCAATCAGGAACATTTCTGTGGG
The DNA here is from genome assembly GCA_963932145.1 of Acanthosepion lycidas. Taxonomy (NCBI): domain Eukaryota; kingdom Metazoa; phylum Mollusca; class Cephalopoda; order Sepiida; family Sepiidae; genus Acanthosepion; species Acanthosepion lycidas. Next base: position 92,472,207 of record OZ010574.1, read on the forward strand.
AGTGGAGAAATGTCTCTGAGGACTACCAGACTGGCTTAAAAGCAGGTCTCTGAGAACAACAGCAGTCAGCTGCAGCCCAGCATGCTGACAGCTGTCACACAGGGCACTGCTGCCATGATCATCACCACTGCCTCTCAACATGACCACACCTCTCAATGACCATTACCACTCTCAGGTTTGACTAACCACCTTGACTATCCAGTTTCATGTTGATAGCATCTCAACCTTGTCACCTCAGAAAACACCAGCCATGAGCGTCCATCTATCCAGGTTCAACAGCACCCAGCTACAAATCTTCATTATTGACAATGCTGTCACCTTGACATATATCGACAATGATAACATCTCAACATTGACAGCACCAAGCTGCAAGCCTCTTCCTTATCATGGCAACAAATCCAATTCTGTAAGCAAGCGACTCTGACCCCGCAAGCAGCAACTCTGACTCTGCAAGCAGCAACTCTGACCCCACAACCAAGCAACTCACTACTGTGATGCCGCTCCACCAACATGAGTGAGACCATTACATAGACAAGGCCTACCAACCACGCCAATCCAACGTCACCTCTGTTCCAAACCAACGAAACTGCCTACCACCGTGACCTCAATCAACCAACACACACTAACCATATTCAATGACCTCCCACCAAACCCACACAAGAATTAGGTCAACTCCTAGCATTACACTTACACCTGACTGCCATACTGATGACTGGCCACTAGTATGGTTTTGACTGGTTATGACTAACTAAGACAAGAAATTGACCAATGGCTTGAGTAGAGACACTCGAGTTCCCCACATTAAGACAAACTGACTCAATGGGGAGTCGAAGGTAAATACCTGTTTGGGTTACGTGTAAGATCCTATTACTAAGTAGTTAATCCTACTAACCAGGAAACTTCCGAGATTCTGTTTTTTCCAACAGTATGATCCAACTTCCTTTCTTTTCAGGACAATATCTCAACCTTTTGCAATTTCTCCATTTCTACACCTGATTTTTATCTCTAAACCAAGAGCCATAATTTTTATATACCACCAGTGACGATTATGAACATACATTTAATTCTCAATACAATGAGAATAACCAAACCAAGACGCCTCTGAGGACCAAGACGCATCATACCTAAACACATGTAAAGATATTTGTTAGTTTTCACCAAATAATTAAGTTTGACCTTTGTTAAACTTACAACTCCGTCTTTGTTTTACTTGTTTCAGCTGTTGTCATTTCTTTTTCCTTTTGGTTTGTGAGGTCGACATTATTATTGATCCCGCAACAAGTGGTCCAGTTGCAACTTGCTGGTTACGACATGTCCGTTGATAGGAAAACTTCTTACAACCCCTCTCAGTGGGGGTTCATATTGTTCACATATCAATTAGCATTATTGGGTAAAATTATAATTTTCCCAACATTCAATTTTCTATCTGCCCATACATTTTCAAACCTTATTCTATTATCTGTCTGTCCTATGGATGCGAAGATTTAATGATATTGATCCATCATTTTGTTACTAAAGAAATCATAGTTGTGATTCATATCATAGTCCTTTTGCTTCTCCAAAAGGTTGGTACACTTGAAGATGTTAACTAGGTCCTCAAGATAATTCTTTTTTTTTCTTTTTCTGATTGTCTCTTGTCTCAGTTACAACTAAACATCTAGCTTCTTTCTTATCAGCATCTTGTGAAACATCAATTTATGTTCAAATCCCACTAAAAAAGAAAAACAAAATGCACCTAGGTACTTCTGTTGTGCTGCTAAAATTCAAATTGTCTAACTTAGATATCTATGCTATTTATTTATCAAGTTAATTCTCATTCCAGCTGGCCACCAGGCATAGATTTACTTGTAAAATCTACTACAGTAACTATTTTACAACTTCAAGAAGACTGATGACTGACAAATTTGTCAACCAAAGTGATATTTCATGTGCATTAAAAAGAAAATCAATGCAGTCAACAAAAGGAGAACAACTTAAGCCATCTTTGTGGTGTTCACAACAGAGTAAAAATAAAGATTCCCTCCTCTGATGTGATGTAAGAAAAAAATACTACCAGCTTCCATAAAAAAATAAACATTATTTAAACTACAGATAACATGGTTTTATTTTGAAAATAAAATATCACAAATTATAAAGAAATTTCCTTTATTTCCACTTTTATTGCTTGGGCAAAAAAACAAAACATTTAAATCTTCTTTTTTTTTTATATGTTTGAAAATGGCTTCCATTTTTTTGATTGAATCAGTTATCCAAACTAAATACTAACAATATGTCTCATTCAATTGATAATCTTGAAAAGTCCTAGAAATTCTGTAGAAAAGTTATTGTTTGAGGAGATCTTGATGGAGACTTCATGTAATTATGGCTTAGGTTTCTTAATCAAAACAATGCTTTTTGTCTCATATGTATTATTATGTTTGGGTAACTTCAGAGATTTTGGCATATAACATTTATATATCAGACACATTTACCTACATTCTCCAAGTGGTGAAGAACTGATGTTTGTTTCATAATCTTCAGTTTGATTTCTTAGAATCTTTTCTGATCTGATTAAAATAAAGAAACCTAATATTTTTAGTACCAGTTTAAAATCTTTTCAAATTCATATGATGACAATCAGTTGTTATTATTGCCTTACTATTGTATTCATTTCTCATATTGTATGCAAATTCTTTGTTTTAACAGCTTCATAAGAGAAATTTGATTTTACTTTCTTTCTAGGCTCAAGAAGTCGCAGCAAATGATGCAGCCAATAGCCAAAATGAAGACATCCAGGTACGTGTGCGTATATATGTATATGTATATACTATTGGCATGATCACAGTGTCCAGCAGCTTTATAAAGTGTCAGAAAATCATACCACGGTTTGACCCAAGTCTTGTGAATGAAATTGGGTAGAAAGAATATCCATCAATAGTTGTACTAACACAAAGTTGCAAGTCATTGTGATCGAGGGTTTTAGTGTACTGGCTTAGTTAAAACTGCTAATCATGACAGATTATGTACTCTATCCCAGATCTTTAGCTAAAGTGTGCTCAGCAAAGTGAGCTATGTGGGTGTTGAACAAACACAAATGTATCTGAGCAGGTGTCTGCAACAGGGATTTGCTAGCCGCCCTAGCAGATGGGTGTGCTTGGAAAAATGTGAATACCCTATCAGTATATATATATATATATATATATATATATATATAAATGATCCAATTTACTATATTTGTGCATTTGTTATAGCTCATCATACTGCTATTTCTTTTAGTGCATTTTAATTTTATTGGTTTAACTTTGAGAATAAATCAGTGTTCAGTTCAATCAAGCCAACACTTCCAAGTAATTTATAATTAAGTAAAAATTTCTGCCTGAATTTCTGGGTGAAGAGTTATCATTATTTCCATTTGGACTATTGTCCTGATTCTGTTGCTATCACTTTTCAGCCATTGTGGCCTTTTGCTTTCTTTAGGTGCTTGTCAATCCAGGTAACTTGGATATTTTGAACTGAACCCTTTATTTAATTTACAGGATTGGGTTGTTCTTGTTCCACTGTCTATGTCTAGGGATATCTCATTCTGTTCTAAGTCTAAGTTTGAACTACCCAACCCAGGGATTGAACTCACAATTACTCACTATGTCACCAAATTCATGAACCAATGTCTTCGTCTATTATTTTTCAATACTTTGTTCAAGGGAGATGAGTCCAGATTTTTAAACGGATACTTACAGAGTTGTTTCCCTTAGTCTGCTAATAAGCGAGTAAGAGGTGTAAATCGTAAAGAATCCTTCAACTGTTGCCTAGTTTAAACCCGTATAAGAAAACTAGTCTTCCTTTGGAGAGTATTTTCAGACATTTGAATTTATGTTTTATGTTGTTGATGCTGGTAACATGTTTCAGCTGATCCCTTCTACACCCTTCTTCAGGTGTAGAATCAATAAGGACAGTGATCTAGAATAATTTGGGTGATTGAATAGTATTCTCTGTATGGCTGCCATTGCTTGGAATGAACCAAGCCAATGGATATATTAACTATTATTTCTTTTTATCATCTTTTTCTGTTTAAAAAAAAAGAGAGAAAAAGAGATCCCTCTCTTTCCTCACAGGATGCCTGGTTCCTAAGAATCTTATCTCCCAGGCAACATGTCCACATTACACCGGTAAAATAGGATGGGTGGATTTTTGTCTCTCACCTACATGCAAATCTGTGTAGGTTTCCATCTTTAAAAAGGCCCTGTGCCTCTGGAAGGGTAAATAAATGCTTATATAAGTTCAAATGTCTGAACAAATCTTGAGATAGAATACTAAAATATTATATTAACTTTGTATTTTATTTTGATAATTAAAAAATAATGTGCAAGATGCAACATTATATTTGAAAGAAAAAGACTTTGAAGAAGAGATCCTCTTAACATATGAACAATATTTTTTCTTAAATATGAGTTTTATACTATAATCTCCATTTAAGTTATCATTGTTTTTTATTAATGTTTTCTTTTTTAAATCAGCAGCAATCATCTTCTTCACATCAAAAAGATTCATCCAGTCGACTCAAAGTTATTATTCCTGATGCTGTTCCTAAAGCTTTTGAAATGGTTCTTTCTTACATTTATACTGATCGAATTCATCCAACACAAAAAGGTGAGTGTCTTTCATTTTTTTCAGCTTTGTATTTTTTTTATTTTCATCTTTTCATTATTATCATCTTCATCTTTTTTATTTTGCATTTTGTCTATACGTTCATCTTATCTTTACTTCTCTTCTATTTTCTGTTATTCTAACATTACAAGCATCATTGTCATTGTCACTTGTATTTATATATGATTTTGTTCATGATTTGTATTGTTTCTGTTTTCCTATCTACTTTGGCTTTTATTTGATCATCTTTAACACTGAAGAATCTGAAATGTTCATCAAACTCAGTTACACAATACAATAATTATAGAAACAATACAAATTGATAAGAAAATGATGCGGGGTAGAATAAAAACTGAAGTAAGAATCACAGCTGCTTTATTTCTTTTTCTTTCTCACTTTTGATAAGAAAGACAAAAGAATAATCCTTTTTATTGTTTTTAGGTTCATTCATGAAAAGCCTGTAGAGGACAATCTTATTCAGTGTATTTATGAAAGGAGAATAATACTTAGATACACTATTGTGATATTAACACCAAAATTGTTCATCTTTTTAATAAACCTTTCCTCTATATGATCACTAAATCTGAAAGTGCATAGAAATAGCAAAAAATGTATACCAAAAACTAATCAAAGTACTAAGACAGAAAAATTTCATTAGAAACAAAATGAAATGATTGCTTAACTACTAGGTAATTTCTAATCTTCTATGTCATTGAATGCTGGACAATTTCCTTACAGATGAAGAGACTTTGAGGCAGCAGATGTGCTTCTACCAACAGATGCTGAGAATATCATATCATATCAGAACATATGAACAATGAGGATGTCTTAAGGAAAATGAGAAGAAAGAAACTTAGTTACAGTCAAAGAGACAAACTGAAGTTTCCAAGATATGTAATGAGGAAAGAGGGGTGAGAGAATTTAACACTCACAGGACATATTAAAGGCAAGAGAAACAGGAGGAAACAGCAAGTAACCTAATTAAGAAGCTTGTGTGAATGGATGGGAGAACAAGGGAAAAGATTGGTGATAAAAGCCAAAAATGACTAAGAGCAACAACAGACAGGAAGCTATGGAGAGCCATGATTTATATATCAAAAGGACTAGGTATATAAAAAATGATCACTGCTTTTCTCCAGCATAGCTGTAGTTATCATACAACACTGACACTGGTAGGAGATATGCAACTACATCAACCACCAAGCAGCATTTTAGGAGGTTATTCAATATTAAGTAAGTAAGTATAAGTAAGCATAGCTCAAAGTCAAATAATGAGATGATGGAAGAATTTGCAGTTGGAAAATTGATAAATATAAAATTTGGAAAATCTTTTATGCTGACATGTTTCAACAAACAGCATCCTTAGATAAATGAATTTTATTTCAACTAAATCTACACTATCACGGCAGGACATGATTTATGTTAAGCATATGGAATGCTTGATTTTTTTTTTTTTTACTTTAACAATATTGTTTATGGAATTAATAAAATAAAATGAAAAAGTAAAATAAACTTAAATAAAAAAAAAAGAAAGAAATCTAGCTTTCATATGCTTAATGTAAATCTTGTTCTATAGAGAAGGAAGAAGAAACCCAATCCTAAACTGAAAAGAATGGATAAACCTCTATACATGAACAAGGAAGAGTGTGAACTGAATGATAGGTGACCCTATGTACTCCTATTTTACCATTCTATTCAATTCTCATCCAAATTTGAATCAGATGGAAAATTTCAACTTCTATGTAAAGAAAACCTGCTTACTTTGAAAAATCATCATTTTTATGACCACTGGCGCTGGTGAGGAAAAGTATAATGCAACAGTTTAAACTTTCAGTTGCTTCTAATCTTTATTGGTCATTGTTACAGAATAGATTGTTGAAGGTTTGCAATGCCTTCTCAGTACTGAAGCCTCAAACATACAAAATTTATCATTTACAAGCAACAATTTGAAACAAAAACAAAACTCAGTTTAACTAAATCCAAAATAACATTTATTCAAAAACAACAGTATGTATTGACTGTGTGTGATTCGGTTGTTTATGGTATTAGTGTTCGAGTATATAGGTAAAAGTGGATTTTCATAGTTGTGCCACATGGTGAAGAGTTTGAAATGTCTTTTCCTTAATTACATTTGTGAGATAGTAAGTAGAAAGAAAAGTCTCAGTGAAACAGTAATTAACTGGTATCGCAAATATGGGGTGTTCCCAGTTCTTGACCCGGTTACCATAGTGATGTTGTGAATCAGAGAGTTTGTTTTTTGGTCACTGCTGTTGAAGGAGGGGAAAAAAGGGACGAGTGACTGCTTTTCTTTCATCTGCTTCCTTGAAGTTCAGTAGCTGGCAGATTTTTCCCTCCTGAACTGAAAATTTCTGCACTGTTTATATGTTTATGATAGCTGTCAATGATGTAGGGTGCAGACATAGTTGTAAGCTTTAAATTTGCACCTACTTGAGATAAATGCTTGCAGCAAGAAAAATGAGTGGCGGAAAAAAATGTATTTTCTGACCAATCGTTTTTTTAGGTCTGCTACAAGATGTTGGGATTGTAGAGATTCTGTGGTTTTTGGTTTTATTTGTAATTTATTTCATGTCAGCGAAATTAATTGTGCAAACATTTTGAGAATTAAAATCAAGTAAAGTAACTTTGATTTGTAGGTCAAGAGCCAAGCAGTAATGAAGTTATTCTCCTTATGATGGATGTGTATCGGCTTTCTGTACAGGTAAAAGGACTTCCTTCTTTTGATATGTACCTTTTGAAACATTTTAACAGCTTTTGATGTTGGTATAAGCTAATATCTGAAAGTGGAATTGGTGAGCTAAGTTCAAGATCTGTCCTCATCTTTTGTGTTCACTTTGTACTATTGCCTTTGGGAAAAGCATGAAACCATTTATTCATGGTTCAACATGGGTATCCAGAAAATAACATTTGGATTAGTAGAAATACCTTATACCTTTATAGCTATTTTTCTTAGCGTATATATATATATATATATATATATATATATATATATATATATATATATATATACACACACACACACACACACATATATATATATATATATATATATATATATATATATATATATATATATATATATAATGTGTGTAAAAATTTCAGAGTATACTTTTAAAGGATAATATGAATAAAGACAAAAGGAAAATCTATCTTAGCCAATGTGCTTTGTCCTCTGGGGGACTTTATCAAGGCAAATGCAAGGATATTATTTTGCAGCAAGTATTAATATACAAGAGCAAAAGTTTTTATTTGTTTTTGAGTTTAGGAACACTCTTAAATATTCATCTGGTTAGCTGAAACGTCAGGCAAGCTATGGGTTAACAAAGTGATAGAATTCAATGTCTAATAAATGAAAGTGAGTAAGTGATGTTTCAGAAAATTTATTTTTTATGCAAATTAGTATTTACATTAATTTATATGTTATATATTTTGAATAACTTGAGGTTATGTGTTTAAGCATTTTCTTTTAATTTTTTAACATTTTTGTCATCATGTATTTTGTCTTGGCAAAGTAGTAATTCTTTTAGGAATGGAGATATTGGAAAAAATCCGGGATGCAGATTTATATTTTGATAAGATTCAATAGCAGCACTTTCAAGAATTTTTCTTCTAAGTGAGTTACTTTGTCTTTTAATAAGTGTGGCATTCTTTGGAGCAAAGTTGTGGTTGAATTTATTTGTATGTATAGATAATGCATTTCATAAATTGTTGTGTGAAAAAATACTGCAAACTTAATAAAAACAAAGCTTTATCATCAAAATCTTTGTTATTATTAAGAGGAAAGATCAAAAGAGTTTTTATTATTGGTTGTTACTAACATCCAATCGGATGTGCGGAACATGTGGTCTTTCTTCCTCTTATTCTTTAAAAAAGGCCAGAGTAGCTGTTAGTGTTTAATTAAAAGGGGGAATCAGGGGTTGATCTCCCCTGATTGGGTCAATTTGGTGATGGGGAGTATGATGTTGAAAGACCCGAAACTCCCTGATGAACCAAGTCAAAACATCACTGACGACCCCCCCTTGCGCGCCTACTTAAAAGCGTATTTACGAATTATTAAATTATATTTTTTGATCCTTTTTAGAATATTCAAAATTTTGGTTAAAAATTGTTCTTATGTCAGCAGGTGAAAAATTTAGTGTTTTTTTACAGTGAAAAACACATTGATTTGGAAATTCTTGCAAAAATCAAATAATTGTTAAAGTTTAATTAAATTTAATTAATTTTAGAAATCTTTCTTTTTTAGAAAATCATGATAAAACATTTTTTTTTATATATGTTATCTCCTCCCACCCCAATTTATTTCATTTATGACATTTTGAAAAATTCATTTTAAAAGCAGAACTCCTTGGGGAACTTAAATCATCAATTTTTGTTTGTAAAACAAGACCTCCAGTTACTGAAAATCTGCTTGGGATTGTAAAATAAAAAATGCAATAAAAATAAGACATTATTTAATTAGAAAAGCTTTTAATTGCCTTTATAAATAAGATATATTATGGATACTATTGTCTTAAGGAAAAAAATTTTTTTTGATGAATAATGAATTTTTACAAGAATTGTTTTCATTTTTTTTTTTTTAATTTTAATTAGAATAATTTATAAAGTTTTAGATCTTTTAAAATTCTGTATTAATTTTTACTGATTATCTGAAATTGTTATTAAGTAAAAACTATATTAATAAATAAATGGAAAAGCTTACAGTGACCTCTAGTATTATTATCAGTGACCTCTAGTATTTTAAAAAGGATTTTTAATTTTTTTGTGTGTATAAGCATGCCGATTTTTGTAAATATGGACATCTATACATGACATTAAGATTAATGGGTAGTTAAAAATTATAAAAAATGGGACTCGCATTATATTCATCAAGTAATTTTTATAGATATGTCCCCTGTAGAAAAAATTAGTTAAATTTCTTGTTGTCAATAGTTAAGTTGTCAGGCTGTCAATAAAACTTTCAATACCTTAAATAAACTCTATCTCTGTTAAAAATGCATTTCTGTGACATTTTAAACTAAAAGTAAGTAATGTTTGCTTCAAATCAGATTAATTAAACTTCAGATCAGCTGACATTACTCAAATAAAGTTTCAAAAAGTATATTTTAATTTTTAAAGATTTTTTAATAAAGTGAATTACATTGTGATGATGGATTGCTAAAATCAGTGATCTTTAGCAATTTAAAAAAAAACTAGTGGCATGAACTAAATTTAAATGCCACATTGACTGAAAAACCTACCAGTACAAAAGAATTCTCCTATTACCATATTAGTACAAAAACGCACAATCTTAAAATTTAAAAATTCAACCTCAGTGTTGCGACCACACGCTCCAAAAAAATTTCTTACAATTAACAATAACACATTTCTAAAAACATTTTTTCAGATTACATCTATATTTTCATTGTCCTGTTATTACCGAAAAGTAAAAAAACAAAAACAAATCTATTTTCATAACTGAAGATGTCTGTAGGAACAGACGAAAGCTTGTAAAAAACTACAAAAGACCTTATGCAACTGGAATTTATAAACAGGGATCATATCATTCATATACAGGTTTGGGGTTAGTGTACTTTATTAAAATTGTTTGCGAAGATGTATTCTCGCCATTTAAATCATTAACTTCTTTATCTGTTGAATGATTCATGTAATGTAAATTGAACTGCACCTCATACTTGATATATATATATATATATATATATATATATATATATGATATTGTCATTAATAGAATTCTAATTTTTCACTAGTGATTTTTTTTCTTATGCTGTTGAGAGTAAATATGAAATAACCATATCTTATGTATATATGTATATTGAAAAAACAATTATTTAAAATTCCTTCAGAGCTAAAGATATTGTTTCACTTAATTCTAATTTTAGTTCATTTTTCATTTTTTTCCCTTTTTTTCAGTTTAATATGACCCGGCTTGAACAACTCTGTATTAATTATCTTGAGGCTTGTATTGGACACAAGAATGTTCTAGTTGCTTTACAGAATACAGCTAAACTTAAACTTGACTTCATTAAGGTAATGGAAACTTTTTTATTCTCTCCCTCTTTTTAAATGTCTTTTTATGATTAAATTATTTAAAACTGATGTGCATAGGTACATCAGGTACAAGTCCATTACCTAATGAAGAAAAAATATTTATTTTATACAAATATTTATTATTTAGCCTTATTACCTTCTTTGACAATGCACTTAATTAATGGAAAATATACTGAACATAATACATTGAAAATTTCAGCTCAAAACTCAGCTAATAACTATGTGTTGGTCTTTAGACTTATTGATCTGCCCTATTACATCATAATAATTCATACATTTTTAAATTGTTAATAGTTTATATTTAAAATCAGAATATGTTTTTTGATTTGATATTTTTTAAGAAACTTGTCATCTCTGAAAAGAATACAAACTTGAAAGATGCGGGACTGTTTGTGCATATATCATAAAAATTAAGAAGATTTAAAAAAAACAAAAAGAAAACTTTAAAAAGTGCTGGATTTAGTGCAACAAGATAGGTTTGTTAATAAACACCATATGCTTTATTAAAAAGAGCTCAAGATGCACAAGCAAATTATATACAAATTATATAAACTTCTATTGGTGATGTGAAATTGCTGTTTTTTATCAAGATAAAGAAGTTGATGAGAAATAATTTTTATTTTCTCTTTACAGTTGATAATCTTGTTTTCTAATGTTCATTCTTTGATTAACTACAATTTATCAAAATAATACACTAATCTGCTGTATTTGAATGTTTTTCCTACTAACAAATATGGCTTCCCAATCAGTTCCTAATTCATTGTATCTTTAAATACCAAATATAGTTTTTTTTATTATAAAACATAAATAAGGAATTCAATCCTTGAGGATTTTTAGTTTGTTGTATTTGTGAACACTACAATCTTTTGTATTATTTTTGTAAAAAAAAAAGAAAAGAAAAGCAAATGGATATATTTTTGTGTATAATCTGAGTCCTACTTTACTACTTTTTTAAAATCATTTCATGCTAAGCAAGGCAATAAAGCCACTAAGATGCAAGGGGTTACTGAGTTAGAAAATATGAGAAAAAAAACACTCTTGAGGAGAGAAAACAATAAAAGGACAAGAATTAAGAGGACTGTAGATAATTGACATTGCATTTGCTGTGTGAAATAATGATTTTTCATTTTGCACAATATAATATTGTTAAAAATTTTAAAAGCCTGTATGAAGCAAACGTTTAGATGTCTTTGGATGCTTAAGAGAGAGGATAAAGATGAGGCTTCCTGCCATAAAAAAGTATCAACCAAGCTTACATGGAATGGTTTTTCATAGTAAGTGTACAACTTGAATAGGCACTATTTGCCTCTTCAGATAGCAACTAACTGAAAAATTATTAAAGCTCAGCCTCCTTTTGATCTCTGGATGTAGACCAAAGGAAGATTAACAAAAAACATTAAAAAAAAAAAATGCAAAAGTTTTCTATTTGTTCATCATGGCTCCTGTATCTTCCAAAAATGAGCCCTGATAAGAGGCAAGAAAAATAGACCTGAGGCAGAACTTTTCTGACTGCCAAATTAATTCATGAGGCTATGAAATGTGAATCAACTCCAGCCAACACCACATGAACCAACTCTAACAGAACTTTTTTTCTAGCATGCTTAACAACCTTTACATGACACTTTTTTATTATATTCTTTTTCCTGTATTCAACTTGTGTTCATTAAATATTGCTAATTTATTAAATGTACCTCCTCTCTTTTTTTTGTGTTCTATTTTACACTCATTGCTTGCATTAACTACAAGAAAAGGTTAACATGAACAGAGGCTGAAATTTCTCCGTATATGGAAGTGAGATCAATTTTAATGCGCTTCACTCAATGTTTGTGCAAAGATTCATAATGGAGTCAGATATTTAAACACCTAAATTTCTGCTAGGGACGTAAATTAACATTGCAGGTCATTCTAGCTGAGCAAAATCTTTTTATACACAAGTTGGTCATTTATGTGAAGAACTTTTAAAGTTGGACAACTGTACATAACAATTATTCATTGATACAAGTAAACAAAATTGCTAAAATCTTGCACATTCTTAATCTGACTCTCTTTTATACAGACATACATGCACACACTTAAGTTTTTGGCTCTGAGACAAAATTTCTTATGCTGCACATAAATATAGTAACAATATACAAGAATCTGTAGCTTGACATTAACTGACTTTTGATCTGTAATTTTTACTGTTGAGTTTTCAGTTTATATAATTAATATTCATAACTGCTTGAAGTATTTTAACAAGGAAGGAGATGATTATGCAAAATAAATGCTTTTTTATCATTAGGTTGTAGACTTATTGATGTATCTACATAATTTTATATAAACAAATTTAAATGTGTTTCTTCTGAAAACTTTTTTTTCAGGAATACTGCTTAAAATTTATAGTAAAAGAAAGCAATTACAGTCAGATTATTATGAGCAAGGAATTTGAAACTATAGATCAACCCCTGATGGTAGAAATTATCCGACGAAAGCATCAACCCCAGTTTAGAACTTTGCCTGATCCGCACCCTGATCCTAATAACTGTAAGTTTATCTCAAAGAAAGTTTTGACATTAAATTTTTAAACAGAAACAAGAAAAATTATTTTTGCCTAGAATGGATTTGTCATTTCTTATTAAATTCCATTTTTGTAAAAGAACTGTTGTCATTGTTAGCAGAAATACAAAGTTTTCATGTCTTGATCAAGATTGTCTTTTTGATATTTTGAATTTTAATAATTGGAAAATTTGGGTTTGAGTGTAATGGCCTTGTTCAGTCTGTTGATTGTGTCAGATGATACACTCTCTCTCTCACAGAATATAACTAGGTCCCACTCAGCATAGTTGCAGTATAAACCACAGATGGGCTCTGTGTGTGTTGAACAAACACAAATGTGCCTGAGTAGGCATCTGCAAAAAAAGCCGCTATAGCATGTCGACATGCTTGGATATGAGTAGCCAGCTATTAAATGGAAAACATTTCGCTCAACAATTGTAGTACTTTCCTTTCCATCTTTATATATATATATATATATATATAAAATATCGGTGGCAACTACAGGGGTTGGGCTTGTTGGGCTTATCCCAAGTTAGTCAACATTCAAGTATATCTATTTCAAAGCAACAAAAATGTTTTGTAGTGCATTGTTTTCATTCTTAACTTCAGCTGGATTCAAAATTAATTGTTTTAGCCTTGTACCTCAAAATATTGATTGAAATTTCATTGATATTGTTCATAATAAAAAAGAAAGAAAGAAAGAATGTAAGTAAAAAAGAATGAAATAAAATTAACATGGTTAGACAGACTGCGTAGATCTGAACCCCCCCCTTTCAAGTTGGAGACATACTCAATAGGCAATGTGTTTCTTGCTTTAATTTTATAAATAATCTTTTAAAAATCTCTAATGACTTGTATGCCATGTTCTTCAAAGAACATATTTTTATTTCAACTTATTGTTTTCAAATGTATCTTTTGAGAAAGAGCAAATTAAATTTATCCCGACTTCAGTTTGGCTAAAATCAAAGAAAGTGGCAGCCTTAACTAGTTGACTAGAGGGTTGGGGTGAGGAGTGTGACTGGGGTAGTATTGAGGAAATATGATCGCAGTCAGCAGTACTGATCATAAACTAAAAATTCACAGACAGAGAGATACATAAACACACTAATGCATAGACATATATACAAACACACACTTGAGATAGATATGCATGTTATTTTTTCAAAAAAATCATATCTGGCTAGAGATTTTTGAAAATTATATATTTTAGTTAGAGTAAAGGAATTATTTTAACATCTAAGTTATACCAATAGTATATTTTTGTTAAAAATTGTAATGAGCCTGACAAACATTGATGACCTGGAGTCGCCACTGATATATATATATATATATATATATATATATATATAAAGGTTGAGATATTGAATTCTCTCTGGCATCTACCTACAATTTTCTTTTTGTATTTTCATAAATCTATTTTTCATTTTCAGTGTCATGTCTAATTGACAAATGTTTAAATGGAGAATAATGTTTCTTTTTCTTCATATGGAACCCATTTTCCCCAACTTTTATTTCCACTAAGGCTTTTGTTTGCACTTGACAGTGGTTAACTTGATTGCACAGGCAAAATAAATTTCAAAGACATTTCTAAGATTTCTCTAACATTGTTGAAAATATGGCACTGGAAACTTTTGCACCAACCTAATAAAAGAATTTTTCTCTCCCCAGCAAATACATTGGAAAAAGACATGGAAACGTTTTTGAAAGTAGTTGGCCATGAATTCTGTGATATAACCCTGATGTTGGATGGTGCTCCAATCCCAGCACACAAGTCAATTTTGGCAGCCAGGAGCAGTTATTTTGAAGCTATGTTTCGATCATTCATGCCAGAAGATAACACAGTGAAAGTAAGAAATATATTTCTTCTTTTTCTTATGTATTTTTAATCATTGAAATTATTTACAGGAGGCATTTAAATTTGTAATTATATATAGAAAATCTAATTTTTAAAAATACTTTTATTCATTATAATAGTGTTAATAGAATTTTCAATGTGGTACTTTTCAAGAAACTGCAACTCAAAATAGACAAGCTATTTTCTGTTCATTTGTAGTTAATTTACACTTTATTATATAAAGCAAAATGACATTGACTAGATTAATTGAATTTTTCTTATTATAACAATTAACCTAATTTTCTAATCAAAGTGTGTCTTGTCATACAATCACCTGTCATGTTGGTGGTGTGGTTTTAGTGTCTGACTGGAAATATGTGGTCAGTTGAAGGTGACATTGACAAAAGCACAGGAATTACTTTAAAAGAATTTATTTTTGTCTTTCCTGCTTTCATGTTACATTTGTTTTGATTTTTATTTCATTTCTCTGAATATTTACAATATATTGCATACAAATTCTGAACATGGATCCTTTAGCTGCCAACCTGTAAAGTCGATTCTGCGATAGTAGGACTTTTTAAAATATTTTCATCTACCCTTCTTCTCACTGTTCATGTTTTTCAAGAGAAATCAATACACACTCTGTCCTGTTTTTCTTTATCTGCCATTTTACAGATATCAAGCAGAATAAAACTGATTTCTTAAATATTTTGCCTGCTAAAAATCTGTTTCTTATTTTCTTATTCCTTTAGAACCATAAAGGGTCAAGTGATTTGCATTTGTTGATTTCTGATTAAAACTACTGACATTATTCATTTCTTTGATGTTAGCCTCTTAGTTACAATAAATGAAAAATGGCAGCTGGCACATAAAAGTCAAATAAAGGACATTTTTGTTTATTATATTTGTTGATACAAAGGAATCCTGTTAGAATGCAAAGATAATAAAATGCTTGTTGATTATGACTCATTTACTTGTTGATGTATAGCAATCACTAAACATTGAATTCAAAAAGTAATTAATAATTGGCAACTGCCATTGAAAATAACTGTTTTTATCAAGTTGATATTTGAATAATTGAAAACATAAAAATATATTTCCTAAGTGTAAATTTTATGGTAGAATGT
Source organism: Acanthosepion lycidas (assembly GCA_963932145.1). Taxonomy (NCBI): domain Eukaryota; kingdom Metazoa; phylum Mollusca; class Cephalopoda; order Sepiida; family Sepiidae; genus Acanthosepion; species Acanthosepion lycidas. Next base: position 92,488,392 of record OZ010574.1, read on the forward strand.
AAACTTCCTATTAGCAGCTTGAGAGTAGCTTACAAGAAATGTCTTTGTCCACTCTAGGACAAAGACATTTCTTGTAAGCTGCTGACAAGATATTTTGCTAGAACTGTCTATCTTCTTCTAAGAGTAAACCAGATAATAATTTAAGACAATCTGTGGATGGTGATAAAGATAATGAAAGTAAGGATTACTTTGGACAAGATTATGCTACATACTACAAATAAACTGCATTCTCCCAAATTAGAGATTAGCTGTGTACTGGATAATGCTTTACCTTCCTCTACTTGTAGAAATGAACTCAGCTGGATGATGTATGTGTGTCATAATAGGTAAGGTGGTAATGTAGCTGTGGCAGTTATTGATTATGGATAAGATTTAACTCTATTTGACCACCAAATGCTTATTAAAACCAGAATCACTCTGGTGGCAAGTGCACTATTTTTTCTTGGGTTAGAGCATATCAGGAATCTGTATATTTCAGACAGACAACAGTGGCATGTAAAAACTGCTGTTACTCACTGGTGATGTAAATGCAGGACTACTTATAACTTACAGGTATCAAAATCATGCAACAAAGTGAGTATCATTGCATCAGATTCTTGCTAATATATTGTTTTACTTATCAAAATGTCTAATCCATACAGAAGGACATAAATGTAACTCTACATGTTTTTATATTTATTTTGTAGATTGCCATCGGGGAAATGGTGCCTTCTCAGCAAGCTTTCCACAGTCTGATGCGATATATTTATTACGGAGATGTAACAATGCCACCTGAAGATTCTCTCTATTTATTCTCAGCTCCTTATTTTTATGGATTTACAAACAACAGATTGCAGGTAAGATGAATTTCTTCCTTTAATATAAGCTCACTTTCCAATATTGAAAGCACCGACAGGAAAACAGCTAAACATAATTGTTGCATATAACAAAGAAATAAAATAAAATACTGATGTTTTGCATGTTCAATTTTATTTTTATGAAATAAATCTTTGTTGAAATTAAGAATTGCTGATCATGTATGGAGGGAAACCCTGTGAAATAAAGTAAAAATACTGGTCAGGGAGGAATTCTGGGGTGTTAGATGCCTATGATTACCTCTTTAGTAGGCCTAGAATAGAAATAAGTACAATATGGGAGCCATTAATAAACAAAGAGAAGTGACAACAAGGCTTCAAAATCAACAGCCTCATTACCAGGCAGGTTAGGTATAAGGCTCTAAGTTCTCCATTCAGAATTGTCCCACAGGACAAGAGGATTAAAACAATTAGGACAACAGTGGATTAGAGTGTTGGTTTGTGAATTTGGTGACATAGTAATTGCAAGTTCAATTTCTGGGCTGGACAGTGTGTACTTGAACTTAGTGGAAATGGAGTAAGCAGTAACTGACCAGTATTAAATAAGAACTAGATGATATCCCTGGACATAGACAGCAGAATGAGAACACTCTATTCCCATAGATTAAATGAAAAGTTCAGTTTGAAATTCCCTGAAGGTTAGTCAGACCAACAGTTGATGATAGCTGGAGGGTACAATAAATAAAATGTAATAACAACAACAAAATTGGGACAATAGTCTATGTGTAATTAATGAAGCTTTGTTGTTTTATGATTTAAAACAAAGAGCAATGTCACAAGTTATTATGATTAAGTTTTGTTTCTATTTTTTTCATCATGGTGTGCTTGTAGCAAATAGGTGCTACAATTTGTATTGGAAGAGGTTGTTGTTGGTCACCAGTTTGTAACAGGACAAGTTATGACTTCCTGTGGTTGAGATTAAAAAATTTAAAGTAAATGAATTCAACATTTTCAAAAGAAGCAAATTCAATACATGGAGGAGAATAATATAATTCAAGGAGAGAGAAAATAAGCATGTATGCATACAGATAGGTAAAAAGGCAAAAAAAATATTTATAGGTTTTGTTGTTAGAAAAGGTATCTGTGATGTGTGACATGACTCTGTTTGAAGTTTAGCAGTTGGCTGTCCTGGGAAAGAAATTTCCCTGGAGGTAACATGATGAATCCGAAACCTGCTGCATTCTAGAGCAAAAAGTGCGAGAGAGGGTTTTATGTTCCTTGCTTTTATAGTCCTGAATACAGTGACACTTAGTGGGCATTCTGGTAGGCAAGGTGGGTGTAGTCATCACATGCTCCTAGAATGAAGCCTTGTTTTCATGCTAGCTTAGGAGTATTTGTGCTTGTTAAGTGTGAAAAGTGGGTAATATGTTAGTCTTGCAAACTACTGACAATGAACCCAGTATTTGCAGAATGCTTTAAAGATGTGGCCTTGTGCTAAAGTTGGCCTTACCCCTCAATCACTTAGTTCCAGATAATATTGCAACTGTTTTTTCCTCCTTAGGCTCTAAGCCTTAAGAGATTGCATAAAATATGTTTAAAAATATGTTATTGAATAGTTTATAGCAATGATTCACTTGATTAGTAAAATCGAAGAGCATCTAAAAATATTTTTTACTCTTACATAAATTTGTGATATTGTCTAAAATAGTTTTTGGAAAATTCATGTTCATTACAAAATATTTTTCACTGTATTTTTGTTGGTTTATGGTGATTTTCTAAGCATAGCTTAGATGTAGCACAAGGCTTTTTATTGCTTTATGAATCCTTGAGATATTTACTGTATATATATTTGTATGCAATACAATATTATGTATAATTCAAAATAATAAACCTTCATGTTTGAAAAGCATAAATATATTTTATTTTTGCATATGTGATCTCTGTTATACAAGAAAGGTGTGAAAGAATTAGATGATACAATGCATCATCTTAAGATTTTAGAAACCTTTGTAAATTCTGAATGTGATTATCTTTAGCCTCTTAGGAAGAGATAAAAGTAATGGTTTCTGGCTTGATATAATATCTGCTTTATATGATGGGACAGAACCAATAGAGTTGCTAACAATAGAAAATAAAAATTTATTATAAAAATCAGTGACTAGTCAGAAATAAGAAAATCTTATTTAGCCATGCATACATGTAACCATCATTCCACATACAAAAATAGTAAAAAGAAATTAAAAAAAGACAGAAAAATTTAAATTACAAACCATAATCTACTTAAATAATCACGAAGAGTTATGTGAAATAAAAAATCCAATATTGTATTGTGCAATACTGACTTTCCATTTACTTTTGTTCCACCCTCTGTACATGTGGCATAGCGGTTATTTCCTTGATACAAGTAAACAAAATTGTCAAAATATTCCATTCAAGTAACATGCAACACCCTCTTTTATTTTGGCTTTTGACAATTACAGGATTTCTAAAATTGTACACAATTCTTTCCAAATAGAAGTTTATATTCAGTTAACACAGACAGCAGGAACTCTGTGTGTATAATATTTCTTATTTAAATCTTTAAGTAAATTTGTTTAAAGTATTTATGAAATTCTTAAAAATGTTGTACCGTTTTATTTTCTAGGCATTCTGTAAACATAATTTGGAAATGAACGTCTCTTTCAAGAATGTAGTACAGGTAAGAATTGATTTTTTTTTTCTTATTTTCATATAATTTTGACATGAGATATATAGTAATCTGTATAAGTAATGTAAATAGTGTTTTATTTGGATTAGTTCTGTTCCAGTTGGAGGTTACACGTTTGTCCAAAGAATGTTTTTCAGTTTGGAAATGAGACTGGCAAACTAAAAGAACAGTCATCTTTTACCTACAAAAAATCCCTACTTTGACCCGTTTCATTTAAAAGTATTTACAAGACCTACAATCATCCAGGAGTATAAACATTTACTGATGATAGTGGACAGTAACTCTTCAAAGTCAGAGATTGATTTAACACTGCATTGATATTATAAACAGGATCCTCCTTCTAAAATGATAACAAATCAATTACCCATCATAACATCCAATCTGATAAGAGTATATCAGGCACATGCAACATAGTCAAATGCATGTGATTGGGTGAAAGATTTTGATAAAAGCAGTGTATAACATTTTAGGTGATACCCAGTTAGAAATACATACAGTTGGTTTACAATTGAGGGTTTTCTCAAGTTGGCTGCCTTGTCTTAGAGACTTGGTCATGGCATTTCCAACTATTCCTACACATGAACAAAAATGCTCAGTTTGTCAGCCCCTAGGGACATGACCAACTGGTTATGGCCTAGAAAAACCTGTGGTACTGAACAGGATATTTACTGTAGCCCATCATAATTCACTAAGATAAAACATGTACATGTTAACACTCAGTCAAGATCAGAAGACATCTGGTGTAGCATCAACACATTTATTTTTAATTTAAAAAAAATCATTATTATTTTATTTTATTTGCTACTTTTTCTGTGTGCCATGTCTCGTCAGAACGTTGGTGATCATGGCTCTCCACAATTCCATTTCCTTTGTAGCTCTTAATAAATTTTACTACTACTTATCTTAATTTCTGTTGATATTATTTTTTCACGACTCTCAAATCATGTGTTCAAGGGAGATAACTATTGTATATTCAAATAATCTTGATCAAACTTGTTTTTTTTAATTTTTGAGTCGTATTTCTTTGATTTTAATTTCTATCAGTTTTTATCACACCTGTCAGATAATCAATGTGTTCAAGGGAGATAACTATCACAATATTTAAATATTTTAGATAAAACTTGTCTGTCATTAATTTTTGTCAAGTATTTCTTTCATCTTAATTTTACTTGCTTTTCATCACAATTATCATCATTCTATGCCATTAGTAGAGAGCATGGCTCGAAAATAAAGAATAAACATTCGGTGAGATATTAACTCATAATACTTTTAAAGAAGCCTTATCCTTAATAACTGTTCTATCTCTTGAAATACAGAAGTCAATCATTACAGAATCTCTGATCTAATCAAGATAGTTTTATACGTTATTTTCCTTTAATGTTTGTTTGCATACACTTGTAGTATTAGTAGTAATAGCATATTGAATTTTATTATTTCATGAATTATTACTTATTTTTATTAATTTCTGACTAGGTATTTCTTTGATTTGTATTTTGATTGTCTTTTCTTATAACTACTCAGACTGTTATTAGTAAAGAATGTAGGTTGAAATTAAAATATAAGCTTGTGGTGGGTGATTTATGGCCATATTGTAGATTTAATAAAATGCAGCTGAAATTAAGATGAAAAATACTAATAAAAAATATTTGTAAATAAAAAAAATGCCTGATTTGACAATGTTTGATTTAATAATAATAATTTATTTTTATTTAATAATAAATGCCTGAATTGACAATGTTTGATTTAATAATTTCAAAATACTATGTGACATGTTAGTTTGATACTTATATTAAGAGTTCTATCTTATTCAGTATTTCCAATCTGATTTTACAATTGTAAAAAAAATTTTGTATGCCTGTACTCATTTTAATAAACCTTCAGCTCTTAAAATATTATAGCTTTAGTGGCCATTATTCTGTAATGTATGCTTTATTCTGTTTAATTCTTGTGGAGCATCATAAATGGTTTAAGATTCCAAACAGATGAAAACCCTATGTTGCTATAAATGAAAATATCTTGGGGTATATAATTATCGCATGGTATGTAACCATGTAAAAAGGTTCTGGCTTAAATTCGAAAGCAAATGTTAAAAGTGATGAAATAAACCTTCTCATTAGTTTACTGAAAATATGCAGTAATGCACCAATTTGTAAGAAAATTGCTGGCATATAAGACCCTGATTTTTCCCCACAAAAATTCCCCACAAAATATCTCTCAGGTCTTGTATGTGAAATTGAGGTATCGAATAGGCTAATGTTTACTCAGTCAATGTAGTCTACCAGTGTGTACCTAGCTTAACTTAATAATATTGTAACATTAAATGTAAATTGATGGGTGTCTCATATGTCATCAAATATGTTAGGTTGTTTGAAAAGTGATGTATTATTCTGGAAAGTGGATAAAAACATTTAAATGTAACCAATGTTTAATTTTGTTAAAAAAACAAAAAAACAAACCCCTCATGACCGTGGTAGAATCCATCTTCCCCGTTAATGGATCTGTCCTGTACACACATATTCAGTATAACTCTGCATATCAGCAGAGTTCATTAAAGCTTGAATGACTGAGGCAGTCCGCTGCCTGTCTCTGCTTGTTGGCCTCTCTGCCTTTGGGTGGAGAGGAACCCAGATGAGACTATACTTGGGTATATTATATGTAAAAACAATATAAAAGTCAATCCAGAACGTCTAAATACATTTCTCAGCTTACCTGTCCCAATAGAGTTACTTGCTCAGCAATGTGCATTAGGAATGTTTGCACACTATGCACACTGGATTTTATCCTTTTCAGACAGAATCCACCCTCTAACAACCGTATCAAACTTTCTGTTATCTTCCGTAGCAGAGAAAGCATTTAATGTGTTAAAGAGGGACATATTGAAAGCAGCCATTACTACGCCTGATTATACACTACCTCTGGTAGTAGAGACAGACATGTTAAAATGTGCCATAGCCATCTCTTTAAGACAGTCAGGGAGGTCCTTAGCCTTTTTTCCAGAATCATGTCTAAATCAGAATGTAGGCATTCTGCAATAGAGAAAGAAACTTATGCTATTGTTGAATCAGTGGGAAAATTAAGGCAATATTTGATTGGGTGACATTTTAAACTAATTACAGACCAAAAATCAATCTCATTCATGTTCAACCTGAAAACAATAAGCAATATTAAAAATGAGTAGATAGTCAGGTGGAGAATTGGACTCTTGTGTTAATTGTTCAATGTAACATACCTACCTGGTAAAGAAAATGCAGCTGTGGACACCCTCTCTTATGTATGTTGCTTGGCTGTTTGCAAAGAAGAGTTAAAGAAACTATGTGCCACCCAGGTGTTACACATGACGAAAAATCAAAAACCTTCCCTACTCAGTAGAGGATGTGAAAGAAACCACAAAATCATGTAAGACTTGCGCTGAAAATAAACCTAGGTTTTACTGTCCTAACACCAACAAGGTCATAAAAGCCACTCAACCCTATGAAAGAATCACATTGGATTTTAAAGGAACACGTCCATCATTTATGTCCAAACGTGTATGATGATTCTTACAAGAGCAAAGAATAGCTGTAAGTAGAATGACCCCATATAACCCTCAAGGTAATCATGAGAGATAAAATAGAATAATTTGGGAAACTATTCAACTAGGGTAAGTTGTAGAGAATTAGGAACAACTAATCCCAGAGGTCCTGCATGCAATTAGAATGCTGCTTTGCACTGCCACTAATACAGCATCCCATGAATGATTCCTCCCATTTCCTAGAAGAAGTTTAACTGGTGTGTCCTTATCATCTTGGCTCTTGAAACTGGCGAGATATTACTAAAAAGACACATGTGACACAATAAGAACAAACCACTGGTGGATCAAATGGAGCTTCTAGACGCTAACCCTCAGGGTGCATGTGTTTGTTAACCTGATGGACAGGAAGACAGTTTCAATAAGAGACTTGTCTCCAGCAGGGGATAAATCAGGACCCCATAAGCTTAAGCAAGGGTTGTCCTCAGGACACTTCGAATGATTACGAAGAATCAGAAAACATGGTCTATTTATGAAGATTACAAGGAACCCTTGACCTCTGGTCCCTCAAGTGGTGACAAACGGCTTTCACAGAAGACAGCCCACCCACCTACTGGTACTTCAGAGAATGAGAAAGCCACTCGTAGAAGTTTAAAAAAATGCAGCAGGATTAAATCCAGTTCTAGCGAAAAAGAGGAAGAATCTCATCATGTCTCTGGCAATCTGCCATGGCCTTGCAGACAGCAAAGGATCCCTGCTCAATTCAGGGACTTCTTCCCTCTGCGAAAATAAGGCAGGGGAGAATGTGGTATGATCCATTTCCTACATTAATGGATCTGTCCTGAACATATATTCAGACGAACTCTGCTGATATGAAGTGTATAATAAAGCTTACTGATGTGATATGTATTGTCTATATAGCGAAGAAAATGGTGACTTACCTCGTCAAACCAAGTGACAGCATGTCGCGTGTATTCTACGACGGAAAAAGTGGCGAAAAAGAAAATTACTTACCAAACAGAAGGGCACGTATTCCACATAACATGCTGAAAATGGAATAATTGAATTAAAGAAAAAACAAGTCAGTCGCAGGAGTCGCTATAAAAGTATTTTGATATGTAAATTACGGAACATCCTATCCCAGCTGTCGACGAATGAAAAAAATAGGTTCTGCCGATAAAAGCAGTTGGTGTTCTTGATTCGAGAGCGCAAAATTCAGGCATTTTTGGCTTCGGTGTTTGTTAGAGAGTGAGTTATTTTTCTGACTGGTTACACGCATTGTGATTTGAAATCGTACCAGCGAATCGAGTTTTCAGCATTTCTTTCTGCCCCCGATATTCGAGTCTGAACTTACAGTGATTTTTCTTTGTGTTGTGGAAGTAATCTGCGACAAATACTTCCTTTGCTTTCAGAACGCTTACAGTCTAGAACAATTCTCGTACGATAACAAAACAAATCCTTTATTCTTTCTTAAAATAATCCAAAGTTATGAATGAAAAAAATTCTGATATTGATGAATTGATCTCTTTCTTACTTTTAAAACGTTGCTGCTTTTAACAAAGTGTTCCATTGTTCTGATTAAATTACGATTGTCTCATTTGCTAATGGTCTAAATTCAAAATTTAAATGTGTAATGATATGTAGATTAACTAATTAACATATCTGGGATAGGAGGAGGAGGGACTGCACATGAGCATTGAGTAGTAACATGAAGGGCTTAGGACTTCACAACAATGGCGTCACTGACAGAAAACACTTTATCATTAGAGAATCCCGATTTTGTGGAATCATGAATAAGACTAAGAGCATTTGCAGCTAAAACAAGGACTAAGAAATAAAGAGACAACAAAGAAATGGGAGGAGAAAATGAGATAACCAGTCTTTTGTGGGCCACAGCTAGGATCGACGCCATTATGGCTCACCCAATGCAGTTGGAAAGTTTGACTTTTGGTGAAATGTCAGAAAATACAGAAAAATATGCAACTAAAAAAAGAGGTTATTCATTGCAGAGAGAGTATAATTCATGGATTCAAGACAAGAAGCTGATGTTGCAAAATTTTTACTTTGTCTTAAAAATGTGTTTTGATATTGTGAGTTTGAAAAACTTAGTAAAGAAAGCCAAACAACTGAAGAAGAATGAATTTAGCTGAAGTTAATTGATGTACTGCATAATGTGATACATTTATATAAAATGTTAGACCAATTACAGCTAGGAAGTATGTCTTTGTCTACCTGCTTTGAATTTATTCAACAGCAAGATCTAATACAAAAATTTAATAAGTCAGACAATTAACCAGATTATGTAGAGGTTGCTG
>OZ010574.1:92502715-92575215 GCA_963932145.1 Acanthosepion lycidas
ATTAAGAAATTATGCCCAATTTTCTGAAAAAAATCCCCTTTTTTTTATGAAAAAATATTTATTTTTGCTTCAAAATAACATCATTCAAAATTCATTCCTTTCTCTTTCATTTGGCATGAACATCATTGAATAAAAGGAAGGGCTAAATGGTCCAGCGATGGCAAATACGAAAGATATGCTGGCGAAAAAAAACAATGTCGTCTGCTAAGTGTTGTTGTCATCACCTGGGTCACAGGGTGTTAAAAACAAAACACATCAAGCCATTGTTCAAACATAGGTTATATCAAGCCCTAGTAATGCTGAACCCTTTTTTTTTTCACTCTTTGCTTTTATCTGGGAGTGGTGGGTTTTATTACCACTTGTTCTAAGGTTTACTGTTTATTGCTGGCTGACCTTTGACCTAGATGTCAAAGTCAATTAGGTTTAATTTTCCTTATCGCTGCTATTTTTTGGAAAAAAAAAAACTTTTGCTTTCTGGTGGTTAGGAATTGCAGATAAATCTTTTGCCTTTTACTAAAGATTTCCATGGCCGGGTGTCAATTCTTTTTAACACTTGGCAGTCATATAATTGAAAATTACCAATGGATTTTGTCGCATTTTGAACACCTAGGAATGTTGATTTCCTTCAAAACTCTCAATGCCTGAAATAGTTTGATTATGATTTAGGCTTTCTGATTTTCAAAAAAAAAAAAAAATGGTTAATTTCCCATTAATGGGGTAAATATTTGTTTAGAACAAAAAAAAATGCAAAATTTTCACTATTTTTTCACATTTTATCCACTGAAAAAAATTTTGAGTCATTTACACCAGCTAATTTTTCTTTTAAATGACAAAATATATCTTTTGCTTTCAGAAAATACCTAGTTTCATGGAGTTCAGATCAAAAGTTTCCTTGATATTAGTTTAGGTGATGACAAAACAGTCATTTTTCAATATTTTACCCCTAAAAAAGTATGAAAATCCATTTTTTGAGAGAAAATAATCTGTGACAAAATGACTTTTGCCATTTTTGTGATGATTTTCACTTGGGAAAGAAAATTTTTACCATAGGAAACCTGAATTGACTTTATTTAAGTTCAGTGGGGCTATAGGAAACCTCAAACAGCTGTGGTGTGTGAGTGTGTGTATATATATATGTATATGTATATATATATATGTGTGTGTGTGTGTGTGTGTGTGTGTGTATGTATATATATATATATATGTGTGTGTGTGTGTGTGTGTGTATGTATATATATATATATATGTGTGTGTGTGTGTATGTATATATATATATATGTGTGTGTGTGTATGTGTATGTATATATATATATATGTGTGTGTGTGTATATATATATATATATATATATGTGTGTGTATGTGTGTATATGTATATATATATATATATATATATATGTACATAGATATATATTTATATATATATATATATATATGTGTGTGTGTATGTACATATATGCATTTAGGCAGGAATCCTTCTTTCATGCACATTTTATTGAATATGACAGACAAGATACTTTGATTTAAGTTTTTTATACAATTTCTCATGTGATCTTACAATTTTTTTCTTTTCAAAGGATAAATTATATAAATACTGTCAAATTGTTCTTTCTTATATATGCTGAAGAGAGGGGTTTGGAAGGGATCCCTGAATTGCTATGATGTGTCAACGTAGCCATGTACCCAATGCAATCAGATATGTCTGTCCAGGGCATATCTGCTCAGTCACCTGAAATCGCACCAACACCAACAATCTATTGTATATGAGGATTTTGTAATGGCATGCTTTGAATGCTGACCTGTACAAGGCATATGAAAAGGCACATTGGAAGTGATGACGATCAAAGTCAATCAAAGTCAACCAACTTCCACCACCCGGAGATGATTTGATATACCACATATGTAACAAGAAATGCAGATTGATGTCTGGCTTTATGAGCCACTGCTGTTCACACAACTGATGAATGCAGTGTTATGGTGGGGGGGGAGTTTAACTAAAAGCTGAATATGTTAGTGATAGTCATATATAGATAGGCATTTCTGATTAAATAAATTACAAAGATTATGTCTGCTTAAATAAGCATGATCATGTTGTACCTACGTTCCAGGATTCTAAAAGATAAGGTATGATTATACCACCTCTTCTTGAACTGGCTCTCAGTGCAACAGATGTATTTTTGTGTTAATATTTTCACCTTCCACTTTGGCACAATATACAACCCATTCTGTACAGCATAATCCATTTAAAGAACAGTTATTTTTTGTTCTGCAATTACATAAGACCATATTTTCACCTTTCACGTCATTTTTGAGCTTTGAAGTTTTGCTATTCATTATTTTATGATGTTGCCAATACTGCTTGTGTAGCTATAACTTAATTTAACCATATTGCAGTTAAATAACTTATATAGTCCAGATGTATTAAGGAAGTGCTTTCTAATATATTGAAAAACATCTTCTTTATGTTTGTTTTTACCTGTGTGTTGAAAAGTGGGTTGAACCAGATTATGTTCCTCTCTCTTTTATTAATATTATCCTATCTTGTGTTCGTCTGTTCTTTGAAATGTAGGTTAGCGTTATGTCTTTGCTCTCTTAATGCTGATAAGTATGATGTCTTTTATTCGTTAAATATATTTTCAGTAGAAGAATTTTGCAACAGCCTACATTGCACTCCTAACAGGATTTGTTTAATTATATTTGATGGGTGGTTAGATGCAGTATTGATATATCTTAGAACTGAAAGGTGAGATGGTTCTGTTTGACAGGTTTAACTTTCTTGTTGATTCCTACTGTAATATTGAATTTCAGGTCTTTGAATATTCTATGCTGTTTTTTTTTCTGATGGAATCATTGCTTCTTTTATCTTCTGGTGCCACCATCAGTCCATCATCTCCGTATAATCCGTGGTCATCAATGTGGGTGATCTTATTTATTTTATTTAATATGAAGATTCCAATTAGCTCATGCACTTCTGCTCTGTTGAATGATCCTTGGGGAACATCAAAATTACCCGTATCAGATTTCTTCACCCATTTCTTAACTTACAGCAATGCAAGATTAATCCAATGTGATCAGGGTTTAAGCACGCAAGGCTTTTTGCAAACATCAAGGCATCTAATAAAATTCATTTGGTGATAGATGGATAGAAGTCCTTAATATCATATTTTATAAGCACTTTGTTATTTTCACTGAACCACAAAATACACTTTCTCATGCTTTTCCACTGGTTTGGCTTGGGTTGCCACCCTTAACAGTTCACAGGTTTCTGTTAAGATTTTGTGGTTTATCATGCCAAGACAGAATGATGGGTTATTGAGGAAGTCTTTTTTTGATCCTTAATTGTTAAAAAGGCTTGCTTTTCTGCTATTGTTCTGATTTTGTTGCTAATTCCAAACTTTATTTCTGTTGCTAATTCCAAATACATATATATATATGTGTGTGTGTGTATTATGATGATGGACTCTCCCATCATTTTCAATGTATGAGTATCTTTCAGTTCAGTATTTATATTTGTTTTGTATGAGACAACAATCCTGCATGGGATTTGTAAACAAGTCAACATGAGGGATGTTCTGGAGGATTGACTGTCATATCGGCTGATGTATTAGCCTGAGATGATTCTTAAGTGTTGGTTCTTAAATCTCTCAGATGGTTGAGATGATTCTTTTCAAAGTTAGTTATGCCTCAGTAGCAGGTGTTTTACTAGTTTGTTCAGTTTTCAACAGCAAGTTCAAACTTATCTATAGGGATGTTTGCAGCAATTAAATTGTATTTAAGTTTGTCCTTGAAGTGTAACCAAGGACGGCGTACATTACACTTACCATGAAAAAGATGGCTATACATGAGGATCTTTGGCATACGATCATCACTCATGCTGATGACATGACCAGCCCCATCTGAACTGTGATTGTATCAGAAAGGATTCAATACCACCGACACCACATTTGATGAGAAGATCAAGGTTAGAAATTTTGTCCTGCTGTGTATAACCACATATTGAACAAAGACAGCATTCATGAAAAGCATCAAGTTGATTGATGTCCATCCTGTATGATATCCATGATTCTGACCCACAAAGAAGTGTGGCGAGAATGACTGCTTGACAGACACTGATTTTCGTTTTCAGTATATCTTTGATTTATTACACATAGGTATAATGGGTCATAATGCAAAATGTGATTCTTGGTGTTGGTTGCAGTAAAAAAATGTTTGAAAAATGCTGACATAGAAAATACAATTGACAGTTTGAGTTCAAACCCCAGCTAGGACTGTTTATATTCAGTCAATGCCCTTGAGAAAGATATGAATTCATTCTTCATCTGCTATGGATAAATAGTATGGCAGTTGTAACCCTTTATTCTTGTGAAAGCAATTCATCTTTGGTGTTTGATGACATGTCAGGTCAGAGATTGTTCCTTGGTGCTAGTACCATTTGATCCAGGACAGTCTGTTTGCATGTTACTTGGAAAGATGATGGTGAATATCAGGTAATCCTTATTGCTCTAAGAATAAAGGGGAATAACTCTAGATGGGTCGTTAATGGTCATAGAAAATGTCCATATCAAATACAATAATCATTTTTATCCGTTATTAAGAGCAGTAAGTAATCTTGTCATTTTTGATGCATACTATGCTAGAAATAGTGAAAATGCTTTTTTGTAAAAATTTAAAAATAAATAAATAAAAGCTAACACTGCAGAGACTAAAAAATATGCAAGGCAAGTTTGGATTTCATTATTATATACTTTGTATGGAGCTCAAAAAAAATAATGTTAGGTTTCTCCTGTCATTTAAAAAAAAAAAAAAAAATGAAACAAAAAGCATTGGTTAAAAAGTACATTGGTTTTGTAATGCCCCTTTTTAGGGAGACTTTGTAAATCACATATACAACAATAATAACATCTTCGAACAATACTCGGTCAGACACCGCTAATTCCCATATATGAATCAAAATTCACTGTGCTTGCTCTCTGGTGATCTGTGTTCAAACCCAAGTGTGAGCAGTGACACTTTATTCCTATATGACTATTTGAAATTTAAGTGTAACAATATTTATTTGTATTCTCCAATATTTTAATAATGATTTTTGGATGAAAGAAAATCCCTGAGCTTTTTCTGATCTGGCATAGTTATCATTATATAAACACTCCTTTTGTATTAAGTGAAAATGAAAAAAAAATCTTTTGAAATTTTTGGATATATTAGGGTGTATCAAAAATATTTTAAATTTTTTCATCATGGTAAAATAAAAGAACTTCTTATGTGAAATTTTCTATGTCTGGTATCTTTTGATGAGCTCTTCTGAAAGTTTATAGATCTCTACTCCAAAGCTAACTTCATGAAACTTATATAATGTTTTACATGTGGTATATTTTTATGAGTCTAGCTCTTCTGAAAGCTTAAAGATCTCTACTCCAGAGCTAACTTCATGAAGCTTATTTAATGCTCTGCATCTGGTATCTTTTGATGATCTTAGATTTGAATGTTTTTCAAATGCTAGTTGTTGGGTTCTCCACTATTGAAATATTCTTGATCCTTTTAATTTCTCATGTTTGATTACACTGTGTAACATAATTTTTGTCCTTGGGTAGCAACTATTACTTCATTACTTCTTATTTGGTTATGCCTAGAATGTATGAAAAATGGCTAATATTTCCTTCAAACTTTGCTTTTGTGACCAATATAATCTAATTTACCTATTCCGATTAAGAAAACTAGAGAATGTAACCATTCTTGTTCATGCAAATTAGGAAAAAAATGATATATGATTCAAAAGTTGCATTTATTTGTTCTAGGATTATACAAAAGGGACCACAAAAAATTTAGTAGTTTTCGTGATTTACACTTATACTGTAAATTACTTTCACAAATAGCTCCAATCATGTTTTCATTATACAATCCTTAGTACCGGTGTTCAAAGTTCATTATATCCTGGTGAAAGCACTCACCTTGCTCCTCTGTATAAACCTCAAGATTCTCCTTGAATTTATCAAGATGTGCATCAAGGATATGAACTTTGAGGGACATCCTGCAGCCCATTTTACTTTGATTCTTCACCAGGGTCTCAACAAGCACCACATAGTTTTTGGTGTTGTGATTCCTCAGGAAGCCCTAACCACTGCAGCAAACTGTTCTATGCTGTTTTCTCTGTCCTAGTGAGCTTCTTGGGGAATTCCTTGCATTCTATTATTTGTGGTCTGACAGAGATACCAGCTTTGACTTTTACTGCAGACAGCTTAGAAAAGTTTTGAAGGCTGCAGACTTCTTATTTAAAGCTGTGACAAATTGTTTCAGAAAGCCCAATTTTAAGTGCAGTGGAGGAAACTGTGCCTCACATTTAAGTTGTTCCTCTTCCCATTGAACTTGGTCTGCTGTGGTCAGTCCTCCCTGTGGTAGATGTCCCTGCTGTCCCAAAGGCAAAGATAACATGGAAAACTGGTAAAGTCACCTTGGAGACCCATCAGGAAGGCCACTATTTTGAAGTCTCTGATAACCTCCCAACTGTACTCTTCATAATTCAAGGCTTCTAACAGGATCTTGACATTGGCGTATTTCTCTTTGAGCTGCATTGAGTGAGCCAGGGGAAGGGATGGATACATGTTTCTGCTATAAAGCTGCACAGCTTTGAGGGTCCTGGATAAACTGTTGATGAAAAGGTACCACTTGCTGGGGTTACAGGCAATTACAATTGCCTTGGACAGTCCAGTCACATTGTGGCAGAAGTGAAGATCATCTTGAGGGGTGAAAAAGCTTGAAAAACACAGGTGATGATTTCTCTGACCTGCAACTTGCACACTTTCATGTAACAAATTTCACTGCTTGAGTCTCAACATCAAAAGCTCAACATTGCACTTTTTAAGACTAAGATCTCTGATCAGGTTGCTGAGGTCTTTTTGCTTAGAGTAGAATGGGTTTCTCTCTTCAACTGTACCTGTGTAATCTAGATCAATGACTTCATCCTCTTTTGAATTGCTGTTCTCTTCTGAAGATGGCTGCTCTCTCTTTGGAGGAGTGGGTACAGTGCACTGAGGACAGTATGGCACTAGGGTGATGGATAATAAAAGGTCTGGATATATGATAGCAGGCACATTCTTGCCAGCTCTATGTTTGGAAGGGTTCATCATACAGAAGAAGCAATTGCTTGATTGGTCAGTTGATTCCCTCCAAATTCATGGGATTGCAAATTTTATGGCTCTATTTTCCCCTCTGTACAGGTCACAAAAACAAAGTTTGAAATGAATAATAGTAATTTCTTTTGCTTTCTTAACAGAAATAATTAGGAAATAACACTTACTGACCAAAGACAAAAAAAGTCAAAATTTTGTTACACAGTGTTATTTTGTTATGTTTTGGAAAAAGTTGTTAGGGTCAAGAATTGTTCAACACTCTCTCATATCTGGTATCTAAAAGTATCATTGATGGACTTTATTTCAAGGCACAAATCACTACCCTTAAAACATTGAAACCAGTTTTTGACAGTAGCAGCTTCAGTGGACTTGAAGCCCAGCTCCATATAATGCCTTAAAGTTGCCACAATTTCAATAGTTGTCTTCATCTTTATAATATCTGAAATGAAAGATGCAACTGAATATCATTGATAATAGTGTGTGTGTTGTGGGTATCTAGTTTGTATCACAGTTTACTTTTCATTTAGTCGTATTTGAAGAAAAAAACAAAGATTATACATATAATACTTCTGTTCTGTTAGCAATTCTTACCTTAATTTCTGATCACTGACTTTCCTTTTCTTAATTTTCAATAGATTTTGCTATAAATCATTAATAATGCATTTACCTTGTACATATATTAACTCTTTTCTGTCAGTTAAACATTAATTTCTGATCTCAAACAATTTTATTTTACCTTCAGTTTTCATGCACATTGCTAGAATTTTCTCAAACAGATTTTAAATAAACAGTTTAAAAATTGAGTGTTTCATCAATTTTTTTACCTCTCCCCAGAAATATATAAAGCTGAGTAGTAATAAAGAGGAGTATGATAACAATAATCTAAACCATACCTATTTCTACTGGGTTCAAATGCAGTTGAGGGTAAAATATGACCTGTCCTGATAAACAACTGTTAAAGCCATTCAAAATGTGTGCATATATACATTTGCCTAAATGCATCTATTTTTTTTTATTTAATGACAGCCCTAAAAATAATTCTACAAATTTTAAAAAACAATAATTTTATTTATCACTGAATAATTTCTGAAAAGTTTAATATAATGTTATAATTATTTGATTGTTTTTTTTTTTTTAGGGTTTAAAAATTTAATATTTTTTCTTATCCCCAACTGTATGATTTTATTGCTCAGACTAGAGTAGGGGCTGTCCAGACTGAGTGGGAGAAGAGTATATTATTCCAATGTTATTTCAAACTCAGTCCAATTGTATGTGTATGTGTGCTTGTGTGAACATTAAATGGCACAAGCACATGTAAGTCATTCACATAAAACACACACACAGAAACACATATATAAGCATAAACATTATATGCTCACATACAAAGTCACACGAAGACAGTGTGTGACAGAGAGTCAGCTCTTCTTTTATAATGTAGATTTTATTAAGATAAATTATCAAATTGCTTCAGACAAAATAAAGCATCCAAGTTGCAGTTGAAATAGTTACATATTTCTCACTCATCAGAGGGATCAGTGTTTAGGTAAATGCCAGTATTTACAAAACTAATTTTCTCAGCCGGCAGGAAGGAAGGCAGCCAAATAGGTTCTCTGAACAAAGTAGAAACAGAAAAAACATATTGTGCTATACTAAAATAAATTTAATAAGTATTTCAACAGCCTGATCAAAGCACTTTTATTAAAGTATATTTCTGATATCAAAACAAGAAATCCAACTCCAAGTTAACTTTGTAATTTTAGTGTATATAGTGTATACATGAAAGTTGATATATTCTTAATTGTTTATATAAATTTAAAAAAAATAATTTATAGCCTGTTATTTAAATCTTGAATATTTTTGGTGCACTTGTCATGAGATAAAGATGAATTTTATTGTTGTTGAATTTTGGACTCCTATAAATGAAAAGTATATTTCACTGTAATAACTGATAGATGGTTATTAGGGTTAATGGTTTTGATATAAGCATATTTGAGCTTTTTAACCAAAATAGAAATTTTTAAAAGTACATTTGCGGTTAAAATATCAATACAATTCTGGTTACAATGTTGCATTAAATGAGGTTTGAAATGTAAAAGTACATTTCACCTTGATAACTGATAGCTAATAAACATATTGAAGGTTTTAAATAAAATATACATTTTTAAAAGTACATTTAACAAAAAATGATTATTATTCTAAAACTGTCAGTGATTACAGCTCAAATGTTACAGTGTTGCATTGCTCTATCACGAGGTCTGAAATTTATTCATAAGCACTAATTTTGCTTAAAAGTAAAATTTTTGTTTTTATTGCCCAAACAAGAATTTAATTAATAATCACTCACTAAAAATATGGATAGATATTTACCGATCTTCACCACTCTGAGAGTATGTAACACAAAGTGTATTGTGCGGGGGCATGTATATACATAAAAGCCAAGGACAAAAATTACCTAGACCCCATGATCACTGTCAGGCTGGCATTGGTATCCATCAACCTTCCCTCTTTTTACTGCAATGAAGGAGGTGCTGCTATAGGGTTGAAATCCCTAAGACCAGGCTTCTCCAGAGTTTAAAGTGAACAGATACTATGCTTTGATCCCAATCTGAAGACTAAGAAATACAGATAAAATAATATAATAACCCTACTTGGAAAAAATATGTCATTTTATACTAGAAATTGTTTTATGATAGCACTAAACCAAGAAAAATGGTTATGTATTCAAAATAAAATATGTAATATTTTATGTTTTGGAAATGAATCACCAAGCAGAACTGTTGTTTTTCAGAAGCAAATATGAAGACTTTAAAGTTTTATGCAACTTATTACGAATCATAAAAGCAATAAGAAAATCTACACAATATCAGTTTCTTAAAATTATTGAACCAATTCTGTGATTGTTTTGCATCATAGAAACTTTGAATCACTTTAATATCCTTAAGCACTCCTAAAGTTTGATTAATTGAACATATTCCCTACTAAAGCAGTTTAAGAGGCAAGATATTTAATTGGAAACTGTCATAATTTAGGTAAAGTAAGAAAAACAGAAATTTATTTTATTGACAGCATTAAAGATGATATTATTCATTCATATGAATGAATGCATTATCACCAAATCAGTCACATCACATAAATTCTTATAAGTATTCCTGTAAAAGAGGGGCTATGTTTATACTTAAGTTTTAAAAGGTTAACAGTAATCAGCAAATAACTGACAATGTGTCTTCAACAAGCAGAATGATGACTTAGGATGCATTGCTAGCCATGGCTTATAATGTTTACTGATTTTTAAATATCTTCCTGTCTAAACCATTCTACAGGAGGAGAAAGTTAAAATAATTTTTTTTATCTTTTTATTTATTTTTTTTTTTGATAATTTTTATTGCCATAAAACTATTCCTGTCACTAAGTTACATTTTTTAAAATACTATTTTTTAATCATATTACCATGTAACTATTTTATAATTTTCAATAAATTTTTTCAATTGTAATAAAACTTTTAAGCATATTCAACAATAAAAATGAAATCCTTTCATTACGGAGGGTATGTGCTGCAATCTCTTTCTCGTAAAATTCCATATATTCTCCAATATGCACTTCATTACTTATTCTGTTTTTTCTTTTTGTGGTTACTTGAGGATTTGTAAAACCTTCCAGGATTTTCAGAAGCTTTAGCTATTTTGTGCTTAACTTTTTGCTGTGCTCATTATTTTGAGCCATGAAGCAAATGAAAAATGGCAGTCGGCTGAGTACCAGAGTTAGATCTATTAGTATTAATATATGAAGCTACACTTAGGTACCCAAATAACCTGTATGTCACATTTTATATTTAGAGATATAAATAAATACCATTACTTACTAATCAACAAATATATCTAAGATGTTTGTGTGTCTTGTGATAATGAGATAACTATTATCAATAGCAAAAAGGGGCAATAAATAAAGGAAAACAACTAAAGTTTAAAGTTGTTGCCCTTGAATTTTTATGAAAAAAAAAAACAAAAAAAAACTCTTCCCATCATGGGGGATAAGAAAAGAAACAACCTAAGAAATATTTATTTTTATTTTTACGTATCACTTAGGAATAGTTACTTAATGATAGTGTGTTATATTTAGAAGTTAAAGGTTGGTGGTTCAAATCCCTGTATAGAAGAAACAGATTTAAAACAAACATTGAAAAAAAAAATTGTTGCTTTTTTTTTTCTTTGTAAATTTCTCACTCGTTAATAATGTTTTCTTTTTCTCATATTCTCTCACATTCAGTAATTCTTTGCATCTTAGAGGCTTTATCGTCTTGCTTTGGGATGAAATGATTAAAAAAAAAAAAGAGAAACGATAAAATGGTCTTTAGTCTCAAGGACAACTGATGGCATGTCTGGATCAGGTACTTCTTGTTCATGTTGACCATCATGACAGCCTTCAATGAGTCTTTGATATTGAGTAGGGTGCTCTATAGTTTCCTTCTTGCCCAAGTTCAGGGAATTGAAATCAAAAGAATTTGGAAGGCACATGTTGGTAGGGGAGGTGACATGACTGTAAAAAAAAAAAAAATTTAAGCACCAGCCACTCTTGGATTATATATGTGTGGGAGGAGGGTCATGTTGAAACACTTACAGCCAACATCTTCAATCCAGAGCTTGACCACTATATCCAGCACTTCAATATTGACAGTAATATTGATCCTAAGCTCCCATGGGAAGAATTAGGGCAGCAATGACTTTTATTGTTTGCAACCACCTGGACCATCACAGATGACATGAACTTAGGTCATTGTCTCCATGGCTGCCACTTTCAAGAAGATGGTGTGGCATTATCCAACCTTGTCTGCTAGAGGACTTCTTTAAATTCCTGCTATGTGCCATTGTATACATAAACCATTTTTCTCTCTTCCCCCGCAGGATGCAGTAGGTACAAGAGGTTTCATTTTCCCTCTGTGGAACTTCTTATCTTCCCAGTTGCAGAAAACAATTTTTACTTTATTTGACCTCTGAATACTATTATTATTATTGCTACTCACTGTCTTTACCAGTACTCAATAGTTCTCCCATTTCAGAGATTTTAATTAATAGAGTATATATTTTTAGCGATAGGAAGAAAATATGATGATTTTGCAAGTTTTTATCCCAAAATTTTTCTGAGCAAGTTTCAATATCTAGTTTATATTGTGCATTGATAATCTACAATTGCTGCAAGCATTACTAACAGAATTTGGTTATTAAATGTATTGCTATGATTTTACTATGAAAGTGCATTTGAAATACAGAAGTGGTCATGAATTAAAGTAAGTATTCTTCTATATGCTGTGTCACATCAGGACATTGGTGATCATGGCTCTCCACAATACCCTGTCCTTTGTATTCTTAGTAAATTTTGCCATTTTGTTATCTATCCTAAATCCTGTCATGCCATCCATTTACTCAAATGTGCTAAGTAAGTTATGCATTGTTTTTCTCTCTCTTTTCTTCAGTCTGTCCTGTGAGTATAACATTTTCCAAGTCCTCTTTCCTCATTATGTGCCCTAGAAACTTTAACTGTCTCTGTCTGATGTTAAGTATAAGTGTCCTTTTTGTTTTCATTTTTTTCTAAAACTTTGTCATTGCTTGCATATTTGGTCCATAGTATTCTCAGCATCCTTATGTAAAACCACATTACTTTTGCTTTAAGTCTCTTCTTCATCTGTGAGGAGATTGTCTTGCATTCACAAAGCAAGTATTAGTGACTGAATTAGTTTTTAGAAGTAGAATTTATTTGTGTTTAATATTTGAACTGTTACTATTTCTGTTTATGTTTACTAAAAACTCTTTTTATGTTCTTTTATATATAAGAAATCAGCTTACTATAAGTTATTTTTTGTTTTGTTTTAGATTCTTGAAGCCGCTGACAAAATTCAGGCTTCTGACATGAAGAAACATGCATTGAACATCATTGTGCATCATTTTCCAAAAGTAAGTATCAATAAAAGGTTCAGTTTTTCTGATTTCAAATATTTGTTATCATAGTCAAAATGTACATGCTATTATTGAAAGAAAAATCTTATTCTTTATTCTTTATTCTAAATGCGACCAACAGTAATTCATTTTGGTTTTCTTCTCACAACATTTGTATTAATATCTTAAATAAGATTAGGTAATAAATATTTTTTTATTTTCTCAACTTTAAGATAAGATCAGTAATTAAATATATATATATATATATATATATATATATATATATATATATTACAAGTAAAAGGTCTATCACTTAGCTTATAAAAATTTTATTCCCTACCAAATCCAAATTCATGTGTCAAACACAAAAACTTAGTAGGAACAAGTCATAATAGGTGCAAAATTATAAATGACTCAAGCACTGCATAAAATTTTAAAAGGAAAATACATTTATTACACAATTACGAAAAAATATAAATACAAAGTTTGTACAAAAATTTTCTTTTGTGCACCTACCAAAGTCAGATAACAATTTCAGATAAAAAGATTACCATTGAAAAAAGGAAAAACTTACAGTTTGGAAAAAGACAAGGATTTTGAAAATGGCAAAAAGAGAAAAAAAAATGCAACAAGGTGCAATAACCTTTGAGAAAAAAATGAAAAGACCTACTTTTACTTGCCTCACAGGCATCTGTGGGACATAAAGTAATTTTTGAAAAGTTCCTTTTAAAATTCACAGTTCGTGCTTGGGAAAAGTTTTTAGAATTCTTTATGTTCCCTCGACTTTTCATTTTTAATGACATTACTTGATATATTATCAATGTCAGAAACTTCAGAATTTTCATCAGTGTCAGAAACTTCAGAATTTTCATCAGTGTCAGAAACTTCAGAATTTTCATCAGTGTCAGAAACTTCAGAATTTTCATCAGTGTCAGAAATCTCGGAATTATTGTTATAAAAAAATCACTAGATATTTCATCAGTGTTAGAAATTTTCATCTTCAATTTTAAAGAAGACACTAGATATCTCATCATTGTCAAAATATTCCACAGTGTCAGAAACTTCAGAATTTTCAACAAAGTTTCCAGACTGACACTTCTTCTGTTCAGAATATTTATCCAGCATTTAGACTTTTATTCAAAATGATATGCTAGATTATAAAATATGCTTAATGTATTCGAATGATAGTTTCACAAATAGTTTAATTTCTACCATCTTCTACATCAAAATCTAAATCAATATATATATATCAATTATTTGATCTGTGAAAGATTTTACAGAATCTAGTCACTTAAGTATAGCTTGTTCCTGTAGAGTGATGATGTATTTTGGATTTGGTACATTTGCTTTGGCCTTTATTAAATTCAAGGTAGTGTTGATTCTAGACTTGTACCAAGAATGTTTTTCCTTCAATTTATAAATCACATCCATTTTTATAATATATTTATAATTTTAGTTAAATTTTTCCAGTTTAGTTTTGAACAGGATTTTTGTCTATATAGATATTAACTTTTTTTTATAAAAACAGAATTTTTTATATTTCAGCCAATACTGAATTTATATTTGAAATAATTTAAATATTGAACGGCCGAATTTAAGGTTAATTTTACATTAACATTCTGTTAAGTTAACATTAGTTTTTCAGTCACCGTACCAAAAAATGAACAAATATTAATATTTTTTGAAGAATCAATGGCAGAATTTTATCTTTGAAAGTCTCTGATAACCATAGAACAGAATTTTGTTATTTCAGTCAATATACTGAATTTACATTTGAAATAATTTTTTTAAGGTGAAATTTTACACAAATTCCCCTTTGCTTTTTTAAGTTATGACCATGGTTAACTTTTAGTTTACATTAAATTTGAATTAACTGAATTTTGTTTTGTTTAGTTTGATAATCTACTATCTCATGAGAAAAGTTATCCAGCCAGATGGTAAAAATTTCCTTAAAAATTCATATAGCAGAGTCTTGTAAAAATGAACACAAATTTTGTTCTTTGCATTCAGGAATTAACAAATTTTTGTGCAAAAAATAAAAATTTTATTCCCTACCAAAACCAAGTTCTTGTGTCAAACACAAAAACATAGTAGAAACAACAAGTCATAATTGGCACAAAAGTACAAACTTTTGAGAAAAAACAAAAATACCTACTTTCACTTACCCCACAAAACTCTCTGGTAATTTTTGAAAAGTCCCTTTTAAAATTCACAGTTCATGCTTGGGAAAATGTTTTAGAATTTTTTTCTGTTCTTTGTTGAGAGAATTTTCACTTGAACTTCAAAATTCTTTAGTCTCTCTGAAGCTGGCTAGTAACTGGTGCCTTGTTGATGCTCCCTGATGTTGATTTGCCTTGTCCCCTTGCTGTCAAAATATCTTCTTGCATCTGCTGATCTGAGTTCTATATATTTGAAAAATTAGGCTCACAAAGGCTCCACTATTTGGGATGCTACTAGAACTTGAGACTATGTCTCTCATTGGTCAGTATATATGAAAAAATAATTTTCCATAAACTGGATATGGATCTTTCACAAGTTTGGTGGGGGGGTTAACTGCCAAGCTGAAACAGATATACATTTGTAACAATTTTTAACATAAACCATCTGGCCTTCATAAAAATGCACTTCTCTCAAAAAAACGTGTATTAAAAAAAACAACTTAGATGATTATACATATATATATATATATATATATATATATATATATATATATACATACACACACACAAAATTATTTTGTAATAATTTGATTTTATAATTCGGGATAGTGGCTTAGTGGATATAGGAATTGGTTATACATGTTTTACTGTAATCTAGTGGTCATAAGTTCAATCCTTGAATCTGGCTGTGATGCACCAATTCAGATGGAATGAGCTGGAACCAAATATCTTAATAATCAACAGATATTCTATATCAGTAAATCAATGGGCACCTGATGATGACCAGAGGGTACTCGGTTGAAATGACGTACATCTATATCAACCAAGATGAGAGCAATAGTTCAAAATAATACAAGAATGTAAACTTGGTTTTGCTTATAATTTATACATTATGTTTAAGGGACCATATTTTTTTCTGATGATATCCTCTGATTATAATTTTAAATAAACAGGCTAAAATGTGATTTGGGAAAAAAATTACATTATCTGGAGAATATTAATGTTTAGTCAAATTGTTAAAGAAATTGAGAACAGAAATAAAACATTTCTTATTTAGTGATTATTCTTGGACTATCATAAGCTTAGATGAAAATATAACACCTTTTGGCCACTGTCTACACCCAGTTAACCCCCCCACATTTTAGTGGCCTGGCCCTCAGGGCTTAGAACAATGTTTTAACCACAGGGCTAACTCTGTGCTGGTTAATACTGACACTGGTACAAGCTGGTTGTTGGTCGCAGGCTGTTTTGGTCCACACCAGCAATACCCACTCCGTGTTCTTAATCTCAAAGCAATGGAAAATTGAAGGTCGTAGTCTCACAGCACTGGTTCAAGCCATGGCTGGTGCTATATTAAGAAAAAACATATCTTCACAATGAAAAATAAAGCAAGAGATTTGTGGGGTTAATCTTCAATTGTCTTATATATCTCTTGGTACAACAAAAATTAACACTTCTCACATCAATCTCTATAGTGACAGTGGGCCTTCCCTAAACTTCTGGAGGAGCTGGGTTCAAAGTCTTGGAATCAGGAAATCTGGAGGCATCTGATGTGGATTTCAGAGGCACTCAATGTGGAATCTCAGCCCAAATTCCCCCCCCCCACCAAAAGTCATCTGTTTATATGCACTTTAGCCCAAAAGTGGCCAGATTTTTGATAGATAAAAAAAAGTAAACTCTAGGTGCAATGTTCCAATTTGTAGAGGTGAGGCAACCCAAATGGCCCTTTATTCACTTCTACATTACTAGGAAAAATGTCTTCCATTCTCTATTTCTATGTATCTTCCAGTTTATATTTAATTTTGGACTTAACCCTTTTTCTGCCTAAATATTATTGTATAACCACGTCACTGTCACATAACTCACTTCCCTTTTCGTCATTTACTTGTATATGACATCCAACTACACCTTCCCTAAGGTGAGAAAAGAAAGAAAAAAGTAACCAAAAATGTTCTTCATGCATAATGTTTCTACTAAATATATAGTAGAATTAAAAAGTCATCCTTCTTCTTTTCCCATTCATGATCATGCATTTTCATATTGGGAGCTCACACCATCCCTTATAATTTCAATTTGGGGCTCGCAACTCCCCTTACTTTTATTTCAATTGATACATTTTTATCTCTTTCCTGGTTTCTCCTTCTTAGTCAATTTTTCTGTTTCCACAATAGTGGTTTTTGTTTTTCCTTCAACAGCTGTCTCTGAATTCAATTTGCTTCAGTAAAGAACACTAAATGGTGTCTCTCTCTCTCTCTCGTTCTCATGCCCATTCGCCAACACCTGTAGATTAACTGATTTTTTCCTATGATTTTTAGCCTCCATATTGCCACCATAATGGTGGCAATAGCTACCAAAGTGCCTAACATGGCAGACCAATTCATTATAGTCCCTGAATTATCTCTCCAAAATGTACTCTCTTCTCCCATGTACTCAATTTGTCTTTCAATTGATCCAGACTAATCTTTTCTACTGGCTTTAATAATTTTAGCATCTCCTTTAATGTGACTTCAGTGAATTTCTCTACAACTGGTTCTCATAATTCTGTTCAATTACTCAAACCTATTTCAATCAGTCTCACAAATAAATCTTTTTCTTTGTATTTTTCTTCAGCCTGATAATATAGGTGGTGGGAGATAGATACTCCAAATGCTAAACACCTCAGTGGTAATTCTATCAAAGAGTTTCTATCTTTATTGTTCTAGTGGGCTTCCCCTCACATACTCTGGACAGATCAATCTGATTCTGAGTAGCAACTGCCCAGGCTCCATCAGATAGCTTGTGGTAATACTGTATTTGTCAATACTTCTACTTGACAATTCTCTTTAATTCCATTGTTATTTCTCTTAAACAATTCAAGTACATACAACGTGTGATTCCCAGTCACATAAATGGGACTTAATGAGATACACAATCCATAACACATCAGCTTTACATTTCTTTGCTTCTTCTGTCGTTAGTAACATAAACTTTGTTTTTGCCAAATTCAAAGCAATATATTCTGTCTCACTTTGATATTTTGCAACTGTCCCTGGTCCTTGCTCTACCCAGGGCTAGGGAATGTGTAAGTTTATCACCTGATATATCTCAAAAGTAATGGAATGGACATCAAAACCAACAGTTCATTAGCTTCTAATAAGGTAACACAATGCATTGTAGTATTTCCATAGCTCTTTAGTGGGATCTACTGGTAACCTTAAATGACGGAGTAACTTGGTTTGTATTTTTAATAGTAACTCCCTTAAGTGACCAAAGGTCACTATACTCAGGAACAAATATCCTAATGATAACATATCTAGCTGTGCTCTCACATGTTGTAACAAAATTATTAGCTAGTCTGGCACACCTTATTAGTAATTGTCATTAACTGAAAATACTTCTGAACAAACCTACGGAACTCATGTAATTCGGTCACCATGGCTTTGGAGGCATTAGCTACTACTTGCCTTAATTCTCTCATTTTACTTATTAGTCAATTTATACTTGCCCTGTTCTTTGCTGGTTCTCATCACATTTAGTATCGATAAACTTTCCTGTGTTACTTGGGTTAAAACTCTCTGATTCCTTTCCACTTCCTTTAGCTTCCTCCTTATAATTTTAACATCTTCTCCTGACACTGGCACTCCTGGCACTTAATGTCTTCTCAATGATAGGTACTACTGCTCTTTTTCCTCTTCTCTGTGACAGTTCAATTCCCTTTAAATAACTCTTCATGTCCTTCCACTGGAATTCTGTTAGTGAAGTCTCCTGTTCAAGGGAATACAATAACCTGAGTTATCGACCCTCTCTGTGCTACCCATACTCTGGCCATACCAAACTTAAGCAGTTCACTCCTCAATTTATCTAGTACTAACTCGTATGGATCCAAATATATCAAGAAAGTGACTAAACATTTTGATCTCATTATTATCACTTCACTTGTTTTCTTGAAAATCATATTTTGACCGTGCTTTCAGGCTCCTACTAATATCCTCATCATTAGTAGTATCAGCCTCTTCATCCCAACCATTTCTGCAAGTGTAATAGAATTTCCTTGCTTTATTCTGCTAAAAATCCAGTGCTTATACATAGTTATTTAGTGTTTCCCCCCTATTCCTTTCTCTAAATTTTCTTCAATTCAGCATATCCCTGCTGCAAATGGACTTTTGCATATTGATTGGGTTCAGACAGGTGTGTGGTGCTTTCGCCAAAAGGTCAGGTCTCACTGATATCACCATGGGACATACATGGGCCCTTGTGCATACCAGCACCAGTAAGTAAGTCTGTCCCACCCCCTCCAATGACATTCTATTCACACCTCTGTCCTCTCTAACCAATATACTGTTATTTTACTGGATAGGTTATTCTACTGAACTTGATACTGTCACACACCCGTGATTTCCCCTCATTGGGATTTAGAGCATTCACACCCATCAATTTTTGCTTGACAGGTAATTCTGGCTCAACCTCTCTTTCTTCTCTCTTCACTGTTTCTGGAGTAGGGACAGAGGTATTTCATCTTCCTCTTCCCACTCAGCTTCTCTTCTTCCTCTGGAGATTTTGGATTAGAAACCTGGACTTTATCTTGTGAGCCTTCTCTCTTCATGCTTATCAATGGATGGTCTCTCTGTTTTTCTCATGTCCTTATCAACTAATGGTTGATTCATCACCCTCCTTCTTTCTTCCTCAGATTCCTCATCTGTTTCCATCTCCTCTGGTTCCACCAAAGTTGTTCTTCTCATTCTTCTCTTCCTATTCTTTAGTTCAGCTCCCTTCCCAACCATCCATGTCAGCTAATTTTAGATCCATTAGCATGAGCTCTTTTAACTCTTCCCACCATCCTGATTCCAGATTGCAAATGACACTGGCTTTGTCTGCTCTCCACTATTCTGTAATAGGGTTCCCACCTCTGGTTCAATTTTCCTTCTCTCGAGTGGATTTTGTAGAATACAGGATGTCCAACTCTTAACTCTACCTCATTTCTTCCTTTATTCACCCCTCTCCTCGTTTCTCTTCTTTTGTGCCCCCGTCTAATCCTCCTCCTGGCCTGTGTGAATATCTTATGCTGCCGTTCTGTTATAAGCTTATGGTGGTCTTCTCTCATGTATTTCATACAAGGCCTTAGTAGGTTATCTACCAGCAAGACCACATAACGTCCAAACAGCATATAATATAGCAATGTTTCATGTATAGAGAATCTCACTGCTACCAAAACCTGTGTTAAATACAAATCCCAATTTTCAGTATTATCTTTCACCAATTTTGCCAATATGTCCCTCAAGGTTCTATGAAACGGCTCCACTTTAGGTGGTACAGAGAGGTGGTCATATACACTGTATTCATACTTGCCAAGGTTTTGGCCATTATGTTATTCACATTCTCTGGTCCATTGTCCATAAGCAGCTGCACTGAGGCTCCATATTGAGGAAATATCTCTGTCAATATCAAATCAGACACTATTCAAACTTTCTTATTAAGTATAATATACGCCTCAGGCCACTTCGTTAGCCAATCTACAAAACTCATGTATAGATTTCCTCTTGGGAGTCTCTCCATATGGGCCTGATATAGCTATGCATAGCTTTTCAAAGATATAATTAGGTATATCTGTCTCCATCAATGGATGCTCGGTCGGTGGGGCATCAGAATATGTCGACTGCCCCCCTGCAGAGGGTAAAAGTCTCTCAATGGGGCCACCTGTTGGCCGTGGGTGACGACCCGTAATGTCTGGAGATGGGATCCTGGTGGTTGAGCACAATCCTGTAACACACCACTTTGGCCCATACCTGGGCTAGACGGGCGGTCAGAGGGGCCCGATTCGATCAATCGGCTGGTCATGTCAAGCCCCATCATATATAATCCACCCCAAACCTATAACTTACACTCCACTTCCCAACCAAAACTAACACTTAACCCTAAATATGTGATGGAAGGTGGTGGCTGAGGGTCAATCAATTTGGGAGAAAAAAAGGATCTGACACACCTGCTAAACCTTCACAGCCATAAAACTTGGATAACGGAAACAAAGGAACACGTGTGCTCAAAGACTCCTCCCAAAGAGAGTATACCATTCATGTAGCCTCGACATGGCAAGGCGAATGGGTTTCCCCCTTGTCATGTCCCAATGCTGGACTCCGCAGTGGGTAGGGAGCGTGGATGATGAACAAAAATAAAAACAATGGAAAAAAAGAAATCTTCCAAGAGACCACATGTGGATAATGACTCTGAATCAGAAAATGATAGTGAAAACTTTCCACAATTTATTGTTCTCGAAGCAATAAACAACAAAGCACTAACAGAAATATCTCCATTTAAAATCCAAAAAGCTATATCAAATATAATCATACCAAAAAATGTAAAAAAACTACAAAATGGAACATTACTAGTGGAAGTGGAAAAAAAGATATATGCGGATACACTAATAAGACAAAAAAAACTACAAGAAATAGAAATAAAATCCTACCCACACCAAACCCTAAATTTCTCAAAGGGTGTAGTAAAAAGCAAGGAGCTCTCCCTGTGCACTCTAGAGGAGATAAAAATAGAACTCCAAACTCAAGGTGTTACAAATGTCAAAAGAATCACAATAAAGAAAAATGAAGCAGAGATACAAACTAATACCTACATTCTAACCTTCACCCCCCCCCCAAATTCCGACAACAATTAAAATTGGATATGAAATTATAAAAGTAGAACAATACATACCAAACCCTCTTCAATGCTATAGATGCCACAAATTTGGGCATCACAGAGATTCCTGTCGAAACAAAAAAACATGTGGAAAATGTAGTGAGAAAGAACCAGAACATAAAGAAGAGAACTGTCCAAATGAGAGCCTATGCTCAAACTGTTTGGGAAACCACTCTGCCCTCTCAAAACAATGTAGTATCTACAAACAGGAAAAAGAAATAATCATAATAAAATACAAAAAAAATATATCTTTCTCAGAAGCACAAAAGGAAATTAAAAATAACATAAAAGGAAACACCTATGCCTCCATGGTACAAAAAGCAAATAAAATAAACAATGAAGATAAAATAAAAGATACAACTGAAATAACAAATTTATGTAAGGAATTAAAAACTTTCCTTGAAGAATTAAAAACCTTTTTAATTGAACTTAAATCAGATCAAAATAAAAATAAAACTCAACAACCCAAATCAAATGGAATTAACCCAGAAGAAGGCAAAAAACTCTGGAAAGAAAACATAGAACAAAACTCCAGCGAACCCTCTTCTTCCCAAACCCAAACCAAGAAAATGAAAAATAAACAAAAAGACAAAAAAGTGACAACAGAACAAGAAAACACTCGATCAAGATCTAACTCAAAATCAAGAATCAATATATCAAATGAAAATAAATTTGAACCTATGGAATATATGGAAATAGAAGAGAAAGAATATAAACAAAATCCAAAACAAAACCCAAAATCTGACCGAAGGACACCACAAGCAGTTGAAGACAAAGCTTCTAAAAACACAAGAGATGGAAAAAAACTGGAGAGGACAAATGATATAAACCTAATAGGTAACTTTACCCACAAAAAATGAAAATATAACTATGGCACATAAGATCCTGCAATGGAACTGTCATGGAATAAAATCTAATTACAATGACCTACTCATACTTATGTCACTACTGTATCCAGCCGTCATCTGCTTACAGGAAACTTTTTTACAAGAAAATGCCAACTTAAAAATTAAAAATTATAGACAATACCACTATAACCACAATACAGGACATAGAGCTAATGGAGGAGTGTCAATATTGATTAGAAATGACATACCGCAGGGTAAAGTACACATTAAAACTAAATTACAAGCAATAGCAACACAAGTGACACTAGATAAAACCATCACAATTCTTTCCATTTATACACCCCCACAGGAACCAATAAATACAATAGAAATAAACAACTTGATGTTTCAAATAGTGTATATGTATGTGTATATGTGTTTATAGACATATATATGCATGCATGGATGTAGATATGAAAATATATAATCAGAAACAATCACAAGAAAAAGCAATCCAAAAAAATACAGTAGATTATGAAATCCAACAGCCTCCCAACCGTTTATACACTATAACCATCTTAAATTCATAAATAAATAAGGCTTCGGCATAAAATGACCCAAATAGGAGTTGACATGCTGTTAAATCCAACATCCAACATCCATCCATCAAGGGAGCTGTCTCATGTCTCCTGCTCAGGGTTTGACATATCACGCAACCTTGCACATAGCTGGTAACTTCATTATACAACCTTGGCCAATAATAATTTCTACCTATTAGGTCATAAGTCTTATCAATTCCTATGTGGGCCATCTTCCTATGACACTGCTCTAATACTTTGGCTCTCAAGTCAGCAGGCACATTCTGAGCCTTATTTCTTCATCCCTTCCTGAGAGGTAATATAGCATCCCTTCATGCATTACATACTTGGAAGCATTACCTGCCTCTATTCTTGCTCTGTGGGTAGCTATCTCACTGACCTCCTGACTTTCCCTTATCATATCTCCTGTGACTATCAGTCATAATGTGTGAGGTACCCTCTGTTTCAGCTCCTAACACAGGATGGCTGCTCAGTCTATATGAATTGATCACTTCTACTTGGTAAGCTCTGTCATCTATCCCTGGTTCCAATCTCACAGATTCTGCTTCCGACTACTTTGGAATATTTGACAGTAAATCTGTTCAGGTATTGTCCTTTCCTGCCAAGTACTCAATTTTGCAATTATAGCCACTTAGCTTCAATGCCCACTGCTGTATCTTCTTATTTGTCCAGCCGGCCACTAACAAATACTGTAATGCTTTATGGTCAATCTTAATAGTAAATGTAGCTCCACTTAAATAATCCAGCTTCTGTACAGTGTACATTGTGGCAAAGGCTTCTTTCTCAATCACTGGCCATCTCTGTTGTGTCTCAGAGAGCCTATTGGACAAGAAGTATACTGGTACCTCTTCTGGTGTACCAGGCACTGGCCTGTCTTTGTCTGGGCATGGTTGAGTAAGAATTGTACCAATACATTGATCATTAGCATCTGTATACAGGATCATCGGTTTGTTGAGATCTAGATACATCAACAAAGGTATCACTATCAGCTGCTCCTTGAGGCTGTCAAATGCTCTCTGACATTTCTCCTTCCACTTAAATCTTGCATACTTCTTAGCCAATACTATCAAGGGGGTTGCCAGTTTTAAGAATGTTGGAATAAAGCTTCTATAGTAGCCTATGGCTCCTATGAAACACCTTAACCTGCCTTACTGTGTTAGGCTCAAGCATTGCTCTTATCACTTCCACTTTGTCCATATCAGGCTTAACCCCATTCTTATCTATGACAAAACCCAATTACTTAGTCTCTTCTCTCAGGAACTGACACTTCAGCAGTTTCAACTTTAGCCTATGTTTCATTAACCAATCTAGCACCTGTTGTATGTAGTCAAAATGTTCCTCAGGAATTTCGGAGAACACGAAGATGTGATTCAAATAAGCCCTCCATCTTGCTCAGCACTGTTGACATTAACTGCTAGAAAATACTAGTGGCACTGGCCAGGCCAAATGGCATGATCCTGAACTGAAACAACTCCATATGATATGCAAACACGGCTTTCTCCTGTTCTGCCTCATCAAGTGCCATCTCTCAACAGCCCAACCTTAAATCTATCATTGAAAAATACTTAGCCTTCCTCAGAAGAGCTAAAATGTCATCTACTAATGCAAGGGGAACTGCCAGGGGTTTTGAGTTGGCATTCAACCTCCTAAAGTTGATATAATATATATATGTCCCCCACCCTTATCTACTACCACAATTGGAAAACTCCAGGGAGGCTTAGACCTCTCAATTACTCCCGACTCTAACATGTCCCTGATTGCCTCTTCCACAAGTGGTCTCTTATGAAAGGGTGTCATGTATGATTTTAATTTAATCAGTGCATGTTGAATGGTATCGATTTTCATCCTCACCATGTGTATCTGCCTCAACTACTTATCTGAGTTAGTCACCACATCTCTGTTGGACCCTTAGCAGTTGCCCTACTCAGGCCCTAAATTTCTCAGAGGCTATTATCTCTTCTTCTTTCACTTCCCCCATTTGATTCTGCCCCCACTTTCTCTGTTCATCATATCTTACACATGTAATGGTCCTTAGCAGCAGGGCCTTCCCTACCTCTTCTTGCTTTGATATTCTCACAGTCTTGTTAGCTTGATTGGTCAACATTATAGGCACAATCTCTGCCCCTCTTCTACTGTCTCAACAAAAGCTACTTCCTCCTCTTCAGACCTGTATTTCCCAGCAGGGGTTATCTGAAAAAGTTTACCTTCCAATTTCCTCTCTGTCACCAACCTACCTTTACGAGGTACAGCTGTTCTAGGAGGCAGTTTTATGTCAGTGTCAACCACCACTGACACTGGTTCACTAGGGACACTTCCCAATGGTATCTCCATTCCATCAACCAGCAATACTGCAGAGTTGAATTTTAGCTGAGCCCTGTGTTGGCCCAGCCAATCTTTACCCAATATCATTTCTCTACAGAGATCCAGGGCCACATATAACTTGTGGACAACATTTGTCCCTCCTATCCTTATTGGGAGCCACGCCATTCCCATTATCATCATCTCTTTCCTATCTGCCTGGCTAATCATAATGTCAACCTTTCTCAATCATGCTCGTAATCACAACCTCTTATACTGATCTTCCATACTCAAAGACATCCTCCCACCTCATACCTATTAGTGTCCTCATTGCTTTTCCTTTTATCACTGCTTCACATGTGAGCTCCTCCTCCTGGATCAATAAGGAAAATACTCTAGCCCTCCTTTTCTTGGAGTAGTGTCCACCCAACCTTCTCCAATATTTTTCCTCTGTCATCCACTCCTTTCTTGACATGGGTGCTGGCAGCAAAAACTTTTCATCATCTACATAGAACAAAGTTTGACTGTCCATTCTTAATTTGCAGGCATTTGTTCTCTCTATTTCTAATGGGGGAATTCTTGTTCAGATGGCCTGGTTCATGACAAAACCAGCACTTTCTATGGTGACAGCCGGTAGAAAATTGACCAACCTTTCTATATGTCCAACATCACATAACCCTCTTTTTACTTGTTATCACATAGGCCACCCTACCTCTTAATTCTTGTGCTGGGGCACTCCCTGGGCATTTCCCTGGTTATGTTTCCGGGTGTGTGTGTGGGGGGGGGAAGATGTTCTATTGAAGTGGGGTCCTTTTTAGGAACCTTACACCATTTGGTTTCATGGCCAAGCCAGCCACACTTACTACAATTTGCCCCTATGCTTTCTGGAGGCAACCTCCCACCTTGTTGGATAATTAATCACTCTATGGCCCTCATATTTGCAAGTTCAACAAACCAGCCTGTATCATCCAGGTGTTGGTGCAAAGAACCCAGGCTTCAGGGACCACTCTCTTCTATTGGGGTTGGTCTTCCAATTCTCTATAGCAGGGACTTTCTTCTCTTTACTCTGACTGCCACCTTCCTGATTCCTAACCTGAACTCTACCTCTTCTCGTCTTCTTCCACATTTTCCCACTTTCTTTGTCCATGGTCACTATGACCACTAGGGTTGGGGCTTCCCTAATTACATCATATCTGATACGCTTGTTCTCCAGAATTTTCTCTTCCTTCCTCAAGGAAGGCCAAGGCTGATAATTTTGTTGTTCTTGCCCCCAACTCTCCTGGTGTGTCATGCCTTGCCTGGGTGAGTCTCATGAGGCTTCTCATGGCTTCTATTGCTATCTCCTCATCTGCATATTCATCTACAAGCTTTCAGAACATCTGAATCCATTATTCAGCTTACCAGTTCCAAAAGATTTACCCACTCTGTGCCATACATTAAGAATGTTTGTCCACTATGCCTATTGGATATTGTTTTTTTTTTTTTTTCAGATAAAATTCACCCTCTAAAAACAGTATCAAACTTCCTATTATCTCCCATAGCAGAAAAAGTCTTTAACAAGTTAAAGAGTAGTATAGTGAAAACAGCCATTACTATGCTTGATTATACACTACCTATGGTAGTAGAGACAGACAACTCAGGATATGCTGTAGCCGCCTTTTTAAGACAATCAGGGAGGCCCATAGCCTTTTTCTTCAGAACCTTGTCTAATTTGGAATGTAGGCATATTACAGTAGAGAAAGAAGCCTATGCTGTTGTCGAATCACTGAGAAAATGGAGGCATTATTTGATTGGGTGGCATTTTTAACTAATTACAGACCAAAAATTAGTCTCATTCATGTTTAACCCAAAAACGACAAGTAAAATGAAAAATGATAATCCAGGTGGAGGATGGAACTCCCATGTTACTCATTCGATGTAATGTACCACCCTGGTAAAGAAAACACAGCTGTGGATGCCCTCTCTTGTGTAGGTAGCTCAGCTTCTTGCAAAGAAGAGTTAAAGAACTTCCCCAGGTGTTACACTCATGGTCTATATGACAAAAATCAAAAATGTTCCCTACTCAGTAGAGGATGTGAAAGAATTTATCAACACATATAAGACTTGTACTGAAAATAAACCTAGGTTTTATCATCCTAACACCAACAAGGTCATAAAAGCCATGCCACTCTATGAAAAAATTGCAATAGATTTTTTGACAGTTTTTGTGTTGGCGTCATCTCCTACATCCAACTTCAATGATCTTGAAGTATATAAAAGTTTTATTTTATTTTTACAACTAATTAATGTTGGTACCTCCATGAAAATACTAAAAAAAATCAGCATTCCATGATAAAAAACATACTTCAAATGTAATGAAAAAAAAATAAAGGTTATTTTTTAGTATTCAAAATATTTAGATGAAGAACGAAAAACTAACATTACCAGTTTAAAATGATTCCAATTTTTTAATCATTTTTTCTTCAAATTCATTTCATTGCTTACAAATATAGGATTGATTCCATTGTTGTTGTGGTGGTAAGGGTTTGGATTATAGATAGTTTTTGACCTGATTATCAAAGATTCCTGATGGAATAGAACTAGTCCTAGTAGGACCCTCTGAAATACCAATTTGCTGAAAGACCAAAGAGTATATAAACTAAAGATGAGGATATTAGTCTTGAACAATTCTTGGAATAATAATAATAATAATAATAATAATGACAAATTATTATATAACAATCTGTGGTGTAAGTTTTATTTCATAAAGCCAATCTCACTTTATTCAAGAATGGTGTAGTAGTTTCTTAGATGACATTCTGCCTGGAACTCAAACTGTTGATCTTTATGTTGCAAGTCAATACATTATCTACTTGACTTTCTTGGAGGATACTAATTAACACTTGGATTCTATTGTTTGAGTTCTTGTAATGCATGTATCAGCTCTAGACTCATTTAGACTGCAACCAGAAAACCTTTTCTCTTTTGAGAAAAATGATTTTTGGCTTCAGTCTGCTACAAACTCTATCCTTTTGATAGAATTTGTAGTCTGGAACTTCTTTGATATGTCTTCAGACCTTCTGTAGAAATCACCAGAATTCAAAGATTAATTCTTTGTGACTTTTTGGGCTAATGGTTCTCATTGACATTAAGTGGAAAGATTATATTGAATCAATTGCTAGGTCTACTATGAGGAAAATTGGTTCACTATTTTATGCTAGATAATTTATCTTATGCCTTTATAAGTCTACCATTCATCCATGCATTGAATATTGCTGTCACATCTGGCCTGGTGCTTCTGTTATGTATTTATAGATTTTTGATAAAATCCAAAGAAAAATCTGCAATGTTATTGGTTCTGTAACTTTCTTACCACTGTAATGTAGCTTCCCTGTGTCTTTTCTATAAATATTTTCATGCTGATTGTTCTGATGAGCTATCCTCTTTGCTACCTAGACTTTTTTTTACAAATACCATTTAGAAAGGTATGAATTCACCCCTTCTCTCCCCAGCTATAGGTTAATTAGTAGAATTTGTATCAGTAAAGCATTATTATCTCCAAAACATTCTTATAATATAAAAGTATTTTTTGGCTTTAAATAACCAGCACAAGGTTGATAAGCTGTAAAAAAACAAATAAATCAATCAATGTATTATTTAAATGGCCTTGTAAATACCATATATAAAGAATTAAATTAATTTATGGTAATTAGATATTATTTTTGACTGACTGCCATCACCTCTCTGATTAATTAAAATTTCCAAATAAATAGAATTAACTTGTCCCCAATGCTCTATATGCATATTTACTACACCAGATCTGGTACAAGGTAATATTTATTGAGCATACAGTAAACATCAGATTCACTATTCATGGCTTCTGAGACAATCTTTCTAATCATTGTGCTATGTTGAGTTCTATGATGTTGAGAGGAACTTGTTATGTATATTCATTGGCTTTTTATTTGAAAAGTAAGAAGATAGTTTGACTTTGAAGGAGAGTCTGTGTCACTTAATACCAGAGCAACATTTTTCTAAAGGAAGATTGTATTTTCTTAAGAGTAAACCAAAAGTTCATTTTTAATTTGAACAGCCATTGTTTATCGTGAAGAATTTTCAAGCATTGTACTGAATCTAGTTTCTTTACCTGTGCACTTATTTTAAGAAATCTTAATCACTTTATAAATTTAGAGTGTTCCTAACCTTACAGCTGCTGCTAAACCTTTGTGAAAGGTAAATACCTCAATCTTTTATGTAAACATATGCAAACTTAGCAATGAACATCCAACAGTCAGCTAACAATTAATAAACACAGAGAGAAGGAAAAAAATATAATTGAAGTGTATTAAAGGAAAGACAAAATTATGATGAACTATAATTTAATTCATAGTGTTGGCAAGTTTATGATTTAGAAAGATTGAATACATAACTATATTCATTGGTGAACACTGCAATGTCATCATCTTACAAGAGATTTCCCAATTAAAGCATTAACATGTTTTTAAATCAGCATAATGCAAATAAAAAATTCTCCTTTTGGTTAATAATTTTTAACTAGCAACTCTGAATGGGATTGCTGA
Organism: Acanthosepion lycidas; assembly: GCA_963932145.1. NCBI lineage: Eukaryota > Metazoa > Mollusca > Cephalopoda > Sepiida > Sepiidae > Acanthosepion > Acanthosepion lycidas. The sequence goes on from OZ010574.1 coordinate 92,532,874, forward strand.
TTGAGTGTGTACTATTATCCATTAGATTCCAAAAGATCTTCAATTTTTGAATTTATACTACCTGTAATACAAGAATGGTCACCCATTTTGTAATGACTGGTGGTAGCATTGCTTTTTTATCAGAAGTGAAAAACAGTAACTCAAGCTGATTTATTAAATTTACTAAAAAACAGTTTATCATAAAATATTCACCTGTCATCAGATACATTCTTCCTCTCCTCACTGTCATGTATTTTTTTTCAGTCACTAAACTGAGGTGTACTGAGATTTTCTTTTTTATGTGTTTAAGTTAACAGAATAGTGGAGATTTCCCAGAGACTTCTGGAAAGCTATTATTACTCTCATCAGTGTGTAGAGGACAAAATGAAGACTAGATGTGAATTTCAGAAAGTGGGGTATTAATTAATACTGTCTGGTAGTTAACCTTTCTAACTCCATACTAACTTTCAGAGTTGTATCCCCTGGATCCACATTAATTTTGTGTGTGTTAAGTGTTTAAATGGTTGGTATATTACTAGCACTGTAACTTTTAGGTTTTAGAGATATTGTTATGAAATTTTCAGGGTATTTGAATGAAAGGATGTAGAAAAATGTAGACATATTTTTTTTACTGTACATATAAATTTTGAGAAAAAAAAACGCCATGGAAACTAAAAAAAAAAATATGACAGAACTGATGAAAAATGATTCCTACTCAAAACACTGTGAAATCCTAGCATATATAAAAGGGGGTCTGTTGTCTAGTAAGACAAATACGAAGGTTACTTTATCAAACCTATCAACAAAAACAAGGCCAAAAATGCCTTCATTTCTTCAAAGCAAATGTTTTTCCAAGCTCTGACTTGTGAGTTGGGCTTTGCTGTGTCACCTAATTTTGTTTTCACAGAGATTACTGATTGTTAGAGAATATGAGAAAAGAAACTGTTAAGAAGAGAGAAAAATCAAAGAATAATAATTAATACGACAGTAGATAATGATTGACATTGCATTTAAATTTTTGAAGATCAAAGTCGACAGGGAAGCAAGATACCAAAAGAGAGATCCACAAGTGAGAAGTGTGACAGAAGAAATTGTTAGCATAGAAATTATGGTTACAACTAGCCATTTGAACTACCTAGGAGCCATCTAGGAAAGTTCATCAGAACAATTACCATGAAAGTATTTATAGAAAAGGCACAGGGAAGCTATATTCCGGCTAATGGGATAGTGATTGAAGTTGAGATGCCAGTTCATGACCAATAACATTGCAGATTCTCCTTTGGATTTTATCAAGAATATTTAAATATATAGCAAGAGCACCAGACCAGAATTTCACTCTTGTTTGTTAGATGCAAACAAGAGTGAAATTGTTTTTTATATAATCAGATTATATAATTCCAGTTTCTTTTAATTGGAGAAATCTTCATATTTTAAATCTTATCCTATTTCTGCAAAGTTACACTTGTGTTTATTCAAAAATTGAAACATTTTTGGGTTTCATTATTCCAAATAAATAAACAAAAAAGCAGAAAAATCCTATCAATAATGACACTTAGCTTTCAAATGATCATCTCAATTTTTTAAAATTCATTTTTATTAATATTAATTTGTTACAATTATTTTATATTTTTTCTTCATTGTAATGTCACTTTTTATCCCAACACTGCATCTCCATGTTCTTCATTACTGTTATTATTATTTTATTACTAGTTTTATTCCATCTTATTGTTCTTTCTTATTGCAGCACTCTGGATTGTTGCACTCTTTTACTAGTAATGGCTGGTTGCTTGTTTCCAAATATACCCATCTGCTGGAGTGGCTAGCAAATCCCTGTTGCAGACACCTGCTCAAGCACATTTGTGTTTCTTCAATGCCCACTTGTGGTTTATACTGCAACTATGCTGAGCAGACCTTAGTTACAGTTTCTGGGAGAGATCATATATTCCAGCATGATCAACAATTGAAAGCCAGTGTGTTTAAACCCTCAGTCATAATGACTTGTGATAATGAGCAAAATGAGTGATTGTTTCCAAACAGTTTTGTCTATGAAATTTCACTTAAAAGACTTTGGTCAACCTGTGGCATGGTTTTCAGGCACTTTCTAATAATTCTACATGTTGGGATCTCCTCCCTAAGCCCATATAATCAAGGGCACATCCTTGATAAATCAGTCATGAGATTTGAACCTGGGTCTCATGGTAAGAAGATTCTAACCACTTGGCCATCTACCCATGACTGCTATAATAAACAGTGTAAAATTATAAGAAAGAATTAACTCTTGATTTTTCAGTTAATTTCAGCAATTAATAAGTGTTTTCATCCTGATTGCTGTCACAAAAATCAGCAATAATAATAATATGGTATAAATGAAACAATGAAATTACATTGTCTGAAAATAAGCAAAAACTTTTAAAAAATAACTCTGGCTTGGTTCTGATTTCCAATTTTAGTAGAAAACGACTGAAAAGCACATTTATACAATATTAAAAATATTCATATCAATTTACATGCCACAAAGTTGCATTTCTTCCACATTTATCATTTTAACTTTCTTAAGATGTTTTGGTCTTTATCAAAAGAATGTTGCTTTTTTAGGTTTATTCTGTTTTTGAATGTTTATATTGTGTTATCACTTTAAAGATTATTCCAATAGTAATCAGACCATAATTTATAAGGATTATATAAATTATTGTCAAGATTGTAACTGCTATCATATTATTTGTCTAAATGGCAGGATGTTTTTTGTATGGATCAGCACTTCTGCTTTGGATCAAAATGTTGTTTATTGGTTTCCTACCTTGTAACAGAGTGTACTATATGCACATTCTGCCAAATATCAGTGTTATTGCCCTTCTGCTGAGTATCCAGGTATCAGTGCACTTCTTCCAAGGATCAAAATATTGATTCTGGCTAGGATACACAAACTATTTATGCACATTCTGAAAAGTGTTATACATGCAAATATATTTCCAAAGCATTAATGGATTTTATTTTTTAATCTGACATATTTTTGTTACTTCAAACACTAATTTAGTAGACACTCCATTTTATTTTAAACATTATTTATTTAGTCTGTCTATTTGCACACCCAGGAAACCCAGGCACATTTTCTTTAATAAGTTTTCTCAACTGTGCAGATGGTGAAGGATTTGTACACATTCCATCTCATGTTATTCAAGTTACAGGAAGCTACACAAAATGTTAACAATGCAGATTATATAATAAATTTAAATATTGATGGGAAAAATATCACTTCCTGGCTACATCATCATCATGTTGTTTTCTGATAATGATTTTTGATTATAATGATTGAAATTGTAATGCCAGCTGTTGACCATTGGTAGGTAAATTTCTAATTTTCATCTCTTATAACAACTGTTACATTTGTATCCATATTTTGTACACTAAATGTTAAAATTATTATGGGACAGAAATAGTATATCCAGTTATTTTCTACCTAATATTTCTCATTTTCTTTTAATAATTATTATTATTTCACAGGTAGCGCGTTTGCCCCAAATTCGCAGTCTGACAAGGGAACTTCTGCTTGATATTATTGAGGCACTGGCTAATGATATGAATGAGGCACGTCTCTGTCAAGATCTTTCCAATCCTTGAACAATTCTTTCTAGTCCCAGTTTTGGGGTGCATGCATCCACACCTCGACACACACTATCAAAATTACCAGCAGCATATTCAGATCTTCATTACGTTGGTCAGTATTTCCAGGTAGAATTTTTAACTATAATTGGGATTCCTAATGGTGTCCATTGGATAGACTGAGTTATTCATATAAAAAAAATAAATAAATAAAACAAGCTCATTTTTTGGGAAAGTCAAATATCATGTTATCTGGGGGAAATAAATAAAGAATAACCTTAAAGAAAAGTTACAAAAAAATTGAAAGTATAAAATACAAATCACCAATTATAAATCTTCTCATAAAATATGTTTTTTTCATCTATCACCTTGTATAGATTTATTTGGAATACCGATATATATTCATGGGACAATCTAGAATTTTCTTCTTTTGATATTATTAGTTATCATTTAAAAACTTTGTTTCTTTATATTGCAATTTTCAGTCCTTTCTCTATAATTCATTTTTAAGTTCATTTTTTTTTCCCTGATATGCATTTAGACATTTTTATCTTTAAGTTTTTGCTCATCACATGAAATCCTTGCAAAATTGTCAAAGACAAAATATTTATTCTGCAGACTGAGGAGGAAACAAAAATGAAGACATTTTCTTTCTTTCTTTTTTTCTTCCTCTTTATTTACAAGTTTATACTTTTGGATTTTTGTGTTCACAGTTTCCATTTTTGTTTGTTAAAGTTGAAGTTATAGCAAACTTTAGCAGATGTGAACTTTCTTGTGAATTTGTAAATTTTATATTTAATTTTCTCATGAGAAATGCAATTTTACACAATATATTTCTATTTTGAAAGAAATGTGTTTTTGATACACAGAGATGTTTTTAATTTAAATTCAATGATATGTTTTTAATTTGAATTCAATGATATGTTTTTAATTTAAATTCAATGATATGTTTTTAATTTAAATTCAATGATATGTTTCAAATCAGATGAAAGTTATTATATATTATTTGAACTAATGTCGTCATTTGTTACAAAATTGTATTTCAGCTATTGTATTCTGCAGCTCTTTTTTAGGTGTTTATCCTGTGAATTCCATAGAAGTAAATAGTTCTCAATTCACTGTCCATATTAACTAGTGCAAGATAACTCCTAAGTAGTCTCTTGTACCAATTCTTGTGATGCTATTTTTGCATTCTTCACTCAATCAGCCTATATGGTTTTCAGTGTCTGACTCTGGGATTGTAATGAAGACCACCAAATGCACTTAACAAATACTTCTATCCACTAAGTCATTGTGATGTAGAACAATTAGTTAGTGGAATATTGGAATTTTAAATTTAATCTGTTCTTTCCTGATCTGTGAAAATCTTATGTCCTATTAGGTTGGTGCAAAAATAATGACGTAATAATGTCGTTTTTTGACGTATTTTTTTTTCGTCAAAAAACGACATTATTACGTCATTATTTTTGCACCAACCTAATAGTTCACTGGAAAAAAATGGCATTGTAAAAAAGGAAGGATTGACTGATACAAGTAAATCCCTTTGCATGGACAGTGGAATGGGAACAACCAACTTCCATGGATTAAATGAAAGATTTTACTTCAAAAAGAAGTCTACCAAATGTAATCGTTATTGGAAGAAGGCAAGAGGTTACAATGGCTGAAACATTGTAACTATAGCGACCAAGACAAAGACACTAGCTTCAATAGATTATTGTATAATAATGATAATTCTTCATCGTGTAAAATCAGACAAATTAAGAAAATATTGTAAAGAGTAAAAAGACTAATGTAATTTTTCAATGATAATTTATTTTTTGGGAGATTTCTTTGGATGAATTTTGATTAAAGAAAACACAACAACTAAAAATAAAAACCTACACTTTCTATGCAAATGTTGCTATATTTTCATATATGTGTGGATTAAGTATTGTTATGTCAAAACTAAGAGACATCTCCTCCCATAGATATTGAATATTTAAAATGTGTAAACAATTCTTTGAATCTGCTCTGGTATGTTTGTGATAATAGTATCAGGAATTTAAACATTGGCTTTGAAAACAATGTCATTACATAAGTGCTATTGATTTCACCCTGACAAAAACATAAGGAATGTGTCATGACTGAAACAAGTACAGTGAGGTCATGAAATTGTTTTTAAATATCTTGTCATAACATTGTCTAGGATTCAATGTCTGAATTCTTCAAATCCTTCTCCTGCAGTAATGACAATAGTGACATAAAAGAAAAATAAATAACCAAAGATGGAACTCTCTTTGCTTCACTTGAAATAAAGAACAAGGATTTATGAGGGAGAAGTGATTATATTCATTAGGATATTTTAGAAATATTTCAGTGGATTTCTATTAAACAGAAAATATAGGAACAATGAATTTTGCTTCTTATAAGTGGCTATTCCTTTTAAATGGATTTTCTTAAAAAGGACAAAAGATGTATTGCATCTGTTTTTTTTTTACAATTGGTCTTAATGAGTGGCATTTCATTGTAACTGATGTTCTTCTTTAGCAGAATAAATGACTGCATGACTGAGTTGTTAGAATGGTAACCTTCTGACCATAAGATATGGGTTCAAATCTCACTATGATCGATTTGTTAAGGAGGTGATTTCTTGGTAATATCAATCTGTGGAGAGAATCCTAGCATGTAACACCATTGAGAAGTGCCTGAAAACCCCTACTACAGGTTGAGCCAAACTTTGTGAATGATAATGGATAGATGGAACTCTTCAGAAACCATCAATTGTTGTGCTAGTACAAAGTTACAAGTCATGAATAAGGATTTAAGCATACTGGCTTTCTCTCTCCAAGAAACTGCAACGAAAGTCTGTTTGGCATTGTTTTAGTATAAACCACAGGTTGACTCTGTGGGTGTTGAAGAAAGACAAATGTTCCTGAGCAGGCGTTTACAGCAGGGATTACCTAGCAATGGTAGTAGGCTTTATAGTTTCCTGACATTAACATGTGCTTGCACACACACACACTCTCTCTATATATATATATATATATATATATATATATATATATATATATATATATATATATATATATAAAGAGATAGATAGATAGATAAATAGATAGAAAGGAATTAACGAAGCTGTCTAACTTTGATAATGGACTTGTTCAGCATTTGTAATAGGCAGCCATTAATTTTTCCTTGGTAACTGTTCTTCCAGAGCCTGACCATCGAGATTGATATTTCCCCTATAAATATGTGCCATGTCTTAACTTACAGATGAAGATGGTGCCCACTTTTAAGAGAAAAGGTGGGGCTCCATCATGTGATATGTAGATTGTGAGGAGAATTCTTGAATAAACACTTTATTTAAAAATATATTTATCTTTTCTTCAGGCTTCTGTCTCATTTGCTATTTTTATTTTTTTGTTTTTCTTGCCATGTTGTTAGCTTGAATAAATCAAAAGGCCATCTGATGGTTTTTGCATTAGTTTTTGAAAGTGAAAAGGAATTGTGTATATGATAGCCCTTTTCTGTTTATCACTAATACCTAAGTTAGCTTTTGATTACTGTCAATCTTTCTGACTTTCCAGGTTGAGCATTGAGTGTTAAAAGGAGTTTAAATAGAAATCTTGCAGAACTGTCTACTTAAGGATCACATTTTCTTTATCATCAGAAACATTCAGTTTGTTGGTGCAGAAGGATGTACGAGTGGTGTGAGGGTTGTAGGTTCAGAATGAGAAATTGGTGAGCCAAATTTGAATTCCCCTTGAAATTATTACATACACTTTTGCACTTTGGAAATGTATGAATCCATCTCTTCTCCACCCCCACAGCTATGGATTAAATATCAGGGTAAACTAGACTCTCTAGCCCTGTTTGACAACCACATTAGTAGAAAGATAACTCGCAATCCCAAACTGTATATGGTTTGGATGAGGCACCTACTTGAACTCTGAATAAGGTCTGCTCATCATAGTTGCAATATCAACTAATGGTTGGCACTGATGAGCTTGAGCAAATGGATATAAATGAGCGGTCATGCTGAAAATGAGAAATAACATTGATTTGCAGTTTACCATTAAGTAAAAAACAGTGCTGATGATGAGTGGCGTAGTGCTAAAGTTACTGGTCAGTGATAAGTGAAAACATTTTTGGTGTAAATTAGGTTCAAAGTCAGTCAACGTTAAAATCCAACCATAATTCAGCTCGTGTCCATTGATCTCGCATATGAGTGTGATAGTGTGTCACCCGGTTCTCTAGGGTGAAACAGATGGTATTTTTCACGTTGCTAGCCGTGGCAAGGATGTTAGTGTGGATGTCGCGGATAGAGGGAATCTTGCGTTATGAACGTTATTCGCATCAGTATCTGGTCGGATTCTTTGGGCATCAGCTCAAAGATTAAGATCAGAACTGATAGAAAGGTAGATAACTGTGGCAAGCCTGGTTCGTGTGAACGGCAGGGGTTAGCCATGATTTTCTTTTTTAAGTTTCCTTTGAAGCAACGGAGCTGTTTCCTGTGGACCCTTCGTTGGTTAAGTTAGACACTATTTGTTTACCTATTTAATATAAGTAAGTGTTGTTCCCGGCCTTCTCTTTTGTTATGATCCATCTTGAGATACCCAATCTCTCCAGTTTGTTTTTGTCCTCCTTTTTTTTTTATCTTGACTGGGTCAATCTTTGATTTTCCCAATCTGTCATTTATTTTTCTTTCCCACTCCATTAGTGAGTGTGCTTCTGGATTATGTCGAACGGTAGAATACAGCGGCCACTCTTATTTTTAAAGGTTGAACGGGTCCTACTAACATCTGGTATGTTTTAGTTTGATTGTGTTATATTTTTAGTTGGTTTTTGTGCTCATCCTCTCCCACCTCATGTAATTTTTATATATGTTTGTAAAAAAAAAAAAAAAAAGGGATGGTGGGGAGACATTTATCAACTGTGAGATTTTACATCATAAGGTGTTTTGTAGTTTCGCTGAGAATATGTTGTATTGTGGTACATGTAGGATTGAATGGCGATGGATGAGTTTTTGTGGTGAATGAGAACATTGCAAGGAATAAATGGGTCATGAGTCTGAATAATTAGGTCCAGGATAGTGATAACCAGTCTTATTCTACTTCCCCTTCGGCCTTGTGCCACAAGTATGTATTTTTTAATACATAATAAATATTTAATTACGCTCACGAGGTGTCAATCATCTGGCTGCATTAGTTATTATGTTTTGACTACCATTGGGGAATGTGTGAAATGACAGCTGTGATACTGTAAACGGAAGCTTCTAAGACTACAATAATATCCATGGCTGGATTGTAGTGCGTGTGTGTGTATAATAATACAGAAGTAACGATTTAATACCATCAAAAGCATTTTTGTGACCAATTTCATTGAACATTCTTTTTCAAAAGGTGGTGAAGGGAAGTACATAAAGTTGTAATATTTGTCGGTTCTGGTATGTTTTTTTTTTTTATACAAATATTTTCCAGGTCGTCAATCATTTTTTCGTAAATGAAACCAAGATATTTAATCGACGTCCGGAAAACGCACATTTTGCAGAATTCGGTAACAAACAGAAAGTAACCTTTGCAAGAGTTCATCCTGGGTCACGCCTCCAACAATGATATCATCAATAAATGCAGCGACAATTCATTCAGCATGCTATCCACTGTTTGCTGAAATGTGGCCGGCGTTTATTTAACCACAAATGAGAGGCTATTAAACCTAAATAGTCCCCCTGTGTGTATTAATTGTAAGGACCTCTTTGGACTCGTCATCGGCTTCTATCTGTAGGAAAGAAGCAGAATCGCCAAAGAAAAAATGTTACTGAACTTAGTTTTGAGTGTGTGTATAAAATATTTGTCAATATCAGAAACAAGTTTAAATTTGTTAAGCACTGAATTATGAGAAACATTAAAAAGATGAAATTCTTCAATCCAGTCGAGATCAATTAAATTTAAAACAGAGCAATCCGTGAGATAACATATAACAGAAAAGTGTTTATCTTTGAACGAAACATTACAATTTAACTCACCAATAAGTTGAAGTGCATTGGCGGGTGCACAACGTGCCATATGATTTGTATTTATCACCACGGGCTTTTAGATTTGTTTCCACGTGAGATTAGTCTGTACCAAAGTGAAAATGGACTGAAATGTTGTTAATAAAAACCGATATTTCCTGCGTGACTCGAAATCCACCTTGAAAGCAGCAAATATAGAATTTGAATGTGACTATTTTTTAGGTCCGGTTTATTCAGATTTTTTTCCGCCCTGAATTTAAGGCGTTCTTTTGTAAGTAAAAGTTGAAAGTTTTAACTTCCTAATGGCTGCAGAACTATTCCTTCTGTTCGCATTGGTGACATGCTTGATATTTTGTGTTTTGCTTCTTTTTTTTTTTTTTTTTTTTTTTTGAATAGACAGTAGCGTGCGTAGTGTCATTCGTCACGCGACCAAAAGCAGTTTGGTGGGGGATCTTTGTTGATGAGTTTTTTTCTTGTTTTTACACTGCTGATGGTAGATGGATTTGCCGATTGTTGAACCATCATAGAATCTTGTTTTGAGATTTAATAACCATTGACATTCCGCAGTGAGAGTTTTGACGGTAAAGTTTTGATCTTGTTCTAGTTTGAATAGCAGTCGCTTGCGAATATTTGCATCTAGGGGCATATTGCAGTCCTGCAATAAATACGAGACATTTGAACTAGTCTTACGTTAATGCACAAAGCTGATTTTATTTTTTTGCATTCGTAATTAATTAGTTTTGCGTAGGTTACATAGTTGACTGCCTCGCCTTTTGCCAATTTTGCAGTTGTATTTAACATAAAAGTGTGACTGTTGTACACTGAATGTTTCCGTAAGCTGCTCCATAGTTTGTATAAAATTTAAATGCTTGGCATGTTTAGGCCAAGATAAAATTAGTGAAGCGTTCGTGCATCCTAGTGTCGAAGATGGTTAGCTGGCCCTCGAAATTTGTTGATAGAAAGTTGGATGCTAGGATCATAAAGTTTGTGTTCTTGTTGTAGATAGTGCCTAATTTTTGGTTTTGTGGATTTTATATATTCGTTTCCTAGCGTTGAGGATAAAATGATGTAGGTGGTGAAGAGATCTATCAGCAGCATTTTCCTCCTTAACGTTAGAAAACGAGCAGATAAAATCCACAAGACTAAAAAGTATGCATCATCGACAACAAAAACACAAATCCTATGATTCTACCCTTCCATCTCTATCAACAAATCTCGAAAACCATATAATCATCCCCAAAGATCATAAACAGCACCTCCAAGACGATCAGGGATCGAGTTATCAAAAAACAGAACACCATATCAGATGCTGGGATATAAATATTAAATGCCTGCAACGATATAAAAGCTAAACAGACAAAACGTCCAAAACCCTAAAAAGCCCGCATCTATGAATATAAGGGAGACCTCCGTTGAGACAACCCACTGAACACTCGTAACATAGAAATGAACAGGCCGTAACTTTGATTTTAAAACTACCATCCTTATATTAGGTTGGTGCAAAAATGATGACGTAATAATGTCGTTTTTTGACGTTAAAAATACGTCAAAAAACGACATTATTACGTCATTATTTTTGCACCAACCTAATAAAAAAAAAGAACATATCTCATTACAGAGAAAATATCTTGAGGGAATATTAATTAATATCCTCCCATCGATAAACACGCGCCAGACACACTTTTTCATATCATTAACTTTCATCAAATCCATACCTAAAGAATGTAAGTTCAAGATTCCTGCAGACGATGTAACCTAAATCTTTCATTTCATCACACCAAATACTTTCCGAATACATTGAAAAGTCCTATTTAATATCATTCATAATATCATAATAGAATTAAACTAACACACACACACATACTCCAAATCTCCCGACACATACGATGTTTCCTGAAAATAAGTTATATAATAATAATAATAATAATAGAATTAAGCCAAATATACACAACCACATACCTCAAATTTTCCGATACACACGGTTTTTTCTCAGCCATAGAATTTACATCAATATTAATTAACGTACATCTAACCAACAGTCAAGACATGTACCTACACTACCAACTAGAAATTTTATACACACGGACAACTTTTCTCTCCCCTCACTAACATCTTTAGGAATTAAAAACACGGACACTGCCAGACAGTTACAAAATACCCACTAGAATCCAGAGGCACGTGCGCGCACACACAATTGATATATATATATATATATATATATATGTATATATATATATATAAAGAAAATAGTTTTAAGGTGCGCTATATTTATGGGATAAAGTGCTCAATATCAGAGATAGAGCGTGTGTAATTTGTAATTGAAGTCAACACTTAGAGGCGACAGTCTGTTTCATGCTAGACGTAATTGTCAGACTACGAGTGCTGTTATTTTTCTCGGCTATTTATATATACGGGTCAGTGGTGAATTGTGGGTAGTCTATTTTGGCGGTTATTTGCCGGAAGTCGTTTATTTATGAATTTAAACATCTGTTTCTACATTCAAACGAGCCAGGGACTGATTGAGATTTTGCCGCAGTTCTCTGACGAACTACGCGCGGACATTTTGCCACTAGTGCCTGTATTCTTGGCTCGGCTTATAACAAAATATTTTCCCAATTGAGTTCGATTAACGAGGAAGGAAAATGGCTGAAATATTAACAATCCGAGGAATTATATAATTTCCGATGACGTCAAATTTATTGACAATTTCATTAAAAAAAGTAGGAAAATCCAATGAGTTTATGCTCCCCCCACTATCTTTGGGGTCAAAATTTAATAATTATTTACGCTAAGTTCGACCTTGTCGAACGAATTTATTCACACGAAATGAACGTTAAAATAACTTCATATAATATGATAAAAATTAAATTCGTTGAAATTCAGAAGAAATTTTGATATATTAATACAATTTCTGAGATGACGTCTTCCTTGGGTATGCGAGACATTAGCTGAAAGAAACGTTGTCAATTTAAACATTTATCAACAAAATCTATTTTCGCTACATGTCAAAAGGTAGGTAGAAAATTAAAATATGTTAACAATATTAAAAGAATTTTGAAATTTCTTTACTTTTGAACTACTATATTTGTTTTGATTGTGGCATTCGCATCATTTCAAACGTTGTACAATGCAGCTCTCTTTATGTGCCTGTCGTTCTCGGTAAGCTTCTCGGAATTCTGAACCCAACACTTTATTCAATCCATAGGGATAGAGTGTTCTCATTTCGCTTTTCATGATTAGTGGAGATAACTCGTCCCAGTTAATACTCTTCAACTGGATTCACTTTTCTGTTGCTTGTCCCTCTCTGCCACTGGACCAGAATATGAGTTTTACGCACTATCCTTAAACACATAGGCCTAGTGGATTATAATCCTTGATTAAAACATGTATGGCAGTTATGGATTCAATGCCTGTGTTAGATAGTTCAGAAAAGTCATATATTCTTTCTCAGTGGAAGAAGCAGACAAGCGACACAGACAAATGGAATGATAACAATCTAAGCCCATGGATTGAATAAAGAGCTTAGTTCTGAATTCCGAGAAGGTTACCCAGTACAACAGAAGTCTGAAGATGGCTAGTGAGTATAACAGTCAAGATGGGGATATTCATTCGAAGGGAAAGGCATATATTAAATTATATTATAATAAATGAAAAATTATCGTCTAAAAGATGCCGATATAAAAGAATCTTTTTTCGTTTTAAATAAGTAAATAAAGATATGAAAAATAAATTCATGACTTCACTTGGCTTTCTGAAAAAAATTCCTATTTTTAGTACCTCGTGTTTTACCTACTTGACTTTTACGTTTCTTTTGAACAATACCGCCATAATTCGCCATTATTCAAAGAGTCCCTTGGAAAACAAAAAAAATTTCAGAAAATGGAGAGGAAGAAAAAAATGAATTTCTATCATGACAGTAGATTGTCGGCGTATCGTAGTGGATTCTTCAGGATATCACTTTGGGTAATGGGGTTACTGGTGATATTGTGTTATAAGGTAACTGCAGCAGTAAATAATACAAACGGTGTTGCTGTTTGTTGCAAAAGCTCAGTTTTCTTGGTATTAGTCTTTTGAATGGACCCTTTATTTCGCTCCTTAAGGACAGATGGCACAGTGAATAAAGGCGTTGGTTAGATCCAGTGACAGGACCCAAAGTGTTCTTAGTTCAATACCTGGTTATGGCAGTAGAGAACTTGGAGAGGTGACTTAACAAGAGATAACTGACATCCATCAGACATGGCACGTGGAACTAGAACAGTTTACCCCAGCGAGCGAAATAAAGGGTTCAGTTCGATATTCCAACCACCTGAAGAAGGCCGAAACGTTGTGATAAAAATGGCAACAAAGATGAGGACAATAGTAAACAGGAAATGTTGAGGCATTTAGTGGACTAAAGTTTGCAGATAGATGTGCGCATTGCTAGGTACAGTTGAGGAGCTAAGCCTGGTATCTATCGACGCTGTACGCTTTTTTACCCAATCCTTCTAAAGAGGGAGTATGTCATCATGACAGCAGATGGCCCGGGAATGATGGAAGAGCGTCCAGAAACAATGCATTGAACAAGTATAGCGTCATGCCAGTAAACCGTTACAATCCGGAATTGTTGTCGTCACCATGCTGTCTCGTACAGGTCCCTACAGTGCTTTCACTGAATCGTAGAAAACTTGGATATTTTTTCTTTGCCAGCAAAAGGCTGTATCTCTCGTTCTTTGTTCAAGTACCAGTTGTTTTTCATTACTTGGAGTTGCTGTTGAGACTGATCCCCGAAGTGAAGACCAGTTGAATTTGGATTGCTCAGGTACGTATTTTAGTTTTAGCTTTTAGCTGAAGAATTGAGCAAATGTGACTCGATTTCTCATCAGACTTATCTAGTGTCGTCTCTTGCTGATGGCAAGTGATTTTTCCTGCTGAAGATCGTATTGCTGCTGCAAGAGCATCTCATCCAGATGTTATAGTAGAGGTATGGGTCGAGAAGTCTATAGCTCCAGGAACTGAGCCAAGGTATTTTAGCACATGTTCCTGTAGTTTTTGAATTAGTAGCAAGCAGTCGTGATCTAGTGGTCATTCACTCAGTTATGTGCCATGCGTGATACACGCTTAGGCGATCATGTATCTTTCGATACATGACTGACGTGGCAGATTTTTCCTCGCATTGGGTTGCCAATACTTTCTGCGGTAGACCAGTTGCCGTCCAAGGCTAGAGAACCGGGTTTGTCCTGCTATTTATACATAGCTGGGGAGAGAAGAGGGTTCACACCTTTCCCAAGTGAATGTAATCGATCTGACTGGAATTCGAACTCAGCTCTCCGATTTCTCAATCCGAGCCTCTACCTATTATTCCACCGTACCTTTTCAGCTCGTATATCGCGATGGCGCACAATCACAAAATCTATTTGATGTCATTGTTTGAAACGTGAATACGCCCAAGTTGTTTAGTAACTGACCCTCATATGAAATATTGTCATGTAAAACATGAATTCTGAGAACTAGTCAAGAGGGAGCAAACCATTGGCGTTGGGTTTGTCCGACTTCTCGTCGTCCAGGGACATATCGCTAAACACTGATTTTTGCAAATTATTACGTTGAAATCACCGTGCAATAGTTTGTTGCCTGAGGGTTGCATTGTAAAGCAGAACGAAGAAAGTCATGGAACGATGTTGTTTCTTCATTGGAAGCAAGTAAATTTGAGGCATAGGCGCTAAGCAAGCCAAAATGCCAGTTCAGGACCGATAACATTGCAGATTCTTCTTTGGATTATATCAAGGATCGCTAAGTATATAGCAGGAGCACCAGACCATATGTAGCAGCGATATTCAAAGTAAGAACGAATGGCAGACTTATAAATATGTCTAGCATGACACAGAAAACCAATTTTCCTAGCAGCAAATCTATCAATTGATTCTATATAATCTTTCCATTTCATGTTAGCGAAAAACATTAGCCTAAAAAGACGTAACGAGTCACTGTCCTTGAGGGTTGCATTAGCCATGCTGATTGAAGACAAAAAGAGTTCTCGCCGACGATTAATAAACAGCAGATTCGTTTTGGAGTTGTTAAAATTAACAGACCATTCCTTGCCCCAGTTAACAACAGAATGTAAGTCATTTTTGAGATCAGTTACCAATTTGACCTTATGTGTACCGATCAGACTTATCATTAATACAGGAGTAAATAGATGTGTCATCAGCATAGATAACGAGTTGAGAACTGATGCCATTAGGAATTTTCTCGAAAATATGCCAGAGTTTTATTTGAACATTATTGATTTACAAGAAGAAGCCAACTAGCCTAAAAGAACATTGTTTTAATGCTGGAAGAGAAGCAAGTTTTCTCTTTACGTTAACTTAATTTAACAAAAAATGAATGAAAGAATATTGTTACGATATCAACTATAAAATTCCTAAATGATATGGGGACCACTGGACAGACCTGTCACGGGACAATCAAAGGATAGTAGAGTTTATTAGCCGGTGACTCTGGCTAAGAAGAGGGACCTTAAATGGTGCAATAGCGATTTACTAAGCGTGGCTTAGATGTGGCACAAGGCCGAAAGTATAGAACATCCAAGGAGGACTGAACTGACTACTCAGTCGAAATTGATTTAGCGAGACAAAGCTTGCTAACCATTACACCACGTTAAAGTGCCCAAATAGTGACTTACTAAACATAGCTTACATGTTGCACAAGGCCACTTAGTGGGGGACTGAACTCACTACTCAGTCGTAATTCTGTAGCGAGATAAGCATATACTACTTTGAAGTGCCCACTTAAATGGTCTTATAAGTAAAATTATTATTGTTATTTATAATAGTAATGGTGATGATGATAGTAATAATGAGAGAGAGAGAGAGAGAGAGAGAGAGGAAAATGTACATGTGTAAAATAAGAAATAGGTACCAAAGAATATTCGTTGCTACTATCGTATGATATCTACCGAGGCTTATGCGATCTACCGTAAATGACGATGCACTCGTTATTGCTGGAAAATACTCAGGAAAAAGAACAACCTGTTTACCAATTTTTAAATGACATCAAATCCGTCTGCAAACATTAAAATCACTATTTGATGATTTTTTTTTTTTTGATTTTTTTGTATAAAAAATTGTTAATGATTTTTAATACATAACCAGTTCACTGTTCACTACCTTTAATCCTAACCCTAACATATTTCATACTTCCAATAGTTGGTAAATATCATAGAAAATGAATAATAGATATCATATTATAGTAGAAAATGGACGGTAGATATACTATAGTAGCACCGTATAGTTTCGTCTTTATTCACTTGAGGTCGCCATTATTTTAATGAACTAACAGCTTGACATATAAGTTATTTTTCTCTTTGTTTTGCTCTTTTTTAATTTTTGGATTCCTAAATATTTCTGTAGTGCCATTCTATCTTGATGAGAAGTTTGAGAGAAGGTGGTGTATTATAAGCACTTTTAGGGAGTCATGTTTTTATAAATACTGGTCTTGTTCCTAGATCACCGAAACTTCAGCATGGTGGGCAACTGACGATTCCCGCAACGATAAAATAATCGGCTAAATCTCTGGGTTGGTTTCAAGTCTTAACGTTTTTATTATTTATCAAATGCTACTCCTATGCAAGAAAATCCATTCTCCATTTTGACCACCCTTAAAAAAAAATGATGAAAATTGATGCACTTCGGTGTACATAAATTAATTCTCGAAAAATGCCAAAGTTTTATTTTAGCATTACAGATCAGTCAGTTATGTGCCATGCGTGATACACGCTTAGGCGATCAGTATCTTTCGATACATGACTGACAGGTTTTTTTCCCGTGGTAGGTTGCCATTTCTTTCTGCGGTAGACCAGTTGCCATCCAAGGCTATAGAACCCGGTCTACTATTTACCCATAGCTGGGAGGGAGAAAAGAAGAGGATTCATACCTTTTTCCATGGTATTAAAATGTAATGGATTCGACTGGAATTCGAACTCGGCTCTTCGATTCCTCAATCCGCTATCCATATTCCACAATAACTAACCTAAAAGAAGATTATTTAAATACTAGCAGAGAAGCAGACTTTTTTTCCGGTATTATTTTTTTAGTATTACATCCATTTTATCCCTCACTATTATTTTATGCCTTTTAAGTAGTCAAATAGCCAATGACGGTGTACTTTGAGCGGGACTGAGCATGCGTATTAAGTCAATAAAAGAGACGGTTATTATAGCGGAGAAAACGGCGACTTACCTCGTCAAACCAAGCGACAGCGTGTCGCGTGTATTCTACGACGGAAAAAGTGGCGAAAAAGAAAACTGCTTACCAAACAGAAGGGCGCGTATTCCGCATAACATACTGAAAATGGAATAATTGAATTAAAGAAAAAAACAAGTCAGTCGCAGGAGTCGCTATAAAAGTATTTTGATATGCAAATTACGGAAAATCCTATCCCAGCTGTCGACGAATGGAAAAAATAGGTTCTACCGATAAAAGCAGTTGGCGTTCTCAATTCGGCAGGAAAAATTCGGGCATTTTTGGTTTCGGCGTTTGTTAGTGAGCGAGTTATTTTTCTGACTGGTTACACGCATTGTGATTTGAAATAGTACCGGCGAATCGAGTTTTCAGCATTTCTTTCTGCCCACGATATTCGAGTCTGGACTTACAGTGATTCTTCTTTGTCTTGTGGAAGTAATCTGCGACAAATACTTCCTTTGCTTTCAGAACGCTTACAGTTATAATAAAATTTTTTCCTTTTTTTCCCCTCTTCTTTACACGAAAGGAAAGCATTCATCAGTTAATTTCTTAACATCATTATCAATATATTTGGCGGAATTATCATGATTAACAAATAAATTAATTTTTACGAAATATGAACATTTCTTCTTTCGCATTTCTTGTCAACACTGAAAATAGCTTATCTGTCATGTATTTCCATATTACACTTAAAACGAATATTACGCATTCCCCGATCCTTGGGATATTTAACAATAAGATAACAAAAAAAGCATTTTGGCGAGGGATTCTTCTAAAAAGCATTCTATGACATGTATTAGTTTACCTCAAAACGGAATTAAGTGGACCGAATTTTCCATGCTAGCCAATTCGGTTAAATTCTGTCTCTTTTTAAGCATGGTGTCACAAAATAAAAAATGCACTTTCTGAAGCAGATGTTATAACCGCGAGCTAAATTCTCGGGCTAAAATCAAGTTTTAAAGATTCTCAATTCTATAGTTTTCTACTGTTCCTCTCATAGAATGAACATTTTAAAATATATTATCCTACTTTTTGCCCTTCGCTTAAACTTATCTTCTGAATGAGAACTATAGATTTTTTTCGCATATAAGCTTGTTTCGGAAAAAAATGGATAATGAAGTTTTCTTATTTATTTTGTGTAGCGATATGTAGATTAACTAATTAAAATATTCGGAATACCCAGGCTATATAAAGACTCCGATTAGGAGGAGGAGGAACTACGCTTGAGCATTGAATAGTAAAACGGTCATTGATTGAGCTTCAGCTTGAATTTACTTCATCTGCTAGACAGATTGATATCAAAACCCCTAAACCCTCAATCTGAATGGATGAGTACATTCAAAGTAGGAATTAGTTTGAAATCGTCGTGTAAACTGTAAGATGTCATCTACGCTTGTCATTTAAAAAAATGGCAGAAACGGGCATGTTAAAAAACTACAAAGCGAGCCTAAAGTTAAAAGAAAATGTTATCCCCTTCTACTATGAGGCACAGAAACTATCAGTACATTTGTTACCATTAGTAGTAGCAAAACTATGAAAGTTGGTTTGGCAAGATCTACTGGTACCAGTTCATCATAGTGAAAGTAAATAGGCGTCTCCAATTGTAGTTCCGAGAAAATCAGACGGAGACTTACATATATATGTGGCGATTATAAAGTAGAAGTAAATTATAAAGTATGCTCAGATTCATATCCCATACCAAATGTGGAAGTAGCCTTACATTCCTTAGCAGGAATGAAGATTTTTACTAAAATAAATTTACAAACTGCATATCAGATATCCAGGGATGAAAATTTCAAAGAAGTAAGAATAAGTTCGCTGATAGGTTTATTACACTGGGAAAAAATGCCTTATGAGATAATGACAGCAAGTGGTGTTTTTCAAAAGACCATTGAATATGTCATAGGGAGCAACATAAAAAATTTGGTTTGTTATCAAAGGCGATAGATGCATAGATGCAATCAATGAAAGAGAATTAGAAAAGAAAACAAGCTTTGTTTTAAATAGGTTGAGGAGTGCAGGAATTAAAATAAACGAAAAAAAAATTTGCACGTAATAGTAACAAAGTATTATTTTGGAGATATTTCATTTCAAAATAAGGGGTGTCAACAGATTAAGGGTTAATAGAAAAATACTAAAAATAGCGGTACCGACAAATAAAAAAAAAAGAACTGAAGTCTTTTTTGGAATTAGTAAATTTTTATCGGTGACATGTGTTATACAGATTTTTAACTGAACCATTCTCTGAGCTGTGAAAAAAAGTATGTTATGTGTGGACAGTAGAAAGGCAAATTTGCTTTTGATACGCTATAATCAATCCTCGTAAACAAACCAGTAGTAAAAGTATTTGATTTCAGAAAGGAAATTACAGTAACTACAGATGCCAGTGGGCATTCAATATCTTGAATATTATCCCAAGAAGGACATACAATAATGTAACTATGAAGGAGATTGACGGAAACTGAATTTAATTATTCAAACATTGAGAAAGAAGCCCTTGCGATTATTTGGACGATAACTAAAGCTCGTCAATTCTTAATTGGAAAAAAAATTCTATTAAGATCTGATCATAGACCATTAGAATTTATATTCAATCTGAGAAAAGAACTGCGCAAAGTCATGACATCAAGGATATTAAGGTGGGTGATAATATCGATAGCTTTTAACTTTGATAAAGAATATTTCAAAGAAAGTTCGATACCTCACATGGATGCATTATCATGGTTGCAATTTCACAAGGCACCAAAAGATAATGCAAAAGAGATTTTTGAGGATACCTTTTTACACTGGGTAGAGACTGATATTTTGTCTGTGGATAGAATGGCTGCAGAAACAATACAAGACCCAGTACTAAGCAACATAATATCTAAGCTAAGAAATAATAAATGGAATAATTGCTCTTGGGCAGAAGACGATTCAAAGAAGTAAGACACATTGATAATCGAGAATAGAGTAGTTTGTAATGGCGAGTTAGAATACAAAGTACCTCCAACCAACTCTTGCAGCGCCAAACCGCAATAGAGGATGGATGATGGGAGCAGGTTTTGTGAAAGTAGAAGTTTCTAGTTCTCAACCTGCACATTGGCAGCGAATTGGGTCATCAACGGCATCATGATAAAGGAAGCAATCAGCAATGAAGAAATAAAATTCTTAGATAAAGCCGACGACGATGTTTGGCTTACGGACATGTCACGTTGAAACACCGGTTCTCGTATGATCGCCGAAGTTAAGCAACGTGGAACCCTGTCAGTACCCAGATAGGTAACATCGGGTGCTGTAAACTTGGATGCGTGGGTAGTATAATGGATAATGGCTCGGAATTGTAAATCGGAGGGCCGAGTTCCAATTCCCATTGAGATCGTTATATTCACTTACAGTGTTGGCGCCCTTTGTTTTCTCTTGTGAACTTGATTTCTTTCAGGACATTAAAGCAATTGATATCATTTCTCATGTATTTTGTCCATTTGTCCAAAATTTTGCATATTATCACAACATTTTGTCCGTTCTGTTCTCTGGCCTTCTTCAGATGTCTTTCAATCTATGTAACAATTATTTAATTTACAGGGATAAATTTTTCTCGTTCCGCTGTCTATCCAAGTTTACTACTTTCTTAGTATTAGTCACTAATTGAGTTTGAGTCTGTACCACCAAGCCCAGAAACTAAACTCCTAATTACTATGCCAACATATCATAAAACAACGCTCCGACGTCAAATCTCTATTAGATCAGTGGATCATCCTTTTGGGCAACAGTTCTGCAATCGTGGAGTGTCGGTTGAAGCAACTAGATGTAGAAATAATATAGGTAGCCAAAGCGAAATGAAAAAGAAATTTGGTCAATCGGAAGTATGTTGTTTTCCAACAGGACAACGCCAGACCTCACAAATCTTTGCAGACCCGTCAGAAATTGGTATAACTTGGCAGTGACGATCTACTACACCTTGCACCTTCAGATTAGCTCAAAACCCCTACAAAAGTCTCTTAATGGGAAGAACTGCAATTCTCTGGAAGCCTGTACAAATAACATAGACCAGTTCTTCACCTATAAAGATGGAAATTTCTGTGCGGATGGGACCATGAAGCTGTCTCAAAGATGAGGAAATTTAATGAAACAAAATGAATATATATTCATTTTGTTTCTCTAACTTTCGTCAACGTTGTTAAATAATTCAACCACATATGTGTCATTTTGTTTCATGTACAAATATCTAAATGTCTTGGTAATTCACTTTAGAATCGCTACGAATTTTTGGTCTGGTTCAATATATAAGTAATGTGTTCTCAAGTGTTATGTTTCATGACAAAATTACATAAAAAACATATGTTCCGCTGTCTCAAGTTTTCTCTTCATCCATGAAGAATTTTTTCACCATTTACTGTTGTCTAGAAAGATCAATATTGCATAGCATTTCAGTGAGTATACTTAGCTATTATATTTAGATATTGAGTAAAGTTACTCTGATGTAAAACAACATTAGTGGAGCACATATGATAAAATTAAAAAAGCAATTACTTTCGAGTCGAGCTTGTTAACAATTGTACTACAACATACACATACATGCTCACACACACACACACAATATATATATATATATATATATATATATATATATATATATATATATATATATATATATATATATATAACAAAGGTATTCACTCCCTATCAAATTTTCGAGAACAGAATTAAACACTACTGATTTACAATAATTATTTTAAACTAGGAATTTTTACATTTGTTATTTATTACTAAATCATGTTGCTAAACACTTCCTACCCGAAACAAGTTGCCAAAGTTGTTAAACTTATTTATATTATATATTCACTACCCCTGTGGCAAAAGATACAATTTTGGTTTACACCAGTGTTACGCTACATTTTTTTTCTCTGTTGTCACAGATGATTATTCATTTAGGTGTAACTTGTTTGGGGTGAAATTTACAACGGATTCTTTCTGTAGTGGACAATATTCGGCTGTTTACATACAGTCCCACTGTATTCGTCGGTTTAGCAACATATGTAGAAGTCATGAAGTCCAAAGAGTTATCAGGAAATGTTATAGAGAAGCACAAAAATGGAGAAAAAAATTAATTTTTAACGAGTTCATTAAAAGCATCTGTGTTGAACTTGAAAGTTTATGGTACCACTGTGAAACACAGAAGAAGAGGGCGCGTGATCTATAAGATTTACACAACGGAAGAGTCCAAAGTGGTCAAGCAAGTCAAAAACAAGACGTTTTTGTCACTTCTGAATACCTGAAGAAGTATGACCCTAATGCTGGTGCTATAGTGCAGAAGTCTCTCCCACTTTGCACAAGGAACATCTTTATTGGTGTGCGGTAAGGAAGAAACCACTTTTGAAGAAAAGCGATTTCAAGATTTGCCAAGATTATGCTACTAATCACCTAAAAGACTCTCCAGCTAGGGGGAGTTGTCTGGTTGAATGCAACTAAATTAGAACGTTCGAATTTCGACAAACGCCGCAGACCCAACACGGCTGATAATCTGAACTGTTCCATGCTAGCTGTAAAACACGAGCTCTGCTATGAGGTTGTTTCTGTTGCCATATTCCTCGGAAGATTGTTCACATGCAGGATACTATAGGCATTGCTGTCATATTCCGTTGCAATTAAATCTCTTTCTGATTCATTCTACATGCTGGCTGGATGTGAACGCCATGAAAGCAGGGAACGAAAAAATATTTTCTGCGCATAGGCTCCAAGCATCACATCTGGTCTACGATGCAAGCTCTGGTAATAAAAGCGACACTGGTCAATCACAAAAGTTCCCACTGGAACAGGAGATGCCTGTGGGGACTACCACATCTGCTTAAAATCATGTCTCCGATAACGAGCATGCGCAGTTCCGGGTCGTTGGGGGGCATCGACTGACACGCGAGGCGCTGTAGCCGCCGCCGTAACTGATATGACCGCTCCCCTCAACGATCGTTACCACTCCCTGGCTTGGAAAATCACCTGACTCTCCACACACGAATCCAGAACAGCATCTCAAGCTACAAGCCTTTATTGTCGCCGACGCTGACACCTCGGAAAACCCGACTCGTTACAGCGGCTGACTATCCAGCTTCGACATATGACAACGTCTCAACGTCGACTTCATCCAGCCACAAGCCTTCCCCATCGCCAAAGCCATGACCTCGGCAAACACGACACATTACAGCGGCCGACAATCCAGCTTCGACACCACCTCGGAAATACCGCCGTAATCTCAGCATACTCGACTCGCTACAGGTATTTCCTTTGCAGTTTTCACTGCGGCATCGTTCCATAGAACAGGCTAACCAACCACGCCAATCCGACACCACCTCGACAACTCACCGCCGTCACCTCAGCATACCCGCCTCACTACAGTCATTCCCTTTGCAGTCGTCACTGCGGCCCCGTTCCATAGAACAGACCTACCAAGCACGCCAATCGACAACAAACCACAGTGACCTCGATCAACCAACATGTGCACCGACCATATCCTGTAACATCTGTCAAACCCGCACACGAAATAGGTCAACTCCTAGCTCTACCCTTACACCTGATCGCCATCCTGACAATAATCAATAAGAAACTGACATCTCACCGATTTTAGACATCCCATATATTAAACAAATAAATGTTGTTCACAAACCTAATCCTCGTTATTTCTCTCCTCTCGCAACCAAACGCTCATTATAACATTGCTAATACCTAGAAAATCTGTAGTAAAACATCTTCAATTCTGGAATAAGACTGAAACTTGGGAAGAGACTTCCATTTCAACAGGACGATAGCCATCAACGATAAATCTCGAGCAGCTCAGGAATGGTTACGGAAGAAAAAAGTGAAAGTTTTAGACTGGCTGAGAGTCCGGATTTGAATCCCCATCAAAAACTTCTTGGAGGTGCGAGGTTCTTAAAATTGCTTTACGATAAAGGTCACCAATAAACCTGACTCTACAGTACTGTAAAGAAGAGTGGGTTAAACTGTCCAGGGAATATCGAAGGAAACTTGTCACAGACTACCCAAAGTAATTTGCAATTGTTATTATTACAAAAGGAGTTGACACAAATTACTGAATTTACTCTATACATTAAGTAAAGTCACTATTTTTTTAAATATAAATCAATCACCGTAAAATCAATATTTTGTCATTTTCATAAAATTGAACTGTAGAATAAACGATAAAGAAAAGCATTTATTTTACACAACGATTTACTTTTCAACTTAAACTCTTTCCTTGTAAGTGTACTTAATGCAGTAATAAATATTAATTACAATGATCAAACATTATACGGTGAAATTATCAGATCAAAATCGAGCTATTAACTCAGTGTCCAGCTACAGACTTATTGATCCATCCTCGCATTACCTACCAACGATGCTGAGATCAGTTTGGAACACAGGGAAGTGATGAACTCGATGAGAAACTCGAAACGATTTCTTTTACCCCCAGACTCGCATAAGACAATTTTTTTCTTAGAAGTATATAAACAGGTTCATAAGTATGGCAATAAGGATCAAAATCATTACTATATAGTAATGAGTCAAGCTGATTCGCTTGCTAACCATTGCCCCACTTCGATGTGCCCCCAAATCCTTGGCCATTGTCGTCAAAGATATATCAATATCTTATACATTTTGTAAATTTAGACAAAAAAAAAAAAAATAAATAAATAAAAAAAAAATCAAAAAAAAATCTACAAAGCGTTTCTAATCAAGATCGGATTTACCATAAAAATTCTGATGTTTGGTCCTTTTTTTTCTATTTCGCTTAAGACTTTTTCGTTACGCAATCCGTCCATGGAATTCTAGGCATAATTCTGTATAAAAAAAAGATGATTGGAATAAAAAGAACGCATTACGCCAATTTTCCAGGTTCAAATCCACATAAGGAAAAAGAGATTTGTGTTGCATTAATCTTCAAAAGGCAAAGGATTTGTCTGTCTTCAAAACGAATATTTGATGTATTAGTGATTATCTGAGCTCGAACAACGACCTCTGACACTGGTGGGATTTACATAACTATTTTGACGGAAGAGAATTCAGGACGCACGGACGTCACCCCCCCCCACCGAATAGAATCACAAAATATTATTCATGATTTTCGACCCTCAGCGATTAGATGAGAAGATGCAAAACAACTTACTAAGTTTACCACTTGTATATTGTTTTCATTTTCTACATTAATCATTTTGAAACATTTAAAGATTCTTCTCTTTTGGTAAAAGCCAACCATCATCTCCTCTCTGCCGCCAGGCCATTGCTCTATCAAATGACAACCGATGAAAGTTGCTTGACCGATATCAAGGCTCTTCTCAATTTATCAACTTGCTATCAAAACAGGTGACTGCAGTTTTTCTGCTTTCCTTAATTCGTACTGGCCAAGTCAACGTTTATATTTGTCCTTATCTTTAAAAGATGTACTAAACAGAAACAAAAAAGACGCTGTTAATAGTTTACATAATAATTTACTTTCTGCGACTTAATTACATTTGTCCTTGATAATTTGTGTTCAGTAGCTGAGAGGTCTAGGGTTTCTAAAATAGCGAGATTTGTAGCTCATGAATCCATAGCCTAATGATGAAAAAAAGCGTTTATTTTATTCAACAAATATTTAATTTGCAAGCAATATTAACTTGGCACATTTCCATTAATTGCATAGCTCGAATACTATACAGCGAATATTAAAGATTAAAATTCGTTTAAATTATTAATCAACTCCTCGTACCTTTAGAACGCTGTCTATTAGACGTGATGTCTCATCATGTGGCCTGAAATTTTGAAATTAAGTATTATCATTATTCTGTGAGTTGTTCTGACTTATATCCTCATTTTTGGGGGGCTTATGGTAATATTTTCAGCCGGTGCGTTCTTGCATCCGGCAATCCAGGAGAAGTATCATTTTTTTTCAAAATAATTTAGCACATCACCAATAGGGAATATATATATATATATATATATATATATATATATATAGTACAGGTAATAGATCCGTTGGTATATAATCCAGGTGGATCCTGGTGATATCAAATATTAAAACTGATCCACAGAGAGAGCTCAATGTATTTATTATAACAGAGCATATATATTATACATCAAAAATCTAAAATTACCTCATGTGGGTATAGTCTATTTCAAACCAGCACGACCTTATGTCAGTCTTAGACTGACTGTCTCGGAATCGGGGATTTTTGAATTTAATTTAGATAGCAGTCGGGGAAAAGGTACATGCTTACTCAAAAGGATGCCTCGTTTAGATAAGGAACCTGGGTTGGTGACAAGGGGAGAGTGAAGTATCTCTCTAAAGAGAGATGGGCCGAAATGTGAGTTTATTTATGACCAAAGCCTTTAGTTGTATGCAAATGAATTTAGGTTCCTGCTAGAGAATACCAAACTATACCAACAACATATACGTTTTCATAGGATTGACGATAAATTGTATTTCGACAATAAGAGTTTTATATTATTAAGTGATGACGGATTTAAAGACAAAACAATTTAAAGGTAGAATAAATTACTAAATAATAGATTCCCAAAATCTGTTAAGTAATACCAAAATACACAATAGAATAAATCATGCTGTACAGCACACACACACACACACACACACATACATACATCCACACACACACACACACATATATATATATATACCACTATACACATATATACACACATACATATATATATATATGTACCTCTACACATATATATACACATACACATATATATGTACCTCTACACACATATATATACACACACACACACACATATATGTACCTCTATACACATACACACATATATGTACCTCTACACACATATACACACACGCATATATGTACCTCTACACACATATACACACACGCATATATGTACCTCTACACACATAAATATACACACACATACATATATGTACCTCTATACGCATATATATACATACACACATATATGTACCGCTACGCACATATATATATACACACACATATGTATGTACCTCTACACACATATACACACACACACACACATATGTACTTCTACACACATATACACATACATATATGTACCTCTACACACATATGTACCTCTACACACATACATACACATATATGTACCTCTATACACATATACACACACATATATCTACCTCTACGCACATATACACACACATATGTATCTCTACCCACATATACACTCACACACATATGTACATCTACACATATACACACTCACACACACATATGTACCTCTACACCCATACAAACACACACACACACACACACACACACACACACACACACACATATATATATATATATATATATATATATATATATATATATATATATATCATCCATTTACACCAGTAAGGTTAAATTATTAGGAATACCAAGCTGTATCCCAAATATGAAAAAACGCACTCGAAAAACTAAAGAAGCGCCGTATCCAACAGACAACTGAAATCTCTTGTTACCCTAACGCGAGGGTGGGGCGGATAATTAAACTAAAGAATGTAGGAACAAAAATAAAAGAGGATAATGGGCATACATCCACTAGCTAAGTTTACTTTGACGGAAAAAACTAAAAGCAAAACAAGCCTAAATTAACCTATTTGGAGCAAGATTGCCAATGTTCCCTCGAGTGACCAGAAACAAGACAGCGGGAGCAGGCGGAAATGTTGACAGCCTTAGATGACTTTGGCATAGACAAGATCACCGAAATAACAAATGAAATTTACAACAGGCGGGATATACTGGAAGACCTCAGCAGATCTATCTTCATAGCTATGCCTAAGAAACTAGGCGCAAACGAATGCGAACTCCACCGAACAATAAGCCTAATCAGCCACATGACAAAACTCATCATCCATATCCTGTTGAATAGAGGGCGCAGCAGAATCAGGCTAGAGATAGGACAAGAACAGTGCGGGTTCGTTAAAGAAACCGGAACAAAGAACGTGATATTCATGCTCAGAATGCTATCAGAAAGAGCGATACAAATGCAGAAGGACGTATACCTATGTTTCATAGACTACGCAAAGGCCTTCGACAAAGTACGCCATAAGGATCTGATGGAACTGCTCAGCAACCTTGATATATTCGGGAGGGATATCAGAATAATTAAGAACCTATACTGGCAGCAAACAGCATGCATACCCATAGGGAACAAGTTCAGTGAATATACAAAAACAGAAAGGGGCGTAAGGCAAGTATGTGTCTTCTCACTCGACCTGTTCAACCTATACAGCGAGACAATTCAGAGATAATTGCAAACCCTACCGGGATTTAGCATTGATGGCCACAAACTTAACAACATAAGATATGCAGACGGCACAGTACTGATAGCAGACACAGAAGAGAAATTACAAAATCTCCTACAGAAGGTAGCAACGGAGAGTGAGAAGAAAGGACTAAGCACAAACTACAAGAAGACAGAATGCATGGTCATCAGTAAAAAGATGAGCCCGAAAAGCGATTTGCAGGTCGGGAACACTAGAATCAAGCAGACGCGGAAGTTTAAATATCTGGGAAGCCTCTTGACAGAGGACGTAAATGCGACACTGAGATCCGTAGACGTATTGGGATGTCCAAGGACACATTCTAAAAGCTGAGTAGTGTATTGCGAGACAGGAGGATTTCTTTGGTAACAAAGAAAAAAATACTGGGCTGTTACGTGACATCTGTTGTTCTTTACGGCAGAGAATGTTGGACGAGGCGACGGAGATGTGGTTGCTAAGGATATCATGGACCGAGCCTGTCAGCAACGATGAGGTCTTAAAGGAGGTTACAGACAAGGAGAAAGCTTATACTTAACATCAGGAAGAGGCAGCTGAAGGTTATGGGACACATCATGAAGAAGGAGGGTCTGGAGAATCTGATACTCACTGGTCAAATAAAGGGAGAGACAAGGGAAACCAGCGCGTGACATACCCGACGAGCTTGAGCAGGTGGATGACAGAACGTAGTCTGGGGGAGAAAGCAGAGGGAAAGAGCTTGCTGAGAGTTGCAAGGGATAGAGGGAGGTGGAAAGCCATGATCGTCTACGTCCTGAAAGGACATGGCACTGTTATAAAATAAAATAAGACATATCTCGGCTGATTTACAGGCAAATACTCAAGAGCGAGAACAGGATGTGAACGGGACAAAGCCCCGTCACAAAATGAACATTATCTTCGTTTACAAATGTTTCCGACACTCGAGTTCCGATCGAAAAATAAAATAATATTTAAAGTGCTCTATTTTTCGTCCAATAAAAATGCTTCCCTCCTGATTATACTCGCTTCGTTTTTCGAGCCTGTTAAGCCATAAAAAACGCTAAAAAGGGGTCACACGGAAGTTCAACAGGCAGTCAACAGGTGGCCACCGATGAGACCTGTTCACAGCAGGGGAGTGCCAGCGTCAACATGTGTGAACTACTATGCGAGATCGACCTAGATCCGAAGCCGGCTTATGAACTTTACCACAAGGTAGCTGTCCCTAACTCTCACGTTCCTGCTGAAATAAACCACGTAAATCTATTTCTGCTGTTGTATTTCTTTCTTGCAACCATACGCTTATCTATAACAGCACATAAAAAGAAAGTCAGCTCTTTGTTACTTGACACAGACGTGTAAGACTCAACCAACTTTCGGCAGATTCCAATGGAGGGAGTCGTTTCCATTCCGTCCTAATCTTGACTTTAAGCTGATGCCTAAAGAACAAGATCAATTGGGAATAGGTAAACTTACAAATGGTAAAGGTGATTTTGAATGAGTTGATGGCTTCCTCGACCACACACCATATCTGCCACGCCCCCGACTCTGTTCTGATGATTGTGACCACTCTTTTATTTAACAAATACAGCTTTAGCGCTGAAAACGTCTATTTTATTATAATGGATGGTCTATTATAATGGATGACGAGCGAGAGGGGAAATGGGTTGTGCTTATTTTTTTTACCAAAGGACTATACTTCTCATCTTTGTTGCTATCACAACGTTTCAGCCATTGTACCCTCCGACCTTCTTCAGGTGTATATCGATCTGGGTAACCGACGGGGAATTCTGAACTGAACCCTGAGGACAATAATTCGAATATAGTGTAAATAATGATAATTCTGCATTCCAGAAATTCAGACAGAAATTGTTTTAATAGTTGAGTATTTTATTTTGTAGAACGATATTTGGTCTACTAGCATTTTTTTTCATCTCATCAGCATTTTTTTAAGTTGCACTGTTTGAATAAACTGCACTGAGGCGTATTGATTTTTTCTCATCAACTTCAAAAATATGTTGTCTTAGATTTACAACAATATGTAAACAGTTGGGTAGCAAAGTGGCTTCAATTGACTTGTCAAGTAGGTATGATTGTATATTTATTAATCAGCAGAATGGATGTGTGGGCAAATAGTTCTGCTTAGCTGAAAGCAGGTTAGCGCAACTCAGGTTTGCTACTGCACATACTATATTTTCAGAAAAAAGACAGATGCATCAGTAAAACATGACAGTTTACTATTTTAAACAACCAACCGCGCTTGAACGAGATAAAACTATATCAAACCGCCAACAAATTCCTTGATAGCAATCTGTCTCTACAGTATCCGCTCTTTAGATATACGAGGTAGAATACAAAAGTTTAAAGTATCTGATCATTAAAATTACTCTAACACCGACTTTACACTGTCTTCAGTTTGCTAGTAATTACCAAATTTTACTTAGTCTGCCACACAAGCTATGGACCCAGTGAAGATCAAACTCACGACTCAATAATGAGTCAAAAAGATTATCTCGGTATGCATTACCCTAATCTGACGCATTCGTTATTTATTTAGCTTCGCTTATTTAACTACAAGGCCACAAATATGAGGAACCCGGCGATGATCGAACTCACGACTAAGCAGCAATAGTCAACAAAATTAGCTCGTTAACTATTACCTCGTGGTGAGTTTTCGGCCATAAGCCTAATCTCCTTCGAAGTAGTCTCCTTGGACAGGTAAACGACGATTTCAGTAAGGAAACTGCTCACAATTCGTGCGCACTGTTTACATTTTCTTCCACTTGGTTTCGCCACATATACTGCAAAAGAATACCTATCAGAGAGGTAGCCTGCCTCTTTCATTCATATACCTGTCAGTAGTAACCCGCCTCATCGCTGAGATAATAGTTACGTGTGCCCCCAATTAAAAAGTCAGGATGCTGAATACAGATTTTCTAAGGCTGGAACTCTCTGCTTGAAAGATTAGTGTAACAAAATATTAACAATAACTCCACTAATTATGTCGTTGGTCATTCCATCAACTGTCTGTTATTTTAACACTTACTGTAAGAGTATCTGCAATTTTCATTTAAAATGGTGGATCGATGATCATTCAATGAATATGTAGAGGACCGTGTGTATTTACGTGTTGTATTAGAAACACGTGTATAACTCCTGGTAGAATATTAAAAGGTTCAACTACAAGAAAATTGTCGGACTCAAGTTAAGTCCAACTGAAGATAAAGGAGACAAACGAACAAGACCGATATATATATATATATATATATATATATATATATATGACAACAAATATGTATATTAAAGAAAACAATTTTACAATGGACATAGACAGTTAACATTGTGTTTGTGTGTGAACATCTGTGTTTGTTCGTTGGTGAATGTTCGTATTTTGGTGAATGTTCGTACGTACGTGTATGTTTATAAAGTTTATAGCGTCTTCCTAGAAATGGGAAACGCTGTCTTTTGTGAGAGCTCACATAGTAGCGGTGTTCACTGAAATGAAGAAAGAAGAGAAAGAGGCAAGAAGTTTCCCAGTATTTATAGTATTGGGAGAATGACCCCTAGTGAGGAATTTGGGAGAAGCTAACTCCGACAAATAATGTTCTTTTAACACTTACTTTAATAAAAAACGCTACCCTCTGTTTTTCAAAATTTAACAAAAATTAGTGAATTATCAGCTTTAAAGTAAATTTTCATCACTTATTCATTAATAAATGAATTGTCTACGGAATAGTTTCTTTCATTAGACAATTTTATATAGATATTTGTGGGGTTCAGTTACTCTCCTATTTCGATATATTGTGAATACTTTCAAAATTGGGGGCGATATAAATATATTTTTTTATAGTTTTATAAATCGAAATACCTGAAGATCTTATTTCAGTGAAAAAATAAATAAATTGCAATATCAAATCAGAATATCTAGAAAATTTGTCCTGACACTTTACAGAAATAATAAAACCCCCCAAAATAATTTTTATTTAGAGTCGGTGCTTACATAATTTAATAAAGCATTAATTACTTTCAGATTTAACAGGAAAAAAATCTACAATGAATTTTTTTTAAAGATAACTTGTAATTTGGTTGAAAGAAAGCTAAATGAAAGTTACCAATAAATAGTATAAATTCTATAATTCTTTATCAATTTGTTTTTCGATATATTTTAAGCGTACAGTAAGAATTATTTTTCAAAAAAATCTTTTAATTCTTAATTTTACTAATTTTTAAAAATATCTAAGTAAGTATTTGATTTTTACGAGATTTTCAATTATCTTAAATTTTAAGCCAAGATTTTTCATTTAAAATGGCGGATCGATGGTAAATTGACTGTAAGAACGGTTTAAAAATATCTTAGAGCTTTATTAAAATGCGTAAAATTATTTTTCTTTATATAACTTCAATCAGCTAAGTGACAAACTTTTACTTACATTAATCCTATATATATATATATATATATATATATCGGTTTATATGAGACGTTCCAGTTTTTTTTTTGTGAGAACGCACCAAACTTATCACGGATTTTTCAGTTCAAACAAGTTTCCCCAAGTTTAACACCTATTGTGACATCGCCATAAAAGTTTTTCACCCGTCCACTCGAGAGTATCTTAATTTAAGTTTTAACTTTAATACAAAGTAAATAAACTCACAACTAACATCATGGTCCTCAAATTGTTGTTACTAGGTTAGTGGCCTTGCGTTGAGGAAAAAAAAAAAAAATTTTAAAATGAGAAAATAGACAAACAAAAGAGTGATTCAGAGTCTTTTCCTGAACGACATTCTACGGTCCAGGTGGCTCCATTTGGTGAGCAAATTAGGAACAGAGTTAAAGAAGAACAGTATGAAACGTATGAAAATAAATAAATAAAAATGAACTGCGGAAAAATGTCGAAATATAGCAGAAACTGGAAAGTTCTGAAAAAAAAAGTCCTTCACACACAGAGGCACAAAAGAAATAAAAACAAACGACTCGATTGACTTATTTTTACGGTTTAACAACCCTTTGCAAAGTATTTAAAACCAGAAAATATTTGTTAGAGTGGAAGATTTTTTTTTTAGATAATGATTTTACTGATACAAGTCCTACTATTTAATACATAGCAGGGTGGAGAAGAGGTAAATGCATACCTTCCTCAAGGTTAAGTATATATAACGAGCCCAACTGGAATTGGATCTGCGCTCTCCGGTTAAGAATTCCGAGTCGTTATCCGCTACACCAATCGCACATCCAAGCTTAGAGCACCTGGTATTCTCAAGCCGTCGTCCATTAAGTTACTGACCAAGTTCGGCGTTGCTTAACTTCGATGATTGTACGGGAAACGGTGTTTCAACGTGATGTGACCGTAAACCTGAATTCCAGACGTTTGTTGCAAAACCGGCGCTAGGGTCTTGCAGGCCTCCCACCCCGAAATTTTGATACATAGCCCCACTCTCTACTGCATGTCGATTTAAGTTTCCCAACCTGGGGGACACATGCCTTCGAAGGAAAATTGTGGAAGCAGCGCTTTTTTTTTTTTTTAAATTACCAAAAATCAGGAAATCATCCAATTTCAATGAAAATTTCAATACATATTCATTATTTATTTATTTTTTATAATGAATAGGTTTTTTTTATTTAAGAAAAATCTGAGAAAATGCTGTTTTTGTAATAATCACCAATATTTTCATGACTAAATTTTACTCGAAAAAATGTTTAAGTCTCAAAGTTTTACATTTCCATAAAGATTAATTGCCGACGCATCTCCGTTGAAAAAAAATCATTATATTTCAACACAACACAAACAGGATTGTCTTAAAAATTGTTTTAAAAACAGTATTTCAGTTTTCGGGGAAATTATTCATATGTTGAAATCTTTAAACATTTTTATTTTTTAAGCGTTCATTTTTTTCGTTTTTATCTTTCTAGAAATGTAAAAAATAGGGACTAGAAATTTTATTTTAATTACTAGACGTGGACTTTTGACTGATACTACTTTTAGTAAAAAAAATAAAAATTCAGAGATCGTCCTTAATGGATGATCTCAGAATAAAAAAGATTTTATCGAGATACCCTCTTAAATGATTTAAAAGAATTATTCAGAAAGAAAATTACAATTTAAAAAAATAACCTCTATTGAAATTAGCACTTCTGCGCCTCCTCCCCAGTACGCAAGGGGCCTCAACGAAGTTGAGAGTTTCGGGATAGTAAGTACCGGCCCTGTTGACTAATATCTGATGATTGACAGTATAAATTAGGTAAAAAAAATTAAAAAGTACAAGCAACCCCCCCCCCCAAAAAAAAAAACGCTGCTGAAATTCGCCCTTTTGGGGTTCCAAACTCGACAGGTTTCTTGCGTAGTACGCATCGCCCATGCAAATACACGATGTATATTATTAGTTGATGACTTACAATGTAACGTCAGTTTAAAAATAATTGTAAAAAAAATTGCGGATGGCCATGAAACAGTGCTGAAAAAAAAATTTAAAAAAATGGCAGACCCCACAACGGGGCCCCAAAAATCACGCCTTCCCGGTCGGATGTAGGACGCCCTGGTTTGGGGTTTATGGCCATAAATAATTAACAAAAATTCTATCACTAAATCATTATCTCAAAAAAAATATTCTTACAATCTAAAAATATTTTTTGGGTTTAATTAACCTGCAAAAGGATGAAAAGTCATAGGAATCTAATTAATCAATCAGTTAATCAACCTCGAATCCAGACGAGAAGTATTTTTCTGCAAATTACCCTCTGGGACTTAGAACGAGTGAAGGTATCTATTTACCTAGCAGAAGCCCACGGTTATAAGGGCCTTGGGTAACTCTGTTGTTTACATATATAATCATCAGCAGCAGCAACCTCCATTTCAAGTTAATCATTTTCCCTCTATAACGATGACGATCTCTCTTTCTCTATTATCTTCTTTTCGTTCTTGATATGTAATACTCTTATCAAGGTTGACAGTTTCGATGTACTATGTCTTCTGCCGTTCGGGCATTGCCTTGGCATCTTGGTGGATGCTTTAATGCTAGTTGTGAATCAAATAATTTGAGAACTATTTACAACACACTACATTTATTTTTGATAACACAAAAGACAATATTACATATACGAACATGCAATAATATATTGGATTACTTTTGGTTTCAAACTTAACAAAGACATAGATTATAACTTTGTTTTAAACTCCAGGAATATAACTTCATTATCAAAGTTGTCACCTTGTGGTATAGAGTAATGTAAGATTGGAAGTGACAAATATTCAGGGAGAAAACTGTTCACGTATAAAAATGCTCTCTGAACTTGTCTTTGAATTTTACATTTATAGCTATATTTTTGCGTGCTTTCTTTGATTGGCTAATAATATTTGGGCGCACTTTACTCTGATTGGTTATTTTTGCTCATACAACTTTTAAAAATTTTCTTAATTTGTATTTCATTTTGTTTTAAATCTAAAATATGAACTATATTGTCCTATCGACTCTAACTTGACACACTAATTGCTTTCCAATAGTTTAATTTGCCTTAATTTTAAATCCTATTATATTCAAAGTTGTTCAATTATTTGTTAAATTATAAGCTATTTTAAGTTATCAAATAGTTTAAAGTGTTTTTTTTTTTTAATTTCCAAGTTTATTTGATTTTGTTAATATTAACATAGGATTTTGGCACATATAGTCATGCCGTTGTAGGGTGTAGCGGACCCCTCGAGCACCCCCGTATCGCAAGATGGTGATGAGGTCACAAGAGGCCCGCTAACATTTTCGAAGACGTTAAATCTAACAGAACGAGGATATATAAAATATAAGCTAATTTATTCTAGAAAAGAAATAAAGGTGGTCGGAACGGTAGAGATGCAGATGTTCCGGTGCAGACATTGATGGTCGAGGTTGGTTGTTACAGGTGTCGTTACAGGTGATTGCTGCTGGTCATGCAGGTGGTCGCTGCAAATGATCGCTGTAGTTGATGTTGGTCATTTGCAGTTGAAGTTGATCGTTGCAGTTGATGTTGGTCGCTTGCAGTTGAAGTTGGTCGTTTGCGGGATGTCAGCTTGACGTGTTGGGAAGGAAAGAGGTGCTGGCGTTGCGATGTTGTTCGGGCATGTCACAGGTTCAGTGCAGGCGTTACGTGTCTGCCGGTCGAATCCGATATTAGCCGGAGGCCAGGGGGCCTGCGTACCGATCGTTTCAGTCGCCGACCGTAAATTTAGCGAGAAGTCACTGTCTTGTGGTAAGGGAGACTAGCAAGAGAATTGGGTAAGCTAACACAGTAAAGTCTATCTAAAAAATGAGTAGAGCTTAGCTAAAAGAAAACCAAGACCTAAAAATGCCTAGAAGTATATTACAACTAGGTTCATAATATAACTAAACTGATATGGTAACTTGCTAGTCTCTACCTCGGGTTAACAGCGTGTAGGAAGCACAAACGAAAGGTAAAGGTCGAAATGACCTGTTCTCTTCCGGTTTAAGGAGCCAAGGAGGAGCTAACTCCGACAAGGGGCTCTGTGTTTATATTAATGATACTTCCACGTACAGGATTCAAGTAATAATAATAACAACTGCAATTTGTTAACCAAGAAATATATATTGAATAAAATACAAGCATAAAATAATTTTGTATTCACTATGTAGATTAAAGAGAAGGAAGTTGTTTCCCTTTAACTGTAAATTGATTGTAATTAATTGTTTGAAGAAAGTTCTCTTGTGAGATATATGTTCCGAAATAATTGTTAGAGCAAAGTTTGCATCTGAAGAATGAATAACACGAAGAATACAATTGCTTGGATAAACTGGTTTGAATCAACAAATTTCTAGGTGATTGTGTTTGGAAAAAGTTACAGAGAAAAAATGTAGGTTTGTAGTTACGAAATTCTGTGTCTGTGTGTGCGTTGAGCAAGATCGTGGATTTGTGTTGACAGCTGGAATCTTACTGGATCTTACTGGCGACTTGCGAAAAGTCACCCCTTTTAAGGAAAAAAAATAGGCTCCCACGGAACCGCGGGAAAACTTGATCTTACATTAAAAATGTGTGATTGGTTAAAAATTAACCAATCACTACACTCGTACTAAACAGAATAGATAAGTATGCTCAGAACCAAAAGATCCAAAGGAACGACTGCGATGGCTAAATTGTCTTATACAAAGGTAGTGCTAATTTATTAGCCAATCGCAGGCGAATAAAATGACTTGGAGTGTATGTGGGTGTGAAAAACATAGCAATCGCTATACTGTCATTGCAAGATATTTCAAGAAATATTATTAGTAATCACAGTATATAAAAAACTGCTTAGCTATTTGTAATAATTCCTCTTGTTTATTTCACATAATTTTCTGATTAAATATTAAATACTTCTATCGAATTCCGTAAGAGCGTCTGCCTGGATGCAGACACCCAACGTGTAATAAAGCAATTCTTGGTCTATAAACATTTTCTTTCGATTCTAAGCAAATTATATTTATTTTATTCGAGTAAATACAATTTGCTTAGAATTGTAAGAAGATATTTATTTACATAAAGGTAACGTATTTCATTGGAAACGTTTCGATAATTGTCTACAAGATGTAATTGTACACGCATAAAAGACCTGATATAATATATTCCTGGAAAGAGGAATAACAAAATTACTACGTTTTAGAATGTCATAATGTTGGGTTGTGGAGGTATATTCATTTACACCATGTGGTCATAAAAATTGGGCTTGTGTTCATGAGGAAAAACAGTACAAACAAACAATAAGACAAACATGGTATGGTGAATTGTATGGTAATTTCATACAATTTTATTTATGTATTTGTGTGTATTAGTGTGTGTGTGTGTGTGTTTTACATTCCAAGTGTGATAAGGTTCATGTTATAAAAGGGAGTAAGTCACTGCATAATATCACAAATCCTATTGTTGGGATTGCCATGAGTTTGAATTTGTTATCAGAAGGTTTTTTATATTAAGATGGTTAGTTTACGGCCATGTTCACCATATTAATCCGCAACAATATAGAATATAGACATTCAAAAACGAATCAATCACAAGGCAATTGAGTAAGAAACACCGATTATGAGATTTCAATAAAACAACATGCATTTATGAACAATTAATATACAATTTGAAAACTTGTAGTTTGATAATGCAAAAAATTCACCATTGGTAAATTGGGTTTCTTATTGATTTACAGTTCAAAATTGTTCAAGTGTTTAAGAACTGGTCAAACAGAGTTAAGTGGAAAATATTATTTATACAGAAATTTGTGTAGTTTGTATGCGTGAATAAAGTAGGAGTTTGTATGCGTGAATAAAGTAGGAGTTTGTATGCGTGAATAAAGTAGGGTTTAATTGTCTAAATTTTCCAGAGTTGTTTACCTTGGATTGTTCTGTGTTTGTCTTTGTTTAAAATACAATTTCTATTTTAGTAGTGTGTAAGTAAACTTTTCTTAGAAAGTTGTAAGTAAGATGTGAGAGATTATGTTGATGTCAGCAGATGACACGCGAAAAGTATCTTAAGTCAAAGTAGTGACACGCGTGGATTTGTGTGGCATCTCTCTGAAGGTTATTGACTGACTAGTCAATTGGGTCGAGATGGTCCTTTTTATTTGTTTCTGGAAACCAAAATAGGCTCCAGCGAATTGGGCGCGAAAACAGTTTTTAGACAATTGTTACATGTCTCGACCAATAGAAAGTCGAGATTTGCAATGCGAGGTGTTGGTTGGTTAAAACTGATTCTGATGGAAGAGTATATTTTATCTTGGAGGTGAGTATGAAATATGGACTATTCTATACTATCACGGAGGGAAGTTATACACCTATTGTTATCACGACAATCCTTTGTGCAAAGAGACTGAATTTCATCTTTCTTGGCGAGATATCCGTATTTCCGGTAGGAACAGTCCTTGTTGTATGATGGAAGTAATTTTATTATTCTTATTTTTAATTTATTTAATTTATTTAAAATGGTTTAAATTTTATTTTATTTATAATTTTCATTATTATTATTATTATTATTATTATTATTATTATTATTATTATTATTATTATTATTATTATATTTCCATTTATAATAATAACAATGTTCTCACAGGGACCTGATCGAAAAGTAACAAGGCATGTCTGCCTAAGAGAGAACCGTTTTCTGTGTTCCAAGGACAAATAATTGATATCGTTCCACTTTTAAAGTTTTGTTGTACTTTTAAGAAAGAAGTTTGTTGACGTTTATCATAGATGAAATAATAAACATGTCCTTCTGATCAGCAAAACAGCCGGGAATTTATTGCAGTCATCAGATAAATATTAATACAACACCTAACGATAATAGCATTTACTGCGTTCATGAATAAATAATTTATTTGAGATCACTTGCTCAGTTGCCATATTTTTTTTAAGAAGCTTTAAAAACGTCAGCCTCTCAAAGTAGATAACAGCGAGTTTATTCTCCCAAAACAAATAAAAACTGAGCTGAAACCAAAATGTTAATTTTCACATTGACTGTTAGTGGCAGAGACTAAATTGATATTCATGTCATTACAAAAATGTTTTTAGTCACCATATTGACTTTCTGTGATGGCGTGTTATGAAATTAGCAGAACTCTTGTAGAATTTTTTTTAGGCTCGGTTTATTATTATTTACTGCTGCAAGCTAGTCTGGGTATTTTGTTTGTTTCCATTTTTTTTTCCAAAGATGACTTCATTCTTTGTTGCTTCGGCTGGGAGCACTAAAGTGTTTTCTTTTATTTTCGCTTAAATTACAGAATTCGATTCACTCATGTTCTATGTTTCTTTACTCAGCGTTTCTTTTTATTTTTAACAATAAAAGAAGTCTATTATTTCTTTTTTCTTGAAAGAAATAGAAACACATTTACGAACAGCTATCCATAAGTTCTTAGAATTTGCTAATGAGAATAACTTCTTTTATGTGCTGTGTCCTTTTATAACTTAGGCTATCATGTCCTTCCACTTCTTCCTGTCCCTTGTTGCTATTAATAAGTTGTGTCTTTTTGTTATTTCGCCATCCACTTGCTCAAGCCCATTGAGTATATGTCGCATTGATTTCCCCTGTCCCTCTTTCTCACTATTCGTCCTGTGAGTATCAGATTTCCCAAACCCTCCTTTCTTATTACGTGTCCCAGAAATTTCAGCTGCCTCTTCCTGGTCTCAAGTAAGTTTCCTCTTTGTTTGCATTCTCTCCAAATTTTCCAATTTTTTCTTCTTTCATTGTTTTAATAATGGGTTAAAACTTAATAATTATTTTATTCTCTTCTCCCACCTTACTAACACCAATCCACAAACCATTTCCTCGAAAACTGATGGTGGGTGTGTGTGTGTGGGGGGGATTTGTTTAGAATTTTTTTTCCACTCCCCGGCGCACTGGTATGTATTCATGTTTGTTTGGGGACGCACACACACACCCAATAAAACTGTCAAAATGATCAAGGGAATTCGGAGCAGCACGAATCCATCCAGCTTTTATCTTAAATAACAACTCAAAAGAGGCTGTTTGACCAACACAAAGACTGACCAAAATCCATGTTAAAAAAATAAAAAAAAAACAAATGAAAACTACAGACAAAAGTTCATTTTCTCCATCAAGACATTCATTTCTGTAGTTCACTGCTAATAGCAAACAGATTTTTTTTCTCCTGATGATGGCCATGTTGGCCGAAACTAGTCGAGGAATCTAAATGAAATAATAATAAAAACGAAAGAATATTAACATACAACCCAGTGTGTCTAAAGATTTTAATTCTTTAATAACTATTAACTATTTATTGTTCAAGATCAATTATATATATATATATATATATATATATATATATATATATATATATATATATATATAC
This sequence comes from Acanthosepion lycidas, assembly GCA_963932145.1. Classification (NCBI taxonomy): domain Eukaryota; kingdom Metazoa; phylum Mollusca; class Cephalopoda; order Sepiida; family Sepiidae; genus Acanthosepion; species Acanthosepion lycidas. Next base: position 92,574,706 of record OZ010574.1, read on the forward strand.
ACGAGGCAAGTATCCTAATGTCGGAATGTCGGCAATTAAAACGGCTACCCCACTTCATGTTCTTTCAAGTGAGGCGGGTTGTTAACAACCCAGTAGGACCTAACAAAGGACGGAAGAACTCTCGATGAGTCAACGGCCAGCTAACTAGTAGTGGTGTCTCCATAAACCACCGTGGAAACCACTATTAATCCCAAGATATATCATGGCAACTAACAAAACAATTATGAAGCCTAAAAGTGTGATGGGAGTTAAGTCTATGGGAATTAACTCCTCGGCCGGTAGGAACCGACATATGCAACAGGTGTCATCTGACCGTCATCCAGCGACTGCTAACATAAACGGCGTAGCGATAAAATTCCTCGAAACTTATCCCTCGACCGGAAAGGAGAGACAGGTGTCACCCGGCCGTCACCCTGCGAATGCTCGCATCAAATAAAAAATAATTCTCGGGACATGGGACGTTGGCACATTCAAATAATTGTGGCCAGTTAGAAAATGTAAAACAGCAGA
>OZ010574.1:92580215-92652715 GCA_963932145.1 Acanthosepion lycidas
GTCCTCGACCTGCAAATCGCACTTCGGGCTCATCTTTTTACTGATGACCATGCATTCTGTCTTCTCGTAGTTTGTGCTTAGTCCTTTCTTCTTACTCTCCGTCGCTACCTTCTGTAGGAGATTTTGTAATTTCTTTTCCGTGTCTGCTATCAATATTGTGTCGTCTGTGTATCTTCTGTTGTTAAGATTGTGGCCGCCAATGCTAAATCCCGGTAGGGTTTTCAATTCACTCAGAACTGCCTCGCTGTATAGATTGAACAGGTCGAGTGAGAAGACACATCCTTGCCTTACGCCCCGTCCTATTTTTGTATATTCACTAAACTTGTTCCCTATGGGTATGCATGCCAGTATAGGTTCTTGATTATTATGATATCCCTCCTGAATATATCAAGGTTGCTGATCAGGTCCATCAGATCCTCGTGACATACTTTAATGGGTTATTTAAAGCCACATCATATTTCGGATTGTAGGAAGTTGCTTACAATACTCGGTGTTCCCAAGCGGTGTTCCCATCTAATTATTGACCTGGCTCGAAACTGTTTAACTCCGGTGATAGAACCAGATCCGGTTGTTTTAAGCGTGTTTTAGCCGTAAGCGGTTAAAAGTAGCTTTGAACGAATAAAGCCTGTAGATCTTGGAGAGGAACATTCTTCTCTGAATCTCGTTGACTGGCACTACAGAATCACAAAGAACTGTACCAAATAGCAGGAACAACATCTCTTGAGGACCTTCAACAGCACTATACAACCACTTTCTAAGATCAATGGTTAAAAATGGTTTTGAACGAGTGAAACCTGTACGTTTTAGAGAAGACCATACATTTTCGAACCTTGTGGACTGGCGCTACAGAATCACAAAGAATTGTATCAAATAATAAAATGGATAGCACATGTAACATGAAGAGAAAATAAATAACATAAGTTGTTGACGTTCCATACGACTTCAAACAAAAGCTTAGGAAGGAATCTATCGTCAATACTGAAATAGTTACTGGACTTGAGAAACCTATATTCCCGAAAAACTGTTTTACGAAAACATTTTTATAAATATCAACCGAAAATAGCACAGGCTGTTCGATCAATGAATGCCGAATGTGTCCTTATAAGGAAACGGCTAATACCATACCTTCATTAGGTGTCATGCATGATGCACGCATTAGCGATCATGTCTGTTTTCGATTCATAACAGAAGAATTCTTGTAGTAGGCCGCCATATACATGTTTAGTTCGAAAATAACAAAGTAATTTTGACAAAATCTACCGTTTTGGAGTTATCAACAATAAAATTTCGGACTCATTCGCGTCGTGGTGTGTGAAGTTGAAATTAATTCTGCATCCCTTGAGGAGACTTGTCAAGTGATCTCCAGTGAAATCCAATAGGCACTGATGGTGTAAATTGATTGATTGATTGATTTGATTCACAACCTTTTGCAGTTTATTTACATCCCGAAAAGATTTTTTTAAAAAATAGTAATTTACTGATACAGTTCCTACTCATTAATCCATAGCCGGAGAGATAAAAGGCGGATTGATACCTTTTCCAAATTTGTGCGTAACTAAATATAACGAATCCGACTGGAATTGGAACTCGGCTCCTCTCCGATTTTTCATTCCTAGCCGTTAGCAATTATGCCACCCCCATATACAAGTATGGACCGGGATCAACGTTGCTTAACTTCGAGGATTGTACGGACCGGTGTTTTCACGTGATATGGCCGTAAGCCCTGATGGCGTAAAAATTTATTTAATGTAAACGATATAATCCTGTTAAAAACGGAGAAAATAAGACTTTCAGAAAGTGAGCCGATAATATGAGCAAAAAATAACACGATCTTTGTAGGTAACTACTGAAATAAGATATTTGGAAGAAGAACATTATTAATGTATTTGTATGTTCACTCTAGATATCTGGTGGTTATCATAGGAAATTGAATGACCCCACCCAATATCCGCCAATCTTAATCACATCTGACGGGTCTTCATTTTCTTGGTTACAGCTATTAAATCTCGTCTTCTTTCTCGAATGATATAGTCTATCTGAATATAAAAATTTCAGAATATATTATTGCTTTTTGTATTTTTGAAGCACCTTTCGGCTCGTAATGATGCCCTTTATTTACAGGGTCGAGCTCATGTCATTTACATAATTCCCAGTGTATGTCTTTTCCAAGTTTATCTTACATATGTCATCTTTTGAATAAGCATGCTGCAAACGCTCCCTTTTCTTCTTGAAAATAAGATCGACACAAATAGAAAACGATTTGAAAAAGGAACTTTTTCTCGTTTTACTTTATAACATCTGTCAGACATGTAAACCTTTTGTATTTCATTTTTAGATTATATGCCAAAACCTTTTTTTTAAATTGTTTAAATATCTCTTCTCAAACATTATCAGTTTGACATTGTTACTGATGGAATATGTATTCAAGAAAAAACAAACAGTTGCAAATTTTTTACCGTTGCCAGAAAGTCAGTGTTCAAGTATAAATAGAAACAAGTATTCCGAATGCCGATTTTTAAGGTAAGCAAACTCTCCAAACTTGACAGATTGGTATAACTCAGTATTTTGACAACCTTTTCCCTGCTGATTCGGTCTTGTGTTGTAGCAACTCGCGAATCCTCTTCTAGTTCACTTATTATTATATACCCAAGTAGCAGAGTGGTTAGGACATTATCATTTCAACGATGAAAACTGGGTTTGAATCACATAGTCGATTTGTCAAGCAGGTGACTTCTTGGTAATACCCACTTGGAGAAATTCATTCCAGTGTGCGATACCACAGGTAAGCAATGAAAGCCATACCACGGATTGATCCAAGCCTTGTGAGTGAAATTGGCTGTTGATGGTTGTGCTAACATGAAGTCATAAGTTATCGTAATCATTTGAGCCTACCGGACTTGTTCAACTACTGATCATGCCAGAATTTTCACTCTATACCAGTAACTATAATTAAGGTGAGACCAGCATAGTTATAGCATAAACTACTGGTTGGTTCTGTGGGCGTTGAAAAAACACAAATATGATTGAGCACTCGTCTGCAATAGGGATTAGGTAGTCACTCTAGCAGCCGAGTATACCCGGAAACGAGAAACCTTTTTATCTCACATGGATTGATAGAAGCAGGAACAAATAGTAAATTTGAATAAATTATTGAATTAAATTTTGGTCAGATTTTAGAAGGTTGAATGACTCGAGATCAGACGACAGGATACGTTTTATTCTTTCATCTTTGGAAATATTCCGACATTATCTTTTAAAGTTATTGTAAAATGATGAGGTTGTTATACATTGATAGATGTTAGCAAATAGGAAGTTATTGCATTGTTCCCACTCGCCTGAATACGTTCCAATGTCTACCACCAGAAGATGACTAGAGATGAGCAATAAGACACGGTGAATAGAGATGTTGATGCTGAACGAGGACTGGGCTAAACAATTTAATCGACAACAGCGCCGTTAAAAGGCCACGAAATGACCATGTACCATAGGAAGAAGACATGTTGAAGAGACAATGGAGAATGGTGTACATATAATATCGAGAAGTTGGAGAATTCGACATATATTAAGCTGGTCAATGAAGGTACGGGTAATGCAACGGTTAGAGATTCGGAAAGAGAAATCAGCGAACAGAGTTCGAATTCTAGGAGAGTTCGTTGCATTCATTTTCGCACGATTACATACAAAAGGGGGTATTTTACAACGCGCCCACTTCGGTATCGAATGTGACACAAGTTCGAGGGATTAATGTTGTTTTAACGGCAGTACCGTGGAAAAATCGTCAAGGCCCCTTCACACTTCCCTTTTTGGGAAGTACCTCAGGCGTCGGGCAATAAACCCAGCCACCTCACGAAGGAGAGGTACGATTACATACGAAAGTAATGAATCTATCTCTTCTCCCCTCAGATAGTGATTTTCTAAGTACGGCTTAGATGTGGCACAAGGCCGTAAGTATGGGGCACCCAGTGAGGATCGAACTCACTACTCAGTCGTAACTGATCTAGCAAGACAAGCTTTCTAACCATTACACAACGTCGAGGTGCCCCTTCTCCCCTCAGATATGGTTTAACTGAATTCTCTTTCTTTGAAGTGGCAACCAGTCTAAGAGAAGGAAAACTCAATTCAAAACCAGCCTGAAGAGAAATGGACACCGTCAATTTATCTTTGCTTTACATACACCACTGATTCTACGGCTCCAACGACCATTATGGATTATGGGATTCGTGACGTGACGGCCAATGATGGAAAATCAAACTATGTAGGAAAGGCCTACCTAGAAAAAAATAACTATTCGAAATTCTTGCTTTTGCCTAGCCTTGAACATTGACCTCTAGCTTCAGCAGGAAATGAGGCGATCTTTTCGCTCCCGCTTTTGATATTTACTTACCCAAGAGATAAACCGAAAAAATGCGAGGAAAAGATTGTGCTGCACGAGTCTTCAAAGTGTGGAAAGCGTGTTTGTTTTCACTAAAAAAAATCATCTACCAAAATTTGAGCTTTTATCCGTAACCGAACAGCAACCCATGGAACTTAATTATCTTAACCATGCGTCAGCCTTTACTCATTTGTTCTTAATATTTACAAAGCACAAAAGCAAATTGGGTGAACGGAATTTTGGTTGGAATAGTAATTCTCAATTTCAGGCATGAATTCAACTATCCCAGGTTTTATTATCATTACATTTTCTGCTTAGTATAGCATAGAATAAGTCCTCTATTAAAAACATTTTAAACAGGGTAGTATAAGATTTGTTCTTTAAAGCTAATGTTTGCTGTTTGTGTATCGATTTCCGTGTCAGTAACAATTCCCGTAGATCCGCAATCCCTGTAGATCACTGTAGAAACATTAATATATTTATTATGAACTTTTACATAGATGGATGCCCTGATAATACGTCTAGGTAATAACGGATCTTAAATATTGTGAACTTATTGACGTGTTCACGAATGAAGTGACATTAGCAAATCAGCCTTTGTTGTCTTTCAGCACAAATACTCAACAGTTAAGTCATGAATAATATATATTTGCACGTCTATCACAGAAAATAATTTATATTGGATTATTTGAAATGTAGATATATTATTATACGCCTTGCTATTCGAACAAGCATGCCCATCTTGTTTGTTACGCTTACGACGTTTCTGTACTTTTCGTTTGTCCTACACTCCGGACTTCTTCAGCTTACTGTCGTCATACTCAGTAACCTTCAATGAAACTTTTTATTCAATCCCCGGAGGTAAATTGTGCTCATGATACTGTCCATGCTTAGTGGATATTTCATATCAGTTAATACTCACCAGCAACTTGAAGGTTTTGCTTTTTTTAATCAATCCCCCAAGCAAGGGGATACTTGGAGTGAAAAAGAATGAAAAGACTTTAGAAGGAACCGGGAGCCCAATACTAAACAGGAAACAAAGGATAACTTTCAATTCCTGTACAAAAACCGGAGAGGATTGTGAACCGGGTGATAGGTGAAACTATCTACTTCTATTGAGGAAGAAAATAAATAGTAAATAAAATTTCAGTTTAGGTAGAGACGTTAGAAGTATACAGTTGAAGTTGACTTTAGAAGAAACCGGAAACTCTGTCCTAAACAGGAAATAAGAGATAAATCTCTACTTCTGGCTTGAAGACCGAGGAGCAGCATGAACCGGACGACAAGAGAGCTTATCTACTCCTGTTACACTTAAAATTTTGAACTAAACTACTTTATTCAATCCATAGAGATAAATTGATTCCATTCCGTTTTCTATGCTTCGGGAATATTTTATATCAGTTAATACTCACAGATCTTATTCAGCTTTTGTGTAACTTGTCCGTTTCTTCCACTGAACCAGAGTATGTGACTTTTCTGAACTACCGGACCCAGAGATTGAACACACAACTGCCAGGGAATCAGATATGCTTTAATCTACTAGGCCACGTGAGAAAGAAAACAATTCGGAAGCAGGAGATGCAATCAACTGTCAAACTATTTCTGGATGGGTGTATTGAATAGACATGAATCTATTAGCAGAGATGAGAGCATTAACTAAAAATATGAACTGGAAACTAGCCACAAAGAAAATTCGTAAACGTTATCTATCACAATGGCAAAAGATATGAAGCAAGGGAGATATTATGTAGAAAACAAAACAAGAAAAATTTATTGAAAAAGTTTGAACAAAGTAGATGTTTTTTTTTTGTTATCCTCTGCCAGCCGCAATGATGGAGAAAGCATTACCTCGCACCATCACCAGTGAGAGATGCTGCAAGAGCCACACTATTTCACGAGGCTCGTCCCTTAACCGAGACGCCATCCCGCCAAAGGAACGTCATCAAACGAGGGCCAATAACCCTATAAGTCTCCACTGCCACAGGAATAAAGAAAATATATCATCAAGAGAAGAATATTTAACTATTTTTTTTATCTCTGCGTCCCGGGCGACAGACCCCGGCTCAAATGCGGACCTGATCAAATTTCCAGTCGAAAATGTATCAGCACAAGTCGTATCCCAAATCAACGACTTCCCCATTTTAAAAAGGAAAATGGTAACGCCATCCGGCCGCTTTCCATCACCGCGGTCGAGGCCTACGGGTTCGATTTGGGAAGGGAACCCAACTGCATCCACACCTCTTCTGATGATGTCGTTTATTTAATTTGAACCCAAGACGGATCGCGACTCCGATCCGAGTGCACTCATCATCTAGAAGGGTACCGGTAGATGAAGAGGGCACTGCATTGAGCCAGGCTCCACTACTCGATTATAAAAAAAATAGTAGACAGGCGAGGTGGTGCTGATCCAGAGAGAGAGCCTCAAATTAGTAAAATTGGCCTCGAATTTTATTTTATCCAAGCCTTTTTGTTTTGATGTGTCTAGTGGGATAGAAAGTAATTATTGGGCCCAGACACTGCAAGCGTGTCCGCAAGAACTACCCGAGAAACAGCGAAACGATCCACCGATTATCTCATCAATTAATTTGCGACTGGAAGAGAGTGAAGAAAGATATGCTGGAAGGGCCAAGTCTGCTGCTGATCGAAGGCCCAGGCCTCCGAAACTCGAAGAGAGTTTTGCCTGCATCCAGCCTGTGTCGTCGAAATTAACATTGCAAATTAACTCCGCGCAACTCTTGTGATGTCCATCTCATTTAAGAAATCCTGTTCGAGGTAGCAAGGGGTAGTTCGGAGAGTGTAGAGGAACCTCGGTAGCGAAAAGCTTTTTTTTCCAAGAGGAAGAGGGCTGGGCGTGCATCAATTAATTGCAATTTCTCAATCCTTTGAATAATAAACAAGAAAAAAATAAAATAAGCTTGAAACAAATTCAACAAAAACAAAAGAAAAACGCGGCTTCAAAGATTTCACATCAATTTGAATTTGTAAAAAACGAAAGATAAAATGGATTAAAATGTTTAATTTTGTGATTTTTGTGATTTTTTATTATATTTTATATCTTTTATAATTGTTGCCAATATTTAGGAGTTTTCAAAACAGCACAATCTGATAAATTTTTAAAATCATTTCACCTTAATCTTGGCAATAAAACTACTGTGACACAAAGGCTTACTGAATTACTAACCGTAGCTTAGTTTGACCTAAAGCGACAAATGTGGGTAATTTATTAAGGATTGAATTAGAGTAATAATGACTTCCAACGTCGAAACATTGCTTAACGACAAATATACATACATTTTTTATACGCTTAGCAAATTTCAAACGTTGAACACGATTTTGATTTTTTGTTTTCATTTTTGTTCTCGTGACCTACGGCATAATCTGAATGTTATCGGAAGGCATTTTTTGAAAAAAAAAAAAAAAAAAAAAAAAAAGAAAAAAGAGTCGCTTGGGGATGTCCAATTAGAATTTGGTGGTCAATGGTCCATTAAGAAATATCAGATTGGAAATAGATACTATGATTTAAAAGTTGATCTAAAGGAAGCTATCGGTAGGAAACAGGCGGCTGTGTGTAACGTTACTTACTCTTGAGACATTAATATAATTTCTTGACTAGAACAACGTGATAGGTTGCAACAGCAAAGTAAGTGAATGTTTTTTTTTTAAATAACACTGAGAGTTTCATCCCGACACAAGCGATGGATTACAAGAGAAAACTTTAACTAAACAAGATAGAGTTGGCTGACCCAGTAAGATACCAGATTTGATTTACTGTTCACTATTAGAAGCCTCCGTTTAATTTGAATATTCAAAAGAATTTTACTTGTAATCATAAATTCGTCGAGTTTCTGCACCAGAAATACCTAATAGTTTAATACTACTCAAATGTTATTGATGCAACATTAACAACGATGTCTAATTTTTGGCGTGCTTTTTTTTCATTTTAATTTTAGTTGCTTTTTATCACAATCAACCACACTGTAATTCTACAGACAACAGTAAATAGCAATAATACAAGAGCTTTATTTTCTATGATGAAGGAAAGACATGTCAAAAATTCATGACTGTTAACAGCGCTACATCTAACTGAAAACTAAAGAATGTGTATTGATATTTCTGCCAAGCGTCAATAATATTCTGTTCATATGAGTGTTTAGTAAAAGTTGTTAATGTTCCGGAGTTGGAAATGAACGAAGGTTCACATGCTATGATAATGGCACAGATTTTAGCGTGACGGGACTAAAATGTCTTTAAGCTTATAACATGTGAGATTAAAACAAATTTTATTGACTGATACCGACTTTTAATATGAAGAAGCTCAAGTTTTTATCGGTATATATATATATATATATATATATATATATATATATAAGTTATGAAGAACTTGGTAATCCGTATGGGTAATCCCAAGGAGGATGAAATCCTGAGAGTTCAATGTAAATCCAGAGCTAATATTTTAAAGAAAAACAGACTACTTTAAGGTACCATTATAATAATTTATTTCACCAGAGCCCTTTTAAAGGACGCCGGATCATCAAATAGCTTTTCCAAAAATGAAATGAAACGAAAAATGAAATTAAAATTGATGGGTAGTTTAAGTTATTGTAATTTAACAGAGAGTGTAAAAGGGGTAGTTAAAGAGACATGGTAGGGTTTAGGGAGGGATTAATTTCATGTCTCTCTCAATCATACTTAATATATATATATATATATATATATATATATATATATATATGTGTGTGTGTGTGTGTGTGTGTGTGTCTGTTTGTGTGTGTATGGTGTCATATTATATATTATATTTCATATACTATCATACTTGTGACGGGGTAGGATGGTTGGGTATTTCCCCCGTTATTATTGGTTGACCGCAAGGGGATTGACATGACAGAGATTAAAATGTTGACATAAATATCAAGAATTTGTATTTTCTTTTTGTGATGTGAATTATAGAATATTGGTATTGTGTGTGTAAAATGTTCTCAGTGTCACTTTTGTTTATAAGTCACTTGGTTTGGTTCCGAGAATTTCGTTTCTGAGGATGCATTTGAAATCACCTGTTTTCGATCTTCCCGGAGCGCTGGCAGACTTGTGTTTCTTACTGCTACTTGTCTACCCGTATTCTTTACTACTGACTACTGCTATGGGTAGTCTATATAACTCTACTGACTCTCTTGTGGTGGAAGGGTGGTTTTTATAGATGAGGGTTAAGGTAATGAAATATCCTATCACCGATGACAAGGTTATTTTTAGAATGATGAAATATCCTCATCATTCTGAATCATAACTGTTATGGTCCGGTTCCTTGTACCACGGTGATAATCCAAGGTAGAACCAATAAAGAAGAACTGGAAGGCGGATATGGAATAACACAGATATATTACAAACAGGAATATATACAGAGAGGTAGAAAAGTGTTAGTACGAACAATCATGTTTAGTAGTAATTGTCTGAACGCGGCTCTGTTTCGGACTGCCTCTGACTCGACTGACTCGCTCTGACTGACTGACAGACTCCTGACGGACGTCACTCCAGACTTCAGACGGAACTCCAGACATCAGACGGGACTCCAAACTTCCTCTTGAGGCGCAGTATTTATTACGTATGGAATAATCGATTATGTTCTTATGAGTAAGGTCCCATAACAATAACATTATTATGAGAGTTAATTTTCTCACTATAAAATTTGCTTTTTCAACAAAAATATTTGCGAAGTAATACAAATTACTGTAAATAATGTTAAAGTCGAAAATGTAGAAAAGTTAACAAAATAAATGAATAAAAATACGAATATTTTAATTAGGTATATGGGACATTGTGTTCATCAATTATGTTTCTATGGCCTATCTTTTTTGAATATATTTATAAATAAAAACATATTCTGCAATTTTTTGCATAATAAAACTTGACAAAATAAAAATGGTAACATTTACCAATTCATATCAGATGTGTATCTAATGTTTTGATATTTAGTGAATCAGTCTACCTCTTTATCTCTCTCTCACACACACATATATCATATATATATATATATATATATATATATATATATATATATATATATATGTATATATATATATATATATATATGTGTGTGTGTGTGAGTATCTGTGTGTGTTATAGATTTTTCATAGTAATAGATTTTTCACTTAGCCGATTGACATTATCTTCAGCATCCCGACTCCAGATTTTCGTCGGCAGACCCTACAGGTATTACACTGTCCGCTCCTCAGGGAGTATCAACAATTGACTGCTTATACTTCTCGATTTTTCTTTATATATATATATATATAATGTATATATATATATATATATATATATATATATATATATATATATATATATATATATATATATATATAATGTGTGTATATATTATGCCAAGTTTATTTCTAGTTTTTGTCTGTAGCGTTTTGTTGTACGAGAATTAACTTCTTTACACGGGTGACAAGTTTCAGTGTATTTATTACAATAATTGTTGATTTTTCCAAGATGGTTACTATCTTGGGAGGTAAAAAGACTGACTCCGTGAAAGAGCAGGGTTCAGTTGAGCCCTAGAACAGCTCCCTCGATATGTCTCGTTTGCGTGCTCGTCAACTGAACATCAATACCAATGCAATAATAATATTTTTGGGTCTATCTTCTTAAGCATATATATATATATATATATATATATATATATATATATATATATATATATATATATATATATATACATTTCATTGAATACGACAGAGAAGGTTCTTTGATTTAGTTTTTTTATACAATTTCTCATCCAATCTAATGATTTTTTTTCTTTTCAGATAATAAATTATATAAAAACTGTCCGAATGTTCTTTTATTCCGATCGCTTTCGGCTATACATTTAGACATTTTCACGGATGAAATATTTTGAATGTTAAATAAGAAAAAAGATTTGTTTGTTTGTTTGTTTGGGTTTTATGGCATATCAACCACTGTAGGTTATTTAATGCCACATCCAGTTTATATATATATGCCAAATATATGAATTTTAAATGCATATTTTGTATGGAACATTTTTAGCAAGCTAGAGCTTATTTGCTTGTACACTGTAAAATAATCCTAGGTATTTTTGTTTAAGTCAAGAATTTCCATTTGATAAGGACAATTTATTTGCAAAATGGTAAAAGGTAGGATATGTTGTTTACACATCAGTCTACATCTTTGATAAGAGACCAATTCTTTTTAGAAAATCCAATATTATTTTTGGTTCTTATTTTGCAAATAATTTCTTCATGTTCTTGATTGATTAATTGTTTTGTTTAACGGCATCTCAAACTTAGTGGTCACTTTATGCCGAAAATGATTTTGAGTGACTTTAAAAGTCAAAAACGTATAGCTGGCAACATTATGGTTTCAAAAAAACAAAAAAACAACGTATAGCTGGCAACATTATTGTTTCAAAAACTTATAGCTGGCAACATTATTGTTTCAAAAACGTACAGGTGGCAACATTATTGTTTCAAAAACGGATAGCTGGAAACATTATTGTTCGAAAAACGGATAGCCGGCAACATTATTGCTTCAAAAACCTACAGCTGGCAACATTATTTTTTCCAAAAAACTTATAGCTGGCAACATTATGATTTCAAAAAAGTATAGCTGGCAACATTATTGTTTCAAAAATGTACAGCTGGCAACATTATTGTTTCAAAAAAGTATAGCTGGCAACATTATTGTTTCAAAAACGCATAGCTGGCAACATTATTGCTTCAATAACGTATAGCTGGCAACATAATTGTTTCAAAAACGTATACCTGGCAATATTATTTTTCCGAAAATATTATCTGAGGCCTTGCTGTTGAATGTAGTTTATCGCCGTACCCATGACGGGGATGTAGTTTATCGCCATACCTAGGACGTTCAAAAACGTATAGCTGGCAACACTATGGTTTCAAAAACGCACAGCTGGCAACATTATTGTTTCAAAAAAGTATAGCTGGCAATATTATTGTTTCAAAAACGTATAGCTGGCAACATTATTTTTCCGAAAACATTAACTGAGGCCTTGCTGTTGGATGTAGTTTATCGCCATACCCAGGACGCGGATGTAGTTTATCGCCATACCGAGGACCCGGATGTAGTTTACCGTCATACCCAGGACGCGGATGTAGTTTATCGTCATACCCAGGACGTGGGTAAGATCTGGAAAAACTAGGAGTTCACTATTTGCCCATAGCTGAGACCCTAAAAGGTGCTACCACCCCGGGTCAAGGTGGACCTGGGAACACCAGCAATTAAGAGGTGGTTCCACGCTCCTCAAAACTTCCTGATCAGAGGCCTTGCTGTTGGATGCAGTTTATCGTCATACCCAGGACGGAAGAAAAAAGAAAAAATTATATAAATACATACATGCCACAAACTATTTCATATTTAACAGTTAAAATATTTCATCATTGAAAATGGCTAAATCTGTAGCCGAAAGCGTTCGGAATAAAAAGAACATTCGGACAGTTTTTATATAATTTATCATCTGGAAAGAAAAAAAAAATGATTAGATCGCATGAGAAATTGTATAAAAACTAAATCAAAGCACCTATATATATATATATATATATATATATATATATATATATATATATATATATATATATATATATATACCAAAAGTCATGAAAAATGTGCTTTGTATCGTGTTGGACTAGCTCGGCGAAGTGTGACAATTTTCATCACAAGTGGTCGGAAGCTTCTAGAAGCATACCATTTCGATAACTGACCATAGCTCCCTGATATTTGTAGGTGTAGAATCTTACGTGTGAATAGACCTTATCCCCTACGTGACATATATATTCGATTTGGTGAGCATAGTAACCACACCATTCATTCAAAGTTTCTATAATGCTCCCCAAACCAATTCTGGGTAATTAGGATCTGATAATATAGGGCAATATCCTGTTGGAGTTCATCCATCATTGTTGGGGATACATGTAGTCAATGAATGTGTGAAAATGGGCACGATGCAGTGAAACGTAGCAATCATAGGTCAGTAACGTGTTTATATGGACCAACGGATCCAACCCATAACGTGTGAATCATCTCCGTCACACGACATTATGGAACCACCATCACTCTGCCATATTGACAATTGGGCTCGATAAGCTTATTGTGTCTACGCCACACCCGAAACCTACCATTCCTCAGAAACAATTGGAGCCGTAACGGAAAAGGACAACTCGTTGCCTGTTCTCCAGGGTCCAATTAGAGATGTTACTAGCCCAGGTGTGGCACTATGCTCTCCCATCTCGAAAGCGAAAGAACCCTGAACTGGCCTGCTGATATGCATCTGGTACCTCTTGCATTGAATGTAAATATGATTTGGGCCATTGTCGCTTGTCTGTTACTGCAGACACTTTTAGCAAGACGTCTCTGGTCACAACTAGCACCCACGGTTGGCCACTGTGCTGTCCGTGGTGGGTAGCAGCGCTTACAATGAGGTTCCATTCGGTGCACACATGACCGCGTAGATTGAGGTATGTCAAATATCGGCGCAGATTCAGAAATGGAATCTTTCATCCATCTGTCACTTACTATCATGTCCCGTTCAAACAGTAATAATGCATGACACTTTGACAGTCGAGTCGGTTCAAGCTGACTCACCACATGTAAAGACAAAACTGTTATATATAAGGTTGGTGCGAAAACAATGTCGTTTTCTCACATATGTTACTATGTGATAAAACGACATTATTTTTGCACCAACCTAATATCTGGTTATTTCCATGACGCCAGTGTACGGTGGTGTCACCTACCATTAACTTTACATACCCTTAACTTTTGGCACGTCATGTATATACAAACAGGCATGAACGTTTACATAAACGTCTTATATTGACGTCTCTAAGTATCATGTAACGTCATAAGCTAAACTATTTTTATACCTTCCAAAAGCTAAGTAAAACATTAAGAAACAGAAAAGATTCCTTAGAAACAAAGAAAAGAGTCCTGAACTGTTATGACTGATATTAGGTTGGTGCAAAAACAATGTCGTTTTCTCATATAGTAACATATGTGAGAAAACGACATTATTTTTGCACCAGCCTAATAACATCAGTCCTCCTATATGGTAGTGAATCCTGAATAATTTCCTCACAGATGAAGACGAGACTTGAAGCAACAGGAATGTGGTTTTACAGAAGGATGCTGAGGATACTATGGACCAAACATATAAGCAACGGCGAATTTTAGAGAAAATGGAAACAAAAAGGATACTTATACTTAACATCAGGAAAAGACAGTTGAAATTTCTAGAATATATAATGAGGAAAGAGGGCTTGGAAAATTTGATCCTCACAGAACACACTGAAAACAAGTGGGACAGGGGAAAACAACACATAACCTACCTAGCGAGGTTGTGTAAATAGATGGCGAAACAAAGTTTAGGAGAGATAAGAAAAAGACAAAATTTATTAAGAGCTACAAAGGACAGGAAATTGTGGAGAGCCATGATCGCCAACGTCCTGAAGGTACACGGCATATAGAAGAAGTCCTGATGCAGTCTAACTCTTATATAAAATTAAGAGAGTTAAAGAAGATATAGATAAGTTATGGAATTAAATTTCATTTAACGTGTTTTTCCTTATATCTATAATTCTCAAAATGTGTGTATGTATGTATGTGTGTCTGTGTGTCATCGAATGTTGTTTATGCGTTTCCACAGTTTTCATCCGATTTCGATTAAATTTTTTTGTTTGTTTCAGTGCCAGTTTTGAGTCCAAATTGTTGGCGACAATGTCTCTCCACTACTTCCTCTCCATTATAACTCTCAGCAACGTTTTACTATTTACTATCTGTTTTTAGATATATATCTTTCATAAGAACTTTAATAAAAAAATAAATACTTTAAATTATTACAATAATATTATCTACATCTATAATTCTCAAAATTTGTGTGTGTCATCGGATGTTGTTTATGCGTTTCCACAGTTTTCATCCAATTTCGATGAAATTCTTTTTTGTTTGATAGATAATTCTTCATGTAGTCATCGACTTTCCAGAAGAGCATACCTGAACGCTACTGCGCGCGAGGCTGAAAATGATAATCAAAGGACTCAACGGCTGAGGAGAAACGCTTCTTCAACTGCTGCTACGCGTGAGGCTGAAACAAGATTGAGAACGCAAAAACGGCCCTTTTCAGAGCCACCCTCCCATTCAAATTCTTAACCCTTCCATTTGGGGATGTGCCTCAGTTGCATCCATATGTTGTTACTAATATTGATTTTCGGGTGGGCTGACTTTAAACTTAAACTGCTCCAATTGAACAGCATAAATTCCCACTAATGAAACATCCGGGCGAAGACGGGTTATACTGCTAGTCTATAATAATTTATGAAAGCGCGAAATCTTTAAAAGTTCTGTTTTCAATTCTCATGGCTCTTCCTTGATTTTTCATTTGTCAGCAATACTTCAGAATTTGAAAACCGGGTAGTATAAAGAGGAAATATTAACTAAGATCCACATGATGTTTTTACATTTTTATGAACGTTATTTAAAAAAAAGAAAGAAAGAATTAAAACAGCAGAAACACCATGAGAAAAAAGTGAGTGAAACCTGTTCATATATATGTTCTGTATGCTTTCTCTTTCTCTAAATTTTATTGAATAGCAATAACAATTCTCATTAAAGTCATCCTTTATCGCTGGGAAAATATTTTCGCCAGTCCTAGGGCCTCAGAACTGTCATGGCTCACTTAGAATACAGCAAACCCGTTGACGTGTCTTGCGCCCATTAAATTCTTTACATCTTCGCTGTAGATTACGGTTTCAACAAATAAAAAAACTAAAATCTACATTTAACAGGAACATGCTAGTATATTTGTTAGTTATTAACAAATATAACTTAAACTGGCACAAGGCCAATTTAATAGGGCACTTAGTCAAGATGAAATTCTTTGCAAGTCCGCCAGACAAGCTTGCTAATTATAATATCGTCGTCTAAAGTGCCGTAGGTGATACATACATACCCAAATTCAGAAAGACCCACATCGCCGTGCCGCGTCCCAGTCTTGTGTTTGTTCGAACCCTTGCATCAAGACCGAGGAGTCCATTATTTTCTGTCGCGGTTCGAAGTGGGGGACAAGTTCCTTTCTTTGAGGCGACATGAGGTGGATTTTTGCTTTCGAAGTTACCTTCTACAGTGGCAGGACCTACAAGGCAGCAACAGTTTTTCTTCTCCTAGACTGAAGGCTAACCAAGGCTATAGGGCCCAGTCTGTCCTACTATTTTGCCATTAGCATGTAAATGAATGAAATAAACTCGACTGGAATTCGAACTCGGCTCTCCGATTGTCTCAATTCGAGCCGTTATCCATTACTCCACCATATATATAGTAATCCAGTAATGTAGAAATCATTAATGTGGTTATTTAAAAAGCTTAGCCTCGCTTGGCACAAAGCCACAGTAATCGGGCGCCGTTTGATGCAATGTCAAATATGAAGAACTGGTTATAAAAGGGATAGAAAGATTGTTGTGAAGTGTGTGGAGGTGTTTTACATAGTGCCGGTCGGAAAATACAAATACTTCAGACTGAAAATATTGCAAAATCCATCAAATAACCTGTCGAATTAAAATTGGAATCGTTCTTTCATGATTGAATACACAATTTAGTTGAAATAAGATCGTAAAAAGCGAGGGAAAATACTGGATTAAATAATGATGTTGCAACTTTATATGAATAAAAGGATAACGTCATATAAAAAAAAACGTCATGTGGCACCCTGTGAGGATCGAACTCATTGCTCAGTCACAATTTAGGAATGTAGAAAATGACATACTATAGTTGAAATATAGATAGAAAATAACACGAAATTTATTAAGCAAATGCATCAACACCTCCATTTACTCCAATCATAAACTATAATGAGATAGCAAATTCTAATGACGTGAAAGGTTACCGAAAATTTGGGCAATTTTTAGCACATAGTCTGTGTTGTGCGTTGAGGATCCAGAAAAAAGGTATTGTCAGTGGTCGCGAATTAATGCAAGCATTACTAATATAAAAGGAATACTATATAATAATATATAATTTCTAGAATGCATGTTTTATTAACATCTCTCTAGATGTTTTCCGACCACTTGTGCAATCAATCCTACATCAAGATGTTACCCATTGCTGCAATAGAAGAGGCTCTATTCTATGGCTTTTGATATTATATGGTATATAGTCTAGCCGATTTCAATGAGTTTCTTTTTCGTTTTGTTTAAGTTTTGATCACTTTTGTTATTAAATATCACACATTGGGATAATATAAAATCTGCCAATCTGTTGTTAATGGTTGATTTTATAATTTTTTTTATAACAGTTTTCATTATTTTCAGGCGTTTTGGGAAGTTGGAGGCACCCATCCACACACACATTATTTCGAAAGTTATATCATTCTACTTCAGTTCTTCACCGGATGGGAATAAGGTAAACTTTAATGTATTTTGGAATATATGCTATGATGTTGTGTGTATTTTGTGTATACATTTCAATATCACTTTTTCAGCGCTAGTGTTCAGCAAAAAAGTCTATTGTTTCTTGATGAACGAGCAGATTTTTTGATTTAATGTAGGTTTATTTCTGTATTTGTCACGTAAACAGTGTAAAATAAAGTCTGAACGAGAATAGTAAATTTCCAAGTTGTCTTGGACCCGTCAGCTCACAAAGCGCAGATACTACACTTTGATCCTAGCCACCGGGCCGATCGGGTATTCATTTTATAGATGGTATTTATCAATCCACCAACGGGGATCGAATGTGGCACAAGGCCTTTTTAATGTGGGTAACTCCGATCCCGTAGGCCCAGCCAAAAATAAATAACCATCCAAACCCGCCGAGGCGGGCCAGTTCCGTCAACCTCCCCCAACGAAACCCTACCCTTCGGCGGAGCCTCGTCCGGGTACCTCTCTGCAAGCAGAGAGTTCGACAGACACCCGATCCGGCAGCTCACAAAGCGCAGATACTACACTTTGATCCTAGCCACCGGGCCGAACGGGTATTCTTTTTTGATATGGTATTTATCAATCCACCCACGGGGAACGAATGTTGCACAAGGCCTTTTTAATGTGGGTATCTGTGAGCCCGTAGGCCCAGCCAAAAAAAAAAAATAACCACCCAAACCCGCCGAGGCGGGCCAGTTCCATCAACCTCCCCGAACGAAACCCTACCCCTCGGCAGAGCTTCGTCCGGGTTCCTCTCTGCAAGCAGAGAGTTCGACAGACTACCGACCCGGCAGCTCACAAAGCGCAGATACTACACTTTGATCCTAGCCACCGGGCCGAGCGGATATTCTTTTTTGATATGGTATTTATAAATCCACCCACGGGGATCGAATGTGGCACAAGGCCTTTTTAATCTGGGTATCTCCGAGCCCGTAGGCCCAGCCAGAATAAATAACCATCCAAACTCGCCGAGGCGGGCCAGTTCCGTCAACCTCCCCCAACGAATCCCTACCCTTCGGCGGAGCTTCGTCCCGGTTCCTCTCTGCAAGCAGAGAGTTCGACAGACACCCGACCCGTCAGCTCACAAAGTGCGGATACTACATTTTGATCCTAGCCACCGGGCCGAGCGGGTATTATTTTTTGAGATGGTATTTATCAATCCACCCACGGGGATCGAATGTGGCACAAGGCCTTTTTAATATGGGTATCTGTGATCCCGTAGGCCCAGCCCAAAAAAAAAATAACCATCCAAACCCGCCGAGGCGGGCCAGTTCCGTCAACCTCCCCCAACGAATCCCTACCCTTCGGCGGTGCTTCGTCCGGGTTCCTCTCTGCAAGCAGAGAGTTCGACAGACACCCGACCCGTCAGCTCACAAAGCTCAGATACTACACTTTGATCCTAGCCACCGGGCCGAACGGGTATTCTTTTTTGATATGGTATTTATCAATCCACCCACGGTGATCGAATGTGACACAAGGCCTTTTTAATATGGTTATCTCTGAGCCCGGAGGCCCAGCCAAAAATAAATAAATATCCAAACCCGCCGAGGCGGGCCAGTTCCGTCAACCTCCCCCAACGATCCCTACCCTTCGGGGGACCTTCTTCCGGGTTTCTCTCTGCAAGCAGAGAGTTCGACAGACACCCGACCCGGCAGCTCACAAAGCGCAGATACTACACTTTGATCCTAGCCACCGGGCCGAACGGGTATTCTTTTTTGATATGGTATTTATCAATCCACCCACGGGGAACGAATGTTGCACAAGGCCTTTTTAATGTGGGTATCTGTGAGCCCGTAGGCCCAGCCAAAAAAAAAAAATAACCACCCAAACCCGCCGAGGCGGGCCAGTTCCATCAACCTCCCCGAACGAAACCCTACCCCTCGGCAGAGCTTCGTCCGGGTTCCTCTCTGCAAGCAGAGAGTTCGACAGACTACCGACCCGGCAGCTCACAAAGCGCAGATACTACACTTTGATCCTAGCCACCGGGCCGAGCGGATATTCTTTTTTGATATGGTATTTATAAATCCACCCACGGGGATCGAATGTGGCACAAGGCCTTTTTAATCTGGGTATCTCCGAGCCCGTAGGCCCAGCCAGAATAAATAACCATCCAAACTCGCCGAGGCGGGCCAGTTCCGTCAACCTCCCCCAACGAATCCCTACCCTTCGGCGGAGCTTCGTCCCGGTTCCTCTCTGCAAGCAGAGAGTTCGACAGACACCCGACCCGTCAGCTCACAAAGTGCGGATACTACATTTTGATCCTAGCCACCGGGCCGAGCGGGTATTATTTTTTGAGATGGTATTTATCAATCCACCCACGGGGATCGAATGTGGCACAAGGCCTTTTTAATATGGGTATCTGTGATCCCGTAGGCCCAGCCCAAAAAAAAAATAACCATCCAAACCCGCCGAGGCGGGCCAGTTCCGTCAACCTCCCCCAACGAATCCCTACCCTTCGGCGGTGCTTCGTCCGGGTTCCTCTCTGCAAGCAGAGAGTTCGACAGACACCCGACCCGTCAGCTCACAAAGCTCAGATACTACACTTTGATCCTAGCCACCGGGCCGAACGGGTATTCTTTTTTGATATGGTATTTATCAATCCACCCACGGTGATCGAATGTGACACAAGGCCTTTTTAATATGGTTATCTCTGAGCCCGGAGGCCCAGCCAAAAATAAATAAATATCCAAACCCGCCGAGGCGGGCCAGTTCCGTCAACCTCCCCCAACGAATCCCTACCCTTCGGGGGACCTTCTTCCGGGTTTCTCTCTGCAAGCAGAGAGTTCGACAGACACCCGACCCGTCAGCTCACAAAGCTCAGATACTACACTTTGATCATAGCCACCGGGTCGAGTGGGTATTCTTGTTATAGATAGTATTTATCAATCCACCCACGGGGATCGAATTTGGCACAAGGCCTTTTTAATGTGGTTATCTCTGAGCCCATAGGCCCAGCCAAAATAAATAACCATCACAACCCGCCGAGGCGGGCTAGTTCCGTCAACCTCCCCAACGAAACCCTACCCATCGGCGGAGCTTTGTCCGGGTACCTCTCTGCAAGCAGAGAGTTCGACAGACACCCGATCCTGCAGCTCACAAAGCTCAGATACTACACTTTGATCCTAGCCACCGGGCCGAACGGGTATTCTTTTTTGAGATGGTATTTATCAATCCACCCACGGGGATCGAATGTGGCACAAGGCCTTTTTAATGTGGTTATCTCTGAGCCCATAGGCCCAGCCAAAATAAATAACCATCCCAACCCGCCGAGGCGGGCCAGTTCCGTCAACATCCCCTAAAGAAACCCTACCCATCGGCGGAGCTTCGTGCGGGTTCTTCTCTGCAAGCAGAGTTTCGACAGACAACCGACCCGGCGGCTCACAAAGCGCAGATACTACACTTTGATCCTAGCCACCGGGCCGGGCGGGTATTCTTTTTGAGATGGTATTTATCAATCCAGCCACGGGGATCAAATGTGGCACAAGGCCTTTTTAATGTGGGTATCTCCGTGCCCGTAGGCCCAGCCAAAAATAAATAACCATCCAAACCCGCCTAGGCCGGCCAGTTCCGTCAAACTCCCCCAACGAAACCCTCCCATTCTGCGGAGCTTCGTCCGGATTGCTCTCTGCAAACAGAGAGTTCGACCCTACCCTTCGATCCTAGCCACCGGGCCGAGCGCGTATTCTTTTTAGTGATACAACTATTTAAGTAAATGCTCTGTTTATAATAAACAGTATTTAGCAACATTTACCGGCCTGAATGTCCGAGAAATTTTCACAGAAAATATTCGTCCTTCGTTTGTTTATATATATAATAAAGTCGACTTTCTCCGGGTATGTCACCTAGCCAGCTTTTCCTCCTGGCACAACCTACAAACACTGCCATTATAACTCCAAGACTTAACCTTTCTCAAGACACTCTATTTTATACCGGGGCTTCTATTATATTTTTGAAATTTCTACACATAGCTTACCAGCTTTGTACAAAGGCTATGGCTCTCCAATTTAAAGGAGGACCTTTGATTGTACCACCGTTTTTTGAATATGCCGCCTGTACATCCCACGTAGACTTTGCTCTGCTCTGTAAAATCCTCCACTTCCACCTTATAGACCAACGCTCGCGGTATTACAGCTCGTGTTGGAGGGGATCGTGTCGGTGTTGTTGCTATGCGCGGCCGTCGTGAACTTCCTCGTGTTATGTTTGTTTATACAGTGTAACCCGGATATAAGAGAGTTGTCGGGTCCGGAGACGAATTCTCTTATATCCGGGTCTCTTATATCCGGGTTACACTGTAATACTATCTGAATTGTTGGTGCAGCAGTAATTTAATTTTACATTATTTCTGTTAAAAATTTTGTGTACATTAGAAGTTTTTGGGAAATGCATAGTGAGCAGTTTGAAAAATATTTTGCATACATTAGTTCTTACTTCTAAATTAAAAGTGGGGGTGAACCAGATAATATCTCTCTTCCTATTTCTATTCTTGGCTTGCTGATTGGGTTGAGGATTAAATGTCAATTTGTTTTGTGCCCCTCCTATCCTAATACTGCTTCATACGCTTTTTTTTTTCTTTGATTTAAAGGTATCTTTGGACGAGGAATTTCTTGACAATCTGCACTCAATACCCTACAGGATAGTCTTAATATTGCTTGGAGGGTGGTTGGATTTGAAATTTATATATTTCACTATAGTGTTCGGCTTAATGTATGGAGAGGCAGTGATGTCAGCTGAGTTAAATTCAACATCTAAATATTGTATGAACTTTTTGTTTATTTCAACCGTAATTTCAAATTTAAGGTCGTGGAAAAGCTTAAAAAGCACACTTTGCTCATCTTATCGTTAGCCTTTTTATTACCAGGCAATGATAATTAGACTATCATCATTGTACAGGCTGTGGTTGTCAAAGTAGACAATTTTGTTGATTTTATTTAATATAAACAGACCATGGGCTCTGATACTTCAACACCGTCAAAAGATCATTGCGGGACGTGAAAGCCATTTCTGTTTGTCTTTTTCACCCAAACATCGCCATTGTGGTATAAAGTGGATTTGCGACAATGCAAAATTATATCAATATGTTCAAGTGGGATGTCCACAAAACTTTTTGCATACTCTAGTGTTTCTAGCAGGCTTTTCTTTGATATGCTGGGAAAAAAGTCTTTAATGTCGTACTTGAGAAAAATATGCCCGTTCTTATCTTCTGTTGTGGATTCCGAGATGAAATTCGGTCTCCAATGAATGACAAACGCAAGAATTAAATGTATTTACACAATAATACAATGGGTAATACTGTTAGTAAATCCAGGAACGCGGTTAGTAGCAATAATTATATATATATATATATATATATATATATATATATATATATATATATATATATATATATATATATATATATATATATATAGGACTTCCTTAGAGTATACGTGCTTGTAACTGTGACTTCTACAAGCGGTTGCCTCACACTATTACTCTACCTCCAACTCCATCACAATCACTGCTCACTCTCCCTCACTCTCTATATTCTGACTGACTCTGGGTATTTAACGGCAGCAGTCCAAGTAACACTCTGGTCGAGTCCACTTATATGAAAAAGGGGAGGACCCCATAACATCTTCAATGCCATGAAACCAGGAGATACATTCACTTGTGACCTTTGTTTTGCTTGTGTAGCTAATCGTAACAAGTTGTATAGAGTCTTAAAGATTTTCTAGCTAATCAATGCCCGACTACGGTTTTGGTAGGATTGATCAGGCGAAACGAAAGGCTTTTCAATTTTCACTATTTTGCAATCCGAATAGTGCTTTCCGTCGCATTCTAATGACGAAAATTTAAATCCTGCTTAGTAAAGCAAGCATATATTCGTGTCTACCAGGTGTAGGAATATTCTTAAGAGACTATGGGGTATTAGGTTCCTGCATCGTGAATAACTGCATAACGTAAGAGCAAAGTGTTCCTTTTGAATATATATATTGTAATATATGATATATATATAGGATTTATAAATATTAAATATATATATTATATATATGTATAATATATATATTATGTGTATATAATAAATGTTATATATTATATATATAATGTTATATATTATACATATAATATAATATATATTATATATAATATATATTATATTATATATATAATATAATATATATAATATATAACATTTATTATATACGCATAATATATATATTATACATATATACATATATAATGGCAATCAGTAACCCAAATGCAAAGGAAAAAAACTTCTCAACTCCTATCCATAACAGTTCGATTCCCCTAACTTAATATATTGCCTCAATATTCCCTTATAACGTGTAACCCGTCTCCTAATTATGATTCTGAGATTTCCCTTATCGTCCTTATCATTTCTTCCATGGCTTTGATCTCTTAAGCCAAATCCATTTTGATGCAGTTAGAACTGCGTTGGTAATGTCCTTCAGCGCTCTCACCCTAACTGCCCCCACTATGCCTATTTTTGCTAGGGCTCTGCACAACGATGGTCCAGCAAAGCCCCTGCAACCAACTTCTACGGGGTCATAGTATATCTTCCATTACTTCTGCCGAGATTGTTCGACCAGTTCTTGGTATTTGAACCTCTTTCTCTCATTAGCTAGTGTAATATATTCCTCCCATGACACAGTTCCCAAATAATGCACTGCTTTGTGTTGTCGGGGTGCAATATCAGATCCGGCTACGTGTCTGGGGAACTTCAGCTGGGTCTCTAAGTCCACAATCAACTGCCAATCTCCTGCGGAAGATAACAGGCTCATTCTCTCTCTCCTCTGTTTCTGTATCTTCTCTCCAGCTTTTACGAAGTTAATCCGATTCAATTTCTTACCTGATTGATGCTTACTAGCTTTAGTCACCTCGTTTGCAATTGCTTTGAGTGCTTGGTCGTGAAAGACCATCACCCAAAGCTTTTTGGCAACTACTAAGGATGTGTTGTAAAGATCCTTTCCTTGCACATAGTTGGCAATTGGGGGTCTCGCTGTTCCCCCATATATGCAAGTTTGTTGGGCTCGGTAGGACATCATATACTGATTTAATGAGAAATCGAATCTAGCTAAAATCCGACCGCCAGCAATCGGACCATGTAATTCTTTTCTTTTCTACATTCTCCGTAGGTGTTAGCGAGATCCAACCACAATACAGTCAAACCCCCTTTGCTTTCCTTCGCCTCTCTCAAGATATGTTTCAGGACTCCTGTATGCTCAAGGTAACCCGGCATACCGGTGACCCCGCCCTTCTGGACTGATGTGTCAATGTAGCCGTTTCCAAGAATGAAATTCGAAAGGCGTCTTGACAATAAACTGAAAAAGATTTTACTTTCGGTGTTTACAAACTTTGTAGAATTCCCTTACACCGCTTGTACACAATGTAAGGTACCCGACTCGGTCCTGGTGCTGACACGGATCTGGTGGCCCTCACAACTTCTTGAATTTCTTTCCAAGTGGGCAAGCGGGTGTCAAATTGGATCACTGGTGGCTCCTGAGGAATTAAGTGGGTATTTATACCCAGTTCTTGTTCTTTTGCAGGGTCACTCATGGTATTTCGAAGGTAGTTGTTGATTTCTTCCTCCGATGCCTCCAATTTCCCATTGCACCTATCCCCTAGCAGTATTTTTGCAAAGCCAAAAGGGTTGGACAGGAAATTTGCCCGCTTTTTTGATCTTTCTTTCCTCCTCCTATGCCACACCGCTCGCCATATAGTTTTTAATTTACCTCTGAGTATTCCTCGTAGCTCCTCGACGGGTTGACGCTCCTCTATTCTTGCCCTTTTATAAAGCTTGTTAATGGACCTTATCTCTTTCCTTAAGTCTTTAATTTTATTCACCCTACGGTTGGCAGTGTAGGGTGTCCTTGGCTGCCGGGACTCGACGCAACCAAGTCTCTCTGACGCCATGCTAGTTATTATTGTCGTCATGAAATTTAGTCGCCTATCCACGTCCCCCATTATAGTTGACTGGAGTATCTCGCAAATGTCAGTGTCGGAATCCTGCCAGGCTCCCTTGTTCACTGGGGGCCATTTTATCTTCTTTCAGGACTCCTTTTCCAGAGTGAGAGGAACTGAGGCTTGGAGAGACTGGACGCTGTGGTATGACTCTTGGTCCTGCACCTTCATTCGTTTTATATAATATAATATAATATATTATATATATTATATATAATATAATATAATAATATAATATAATATATTATATCATATTATATGTAATATAATAATATAATATATATATATATTATATATATATTATATATAATATATAGATTATATATAATATAATGTATATATATTATATATTATATATAATATAATATATATATATTATATAATATATTATATATATATTATATATATATATATTATATATATAATATATTATATATATATATATAATAATTATAATTAGTTTAAAAAAAATGATTCCATCGCAACATAAGATTTCTCATGTATCAAAAACAAAAGCTAAAAAAACAGCTCTGTTTCATCCACAAGCGAATTTTGGAAAAACTAATCTTGAAATATACGGAGCTTTATAAGCATATACATTCATAATATTAATTACATGGTATTGTATCAACATAATAGTTACTTTCAGAAATAGGTTTCTATTTTCAAGCGAATGATTACATCAGTTTGGAATGATATTTTAAAAACTAATTATAATTTTTATTTTTTTAAATAATTATAATTTAGGCTCTACTAATGTATTGAGCACTGTTTTTTAAAAATAAAGTAAAAATACTAAAGAACTTTGGATTAAGGGTTCTTTCCTATTTTTCTATATTTGCACACATATTACATATATAATATATATTTATAGATGTAAAACATATATACATATTTTATATATAATACATATATATGTGCGTGTTATATATAAAATATATATACATATATATTATATATAAAATATATATTTTATATATAATAGATATATATTTTTATATATAATACGTATATATATTATATAATATATATTATATATAATATATATATATTATATATAATATATATATATTATATAATATAGATATATTATATATAATATATATATATATTATATAATATATATATATTATATATAATATATATATATATATTTTATATATATAAAATATATATATTATATATATATATATATATATATATTATACATATAAAATATATATATTATATATAATATATATATTTTATATATAATATATGTATATTTTATGTATAATATATATATATTATATATATATATATTATTTTATATATAATATATATATTTTATATATAATATATATATTTTATATATAATATATATATATATTTTATATATAATATATATTTTATATATAATATATATTTTATATATAATATATATATTTTATATAATATATATATTATATAATATATATATTATATATAATATATATTATATATAATATATATATATATATTATATATACTAGATACATATTTTATATACATATAATATATATTATATACACAATATTATATATATATATATATATATATATATATATAACTGTTGTCCTTTCAAAATCGAATCGACTTGGTTATTTATTTTTTCTGTTAACCCAATTCTCATCCGACGACCGCGCAGGTGGAATAACGGGGAGCTTCCGGATTTCTACGATCTGATGACCACTCTCCAGGATAAAAAAAAATCACAACGTGGATGGAGGGTAGCTTCAAATAGATATTGGGAACCGGAGACTTGTGTTTAATCTGTAATACTGGACTATACCGGACCAACAGCCGGTCTGGTGGAGTGCGTGGGTCCAGTGGGGTGAGGATTAAATATTTTGATATGCTGCGGCATTCATTCTACCATCTAGTACTGATATTTTGCCAGTTCCTTTTTCAGAAAAAACATCCCCAAACCATTATGCTGCCACCACCAAATTTCACCTTTGGAAATGTGTTCTTTTGTTTGATCGCATCGCTATCTTTCCTCCATACATGATTTCTAGAATTACGCCCAAACAACTTTGGTTTCGTCTGTCCATAATACACTTTCTCAAAACAATTTTCCTTATCATAAGGTTCACGAACGAATTTCAACCTGGCATCTCTGTGTCTTTTCAATAGCAGTGGAGTTTTCCGCGGGTGTGTGGCGTTAGATTGTTCCTATGAATTTCATGACAGAGATTCCTGATGAAAACAAATTATCCTGCAACTCCCGACGAGTAACCATTGTATTTTGTTCAATTTGACGCATTAATTTCCTCGAAGAGCTTGCAGAAAACTTCCATGGAGAACCTGTTCTTCTTTGCTTTTCAACAGGTTTTTATACTTTGCCATGAATGAACTTGTAGTGATATGCAAATTAGTATAATTTGCATATGAGCAGGTAGCTCATATGATAAACGGACACCAACTAGAACAGAGGTCGAACGCTTACTTAGCGGCCCGGTCGCTAGGTCAAAGTGTAGTACGCTACCTTTGTGAGCTTCCGAGTCGGCGTTCTGTCGAACTCTCTGCTAATGCAGAGAGGAACTCGGACGAAGCTTTGCCAAAGGGCAATGTTTCGTTCAGGGAGGTAGACGGGGCCTGAACCCGTCTAGGTGGGTCCAAAAGCTATATTTTTGGCCGAGCCTACGGGCTCGGAGAGACCCACATTAAACCGGCCTTGTGCCACATTCGGTCCTCGTGGGTGGATTGATAAATACCGAACGCTTACTTAGCAAGATACACGACACAACAATGGCGTCGCCGATAGGATACTCTCTGGTCTTTGAAGACCCAGAATACGTAGATACGTGGATTCGTTGCCTTGCTGCTAATGCAAGATGTAAAAAGTTGAAAGACAACAAAAACAGAGGAGGGGAAAATGAAATCACCGACGTGTTTATGGCTACCGCTGGTTGTGAAGCAATTATGAAGGTTGCTACAATGGTTTATCCTCGAGAACTAGAAGAAATGACTTTCGAAGAAATAAGTCAGGTTATTAAGGGAAACATGAGACCAAAGAAAAGACTGGTGATTGCAGAAAGGACCAAGTTTATGGCAATGAAGCAGGAAGTGGATGAACCGATTGTAAAATATTTACACCGGTTAAGAAGTGCGAGTAAATACCGTGAATTCGAAAAACTAGGAACAGGAGAGCAGACAACGGAAGAAGAATTAATCCAACTAAGATTAATTGAAGGTATGCATAATTCAGCACATAGATATAAGTTAATGGAACAGTTACAACTTACAAACATGCCTTTGAATGTGTGTATAGAATTTATACAACAGCAGGAATTAATACGTACCTACAACCAAAATAAAAATAAATCCTACGAAGAAATAATGGCTGAAACATATACAGTACAAACAAAAAGAAAAAATTGTGCGTACTGTGGAAAAATTCATGAAATGAAAAAAGAAAAATGCCCAGCCTTTGGAAAAACATGTTCAAAGTGTTTAAAAAAAAAATCACTTCAAAGAAGTATGTAAAACGAAAAATGTGGCAAGAGTAGAGGATGAAAATAGACAGATTTTTAATGTAAAAAAGGATAATATACAAAATACTGGATCTAAGAACGGAGATACAAAATAAAAGTGAAAATCAACGACTGTATTGTCGAAATGCAAATCGACACAGGTAGTGAGGTCACGATAGTACCCAGAAATTTGTGGGAAAAAATGGGAAAACCATTTAAAAAAAAAAAACAACGTACAATTACGTCAGTTTGATGGCTCGATTATAGCAATTATGGGTTACTTTGAAGGTTCAATAGAACTAAAAGAAAAATATGAACTAGTACCCATTATAGTTACAAATTGCCGAAAAAACGCATGGACTACTGGGGAATGACGTGTTAAAAATAAATTCAACGAAGTTGATTAATGAGATAGAAATGGAAAAAACAGGAAAATTAAAAAATTATGAAGCTAGCCTGAAATTAAAAGAAAATGTTTCCCCCTCCTACTACGAAGCGAGAAAAATACCAGTGCATTTATTACCGTTGGTAATAGCTAAATTGCGAAAGCTAATAAAGGAAGACTTATTAGAACCTGCCCCTCCAGGAGGAAGTAAATGGGCATCACCCATTGTGGTATTGAAAAAAAAAGATGGTGACTTGAGAATTTGTGGAGATTATAAAATAGGGGTGAACCATAAAGTTTGTGCTGACTCGTACCCTATTCCGAATGTGGAAGTAGCTTTACATAAACTTGCTGGAATGAAAGTATTTTCGAAGATAGACCTAAAATCAGCTTACCACCAAATACCGATAAATGAAAATTTTAAAGAAGTGACGACCATAAACACACCTATAGGGCTGTTAAGGTGGAAAAGAATGCCGTATGGCATAAAAACGGCAAGTGCAATTTTTCAAAAAGCTATTGAAAAAGTAATAGGAAATGTTGAAAATACCATCTGTTATCAAGACGATATATGTGTTGGAGATTTAAATGAAGATGATTTAAAGAAAAAAACTGAAAATATACTGAACTGGCTAAGAGACCCTGGTATGACAATAAATACAAAAATGTGTGTAACCAACAGTAATGAAATATCATTTTTGGGTTACTCAATATCAAAGGAAGGGATCTCTCCAGATAAAGTACTAATAGAGAAAATTCTAAAAGTTGCTACACCGAAAAATAAAAAAGAGTTGGAATCCTTAGATTTGGTAAATTTTTATAGAAAATATGTACCAAAATATAATGAGTTGACAGAACCATTTGCTAAGTTAAGAAAAAAAAATGTGGAATTCATTTGGTTAGAACACCAACAGAAAGCCTTTGAAAACTTAAAACAGATTCTGGCAAAAAAGCCAATAGTACAAATTTTTGACCCTAAGAAGGACATAACTCTAACTACTGACGATAGTGAGCAGTCCATATCTGGTATTTTGTCACAAGATGGGCATCCCATAATGTACTTATCGAGGAGATTAACAACGACTGAACACAATTATTCGAATATAGAAAGGGAGGCACTAGCCATAGTGTGGACAACGGATAGAGCAAGACAGTTCTTGATGGGAAAAAAATTCTTGTTGAAAAGTGATCACAGACCAGTGGAATTTATTTTCAACCCAAGAAAAGAGCTACCGAAAGTTACAACGTCCAGAATATTACGTTGGGCGATTAGACTGATGGCGTTCGACTTTGACATTGAATATGTTAAAGGGAATACGATACCGCACGTTGATGCCTTATCTAGATTGAGGTTTTATAGAGAGGAGAAGGACAAAAACGACGAGGAATTTGAAGACACATTCTTGCACCTTGTAGAAACCGATCTAATATCTGTAGATAAAATGGCTACTGAAACTACAAATGACCCAGTGTTAAATAGAATAATGTCGAGGATAAAACAGAATCGCTGGGGAAATTGTTCAATGGCTGAAAGACCATTCAAAGAAATCAGACATAAAATGACTATAGCAAACGGGATAATATGTAATGGAGACTTGGTAGTTACCCCAGAAACACAGAGGAGACAGGTTATAAAAAGTGTACACGATGACATGACATACATTGTGGAGTGGCAGCTACGCAACGAAGATTAAAATTGGAAGCGTGGTGGCCGGGGTACTCAAGAGACGTAGAAGACTACGTAAAAAGATGCAAAAAATGCACAGAACTCAGGAATTTTAAGCAAAAGAAAATACATGTATGGCCCCGAGAAGTAGAACCATGGAGCAGAGTACACATGGACCATGCCTATGTCAATGGGATAGGACTATTATTAATAGTAGTAGACGCATATTCAGATTGGCCTGAAGTGGTGAGAGTACCTGATAAAAAAAGTACCACCGTAAAACAAATATTAAGAGTAATATTTTTGAGGAATGGGACACCGAGAACATTGGTGACTGATAACGCACCAGAATTTGTGGATGCTGATTTGCATGAATGGCTAAGAAAAATAGGATGCAGACCTTACAAGACCCCTCCCTACCACCCTCAAAGTAATGGGACAGCGGAAAGGATGGTCCAGACGGTAAAGAAGGGCATAAAAGCATGCTTGCAACAGAAGGAGGAAATCGATGCTTTCCTACCAAGACTATTATTAAGTTACAGAACAATTCCACATGCAGGCAAAGTCCATCTGCCTTAATGGGCAGACAATTAAGGTCCCCTTTGACTATGTCATATGCCACAAATCAAAAGATGTGGTACAAAAGAAATAGGAATATGCAACCCGAGTCAGCCGAATTTATTATGCAGAAAGGACATAATACTGCAATATTAAATAAAGAAAATGGGAACAGTGTTCTAGCTCATGCTGACCAAATAAGATCCCAAGGAGAAGAATTGGATGAGGAAATGCCTTCAGAGATGCCCATTATTGACGTAACAGAAGAGTTAATGCAGAATGAAACCGCGGAGGAAGAAGTAGAGAGGGATGAGTTAGAAGAAGAAGAAGTAGAATGGGACAAGTTAGAAGAGAAAGACCAGAGTATGCAAGAGGAACAGTTCGATTATAGGGAAAGACGTGATAGATTTAGATCTCCAAGGGAAAGGAGAGAGATAAGGGAAGATGTTCAGGAGGGCACAAGAAGAAGTACAAGAAGTACTCGCGGAATAAGGCCCCTCCGTTATAGGGAGATGTAGTGATATGCAAATTAGTATAATTTGCATATGAGCAGGTAGCTCATATGATAAACGGACACCAACTAGAACAGAGGTCGAACGCTTACTTAGCAAGATACACGACACAACAGAACTAATGGTATTAAATGGAATATTCGAGTTGATTTTCCTGTAATTTTTACCTTCTTTCCAGAGCTTAAGAATCAGTTCCTTTTTGCGAATTTGTCAATTCTTTACCCCTTTCCAGGAAGAAAAACCTCTTGTATGAATATCAATTACAGAATATTTTGTTTGTATTTTTAGATTAAAAATTACTAATAACATTATTGGAACATTACAGAATATTCGAATTGAATAATCCAGAATATTAAAGAAATTTAAAAGTTTTAAAATATGAAATTTGCATTGTACGAATACTTTTTTCACCCCTTAAAATGGATAAATGGGATTTATTTCTATTAATTCAATTTTTTCTGTTTCCTATGAATAATTACTTATTATGCATTTGTGTACAGTTAATTATATTAAAAATATGTTTATTCATTAGTAGGAAATACAATAAATTAAAAATTTATATCTCTACGAATATTTGATTCCCCCATTGTATGCATACACACACACACACACACACATATATATATATATAGAAATCACTAATCACTATAAAAATACTCAACAAGACTAATATCAATTCCAACAACAATAAGATACGGCAAAATAACACCATTAAATGTAACTGCAGAAACAAAGAAAATTGACTCCTTAACAATAAGTGCTTAACCAATAACATAATATACAAAGCCATCGTAAATAATAACATTAACACAAACGACAAAATTTACATAGGGGATCACAGAAAAAAATCAACCTTTTAACGAAAGATACTTAGTCACGAAATGTCATTTGAAAGAAAAAAAATACACAAACGATACATCCCTATCAAAATACTTATGGCGCCAAAAGGAAAACAACAGCCCCGTCAAAATCAAATGGGAAATTATAAAAAGAGCAGCCTCACACAGTATTAACAGCAAAAATTTAAAATTATGCTTAGAGGGAAAATTAGCAATAATTAGCGTTAAAAACCAAAATAAACTCTGAAACTGAAATAATGGGCAAATGAAGGCATATAAAAAAAATATTTACTTTGCCATCTAAGCACTAACTAAAAATAAACAAGTAAATATAAATAAAATTAATATAAACTTAAAAAAATATAATACAAACATTAAAATAATTTAAGCAAGGCGGGAGTGCCAGTGACGCGCAAGGGGTTACAGAGGATTGAGAACAAGAGTAAAAAGGCATGTTTGAGGAAACGATACAGAGAAGGACGGGGAACAAGATCAAGGTATCAGATGTCAATTGACATTATACTTGAATATTTGAAAATTATAGTTATCAAGGAAGAAAGCAAGGGGAAGGGAGTTCCACAGATGGGAAGTGCAAGAGAAGAAGCTGTTTTAGTAGAAGAGACGGTTACATTTAACTGTTTCGACAGTGAAAGTGTTGGGACCGAGATGACAGCCTAGTAGCTCGTATAAATTCATGTAGTCTGGGAACCAGCGAAAATAGCTCGTCGGAATAGTTGTTGGGAAAATACTTGTAGAAGAGACAAAGGGAAGCGTCTGTGAGAAAGCGACTGTAGAATAGATGCCAGATCAGGACCTATCACACTGCATATTCGTTTCTGGATTTTGTCGAGTGTATCGAGACGTATAGCGGGGGCACTAGACCATATATGACAGCAATATTCCATGCAAGGACGGATGGTTGATTTATAGATTTGAAGGATGGACTCAGACGAGAAAAACTTTCTGGCACGACATAGAGAAACAAATTTCCTTGCGGTAGATGAAGCCATTGATTCAATGTATTTATTCCACTATCAGTAGACAGCGTGAGACCAAGCAAGCGTATCGAGACGCTTTCGAGGAATTGAGAATCAGCCATTCTGATGGAAGGCAGAGAGGGTTCTCTGTGGTGGTTAAAAGAGGGCAGTTTTGTTCTGGATGCATTAAAGTTAACCAGCCATTTCTTGCCCCAGTCAACAACAGATTAGAGACCAACGGCCAGGTTAGTCTTGTCAGCGATATCCGATTTGCTATTGACAAGCCATTTCCGGCCGCAGACAACAACACATTAGAGACCAACGGTCAGGTTAGTTTTGTCAGGGATATCGGATTTGCTATTGACAAGCCATTTCCGGCCCGAGTCAACAACAGATTAGAGATCAACGACCAGGTTGATTTTGTCAGCTATATCGGGTTTGCTATTGACAAGCCATTTCCGGTCGCAGTCAACAACAGATTAGAGATCAACGGCCAGGTTTGTTTTGTCAGCGATATTGGATTTACTATTGAGGTAGGAGTAAATAGTAGTGTCGTCCGCGCAGATGCCTACTTCGGAACTGATGACATCGGTAAGCTGAATGATGAAGATCAGAAACAGTGTAGGTCCCTGGATAGAGCCTTGTTCCACCAGCGTTCGTGATAAACGAGCTGGAGGAGAACCTGTTAAGGACGACCTTCATTTCAATTTTACAGGAATGATTGTAATAAGTCAAATAATCGTCCTTTAATACCGTATCCCTCACGAAGAAGGCCGGCATCTATCAACCGCTTCAGAGATGTCTAGAGCCAAAAATATAATAATATAAATAAATATAATAATATAAACTCAATTAATAAACAAACAAATATTAAAGTACATCCCTATGTATATGTGTCTCCATGAATATGTGGGCATATACACACACAAACACAAAACAATGAACACAGCTAACCCACCATAATTAACACCTCAATATATAAGAAAAGGAAAAACTAATAAACTATTAGCCATTAAATAAAAATGAAACATTAAATAAAAGATAATATATGATATAAGCATACACTTACTTTAATTACATACACCACTTAATAATTACATATACGTGTGTGGGGGCAGTGCGTGCGTAGGTGTGCGGGAGTGTGTACTATATATATATATATATATATATATATATATATATATATATATATATATATATGTACGCGTAAAAATATTTAAAAATTAAATTACTTCATCATTTATTCACTAGCCTATTATTAACAAAGCAGACTTAAGTGTATATATACACGCGTACGCGCGATTGTGTGTACATACGTATACCTATATACGCGCGGAATCGATGTGTACATGTGCGTATACACAGGCGTATAATTACAGACATATGCACATAAATTCTAACAATAACAAATTTAATTATAAATCTAATCTCTTACAATTAATACTTATGTCACCAAGCTGAATTAAAAAAAGAAATAATGATCCAGTCAACATATACATAAATATGTGTATGTATGCATATATGTTTGTGTATGTATCTGTGAGCATGCATAATAATAAGTGTTTACTATTTAAGCATTAACATCATTGGTATCATATATATATATATATATATGTATGATTATTGCCTAAGCGTTAATACCAATTATTTATATAAAAACGTAAATAAACGAAATACTTCCATAGAAAAAAACTAAAATGCCTATAAATGAAACTAAATAACTAAAAATAGATTACATATCTAGAGCCGGATCAAAACCAGACTAAGTCTTCTACAGAGAATTAAAAAAAAATAATAAAAGAATAACGGCAAAATGATTACGACGCACATCCATGCAGATGGAAGTGAGCGGACAAGAATACAGAAGAAAATTTACACCAGTTCTAAATGTCTATAAAAATAAAAAAATATAAGCAGTAAATTGCTGATACCCCCTGAAGAGTAGACGAACAGGTCCGTTTACAAAAATCTGGAGTCGGGATGTTGAAAGCAACATCAATCAGCTAAGTGACAAATTTTACTCATATATATATATATATATATATATATATATATATATATATTTATATATATATATATATATATATATATATATAGGTAATAAAAAATTTAGTAATCCTTATAGATGATCCCAAGGGAGCTCAATGTAAAACCAGAGTAAATATTAATTTAATTAAAATTAAATCAGATCACATTTCCAAGATGCTTGGAAATGTGATCTGAGGAACCAGGAAAAACTCACTTTCCTGGGGAAATAAAATACAATCAATGGACCTTTAAGTTTGTCTGTCTTTTAATTTTAATTAAATTATATATATATATATATATATATATATATATATATATATATATATATATATATATAATTTAATAGCCTTTCCGTTTGGTTTATAATTAGGATTCTCTTTTTATTATTCTCAGTTATTAGGTAAATTGTGTAACTTATAATGATAAGAATATGATACAATAAAGCCTTGTCCGAAACATTGATAGTTTTTTTTAAAATGCTACCAGTATATTTAATACTGACATTACAGCCTGGTAAACGTTTCCACCAGATGAGCAACGATTTTCTCCGCTGGTCTTATTTCATATATGCTGAAAGTGCTCTTTGAATATATTGAAAAATCCTTATTTATTTTCTTTCATGTCATAAGTGTAGCTTTTGCTAACATCTCGTAAAATCTTTTCCATGGATTCACGAATAACGTTTCATTTCAGTTTACCCGTTTCGGGTTCTGTTTCACGTGTTTCGTTTCATTTGGAATCGATGATTCTGATTTTGTATGGTCGCAAATTTCTCCCACGCATGGTGTTCTAATATCAAAAAGCATTATTTTATAAGACACGCCTCCCTTTTCTTCAGCCAATTAAATGGTATATTAATGATGCATTCACAAGAAGTGGATTTTACCCCGATTATAAACGTCTGAATCTACTCTAGTTAACTTATTCACAGTAGCAAATTAGATTTCAGTCTGAAGTATTCAAATGAACCAATACTTCTAGTTTCACGGCTGGAAACAGGTATTCATTTGCCAACGGAATTTACTGCTTGTTGCACGACAATAAAACTGTTGCACTATGTTTAATAAACGTCGTTGAAGTGTTTATTCCATTTCTGGAGATTACGATGCGTGTCGATATTAATTCTGCGTAGCTTAGCACTGCACAATATTGAGTGAATGGGAAATCGACGTATGAATACCATAGCTAGCTATTCAAATAGAGGAGATCTTAGCTGCTTACCTATAAAACTTGCATTTGAGATCTTTGTTTTTAGATGTGAATGAACATCGACAAATAGCAAATGCTCAATCATTTCATAAATAAGACACAGTCATAGATTTAAGGACGCCATTAAGCAAGTTTTTTTTGTTCTTGAAAATGTTTCCCTTGAGGTTTGCATAGAAAATTAGTGAAAAAAAAACAACTATCTGTTTTTATATGGTGACCTAGAATTATCCTGTTGTTATCATTCAAATGAGTCTGATTGAAAGTGTCCTTTTTTAAACATCACATCCAGATTATCTAAAGTTATACTAACATTCATGTTCAAAATCAATTTTTAAACAATGCCAGATCCTTGGAAGTAACTAGATTTAAAAAAATCAAAAATCAAATCAAAGTGTGGAATCGTTCTTCATTGAGAAGTCTCCTGATATACTGGCTCTTCGCGAGACTAACCTTAACTCATTTCTCTCCTCCTCTGACTTCTCGATCCCCGGTTACCTTCCTCTCCTTAGAAAAGACTCTCAAACCCACATGCATGGCCTGAAAATTTACGTCAAGGACCATCTCCCACTAGCTAGAGAACTCTCTCGAATCTCCAGACCATTCATACATGTGTCTTCATCTATCTCTCCTCAATGCTGTAAGCTATCTCTTCTTCCTCTATCGCTCTCTCTCCTCGCAAGACTGTGGTGTACTTGATACCATTTGCGACAAAGGCTATCTCACTTCATCCGTTTGCACATAT
This sequence comes from Acanthosepion lycidas, assembly GCA_963932145.1. Lineage (NCBI taxonomy): Eukaryota > Metazoa > Mollusca > Cephalopoda > Sepiida > Sepiidae > Acanthosepion > Acanthosepion lycidas. Next base: position 92,618,393 of record OZ010574.1, read on the forward strand.
ATTTGTGTTTGGTGACTTTAACGCTCACCATACCAAGTGGCTTAAAAACTCTATAACTGACCTTGCTGGCATACAAACCCTTAAGTTTTCAATCACTCAATCACTGATACAAATGGTTGAGTTTCCCACACGTTTCCTCAATAACCAAGACGGTAAGGCGTCCCTTCTCGATCTCTGTTTCACCTCCATCCCCGAGTCTTCTTGTGCCACGCAGCTCTGCCCTCTTGACAACTCTGATCATGCTGTAGAGTCTGTCAACATCTACTTCTACTCCTCCCTCAGCAAAGAATCTCCTACTAACAGAACATCTTTTTGTTATCAAAGAGCAGACTGGGACTCGTTCCGGGATTTCCTTCGCGATATCCCCTGAAATGTAGTCTTTAATCTCCGTTCAAAATTGCGCTTTCTAGGTCTCCGCCTGGGTAAAAGCTGGAATCGAGGCTTTCGTCCCGGCAAGGAAATATAAAGTTAAATCGTGCTCATCTCCTTGGTTCTCTGCTGCTTGCTCAGCTGCCATTGCCCATAGGAATCACTTCTTCTGCCTGTACCTTAGCGACATGTCAAATTGCAACGGACGTCTCTTCGTCTGATCCCGTAATGAGTGCAAGAATGTCCTCAATGAAGCAAAGTCACTATATTTGCTGAAAGATTAAAACAACGTATTGTATCTCGCAAATTCGGTTCCAAAGATTATTGGCGTCTCTGCAAGAGCGTACTAAACAACAGCAAACCCACAATACCGCCATTATTCAACCAATTTGAGGTTCTGGCTTCCTCAGCTGATAAAGCCAAGTACTTTGCTCGGAAATTCTCATCCAATTCAACGCTCGAGTCATCCAGTGTACCCACACCCGATTCATACCTTAGAACTGAGGCTCTATTGAGCGAGTTGCACCTAACCCCATCGATGGTATTGGGCATCGTCTCTAAATTAGACTCCCATAGGGCTAGCGGCGGTGACGAGATACCAGCAGTTGTCCTGAAGAAATGTGCTCCTGAACTGGCTCCTGTCCTCTCCAAACTATATAACTACTGCATCAACGACTCTTGCTTTCCAACGTGTTGGAAGTCCTCATCTGTTGTATCTGTCTCTTGAGACCCTTCTGACCCATCTAACTACCGTCCTATCAATCTCCTACCACTCTTTAGTAGTCTTTGAAGCTTTAATCAATGCTGAAGTGGTTAAGCACCTTACATCCCATGATCTCCTCTCTGACAAGCAATATGGTTTCCGCTTTGCTCGATCTACCGCTGATGTGCTCACTGCCATAACTAATTTTGTTTACAAAGTACTTCACAATAACGGAGAAGCTCGTGCCGTGGCTCTTTGTATCTCTAAAGCGTTTGATAGGGTTTGGCATGCCAGCCTTCGTAAGCTTCAAGGATACGGAATTTCAGCACGATTATTTGACTATACAATCATTCCTGTCAAGCCGTGTAATGAAGGTCGTCCTTAACGGATTCTCTTCCAGTTCCTTTATCACGAACACCGGTGTTCTCGAAGGTTCTATCTTGGGTCCTACACTGTTCCTTATCTTCATCAATGACCTTCCCGATGTCATCATTCCCAAATAGGCATCTATGCAGACGACACTACTATTTACTCCTGCCTCAATAGCAAATCTGGTATTGCTGACAAAACTAACCTGGCCGTTGGTCCCGAAAAGGACCTCCAATCTGTTGTTGACTGGGGCAAGAAATGGCTGGTTAACTTTAATGCCTCAAAAACAAAACTGTTCTCTTTTATCCACCACAAAGAACCCTCCCTGCCTCCCATTAAAATGTCTGATGCTCAACTCCACGAGAGCACATCTCTTCGACTGTTTCGTCTCACGCTGTCCGCTGACAAGTGGTAGAACAAATACATTGAATCAATAGCTTCACCTACTGCAAGGAAAGTTGGTTCTCTGTGTCACCCCAGAAAGTTTTTCTCGACAGAGTCCATACTTCAAATCCATAAATCAACCATCCGTCCTTGCATAGAATACTGCAATCATATATGGTCTGGATTGAGACGGATATGCAATGTGATTGGCCCTGATCTGTCATCTCCTTTACAATCGCTCTCTAAAAAACGTGCAGTCGCTGCCCTCTGTCTTTTCTACAAATACTTTCACGGTAACTGCTCTGACGAGCTTACTTTCGCTGGCTCCCAAACTGCATTAATTTAAACGTGCTACTAGGTTGGCATCTTAGTCCCGCCCTTTCACTGTCGAAACGGTTAAATGTAGCCATCTCTTGTACCCCGATAGCTTTATGTCTCGCACTTCCCGTCTGTAGAACTCCCTCTTCTTAGTTGCTTCCCTGATAGCTATAATCTCCAAATATTCAAATGCAATGTCAATCGACATCAGATGCCTTAATCTATACTCTATCCTTCTCTTCATCCTTTCCTCTATCACGTCTCTTTACTCTTGCTCCCACTCTCTGTAACCCCTTGCGTCTTAGTGGCACTCCCAACTTGCTTGGGGTGAAATTCTTAATACAAAAAAAATCATGACCTCGTGAATAAGAGGTGCTGAGTTAACCTAACGACGAACATAACGGACCATAAAATCGGCAAACCGAGTTCAAATCTCGACTGAGATAATGGCGATAGTGACATTAACTGTTTCTTTACAATGAACCATTTGGCTTCCATTGATCGAACAGTTGGCGTTACTGTCGGTTGAAAATTATGAGATTTTTTTTTCAGAAAAATAGGTTTCTCAAGTTCACTAATTGTTATCAATTTTTTCTAGTACTGATGGGAGTCTTTGCGAACCTTTTGTTTAAGCTAAAGTTGAAAAATCAACGCCTTGATAATGTAATTATTTTTCTTTTAGTTACATGTACTATGAATTTTAGTTGTTGCTGCTTCAAGTGATGCCGTTTTTGTTCTTTGCTTGTGATTCTGTAGCGTCAGCTTATGAGATCTGATGAAGGATAGTTTTCTTTGACTTAGATGATTGCTTTGCTTGAAACCATTTTAATCATTGATTTAAGAAAAACGGTTGTATGTAGCGGATAGTTTAGACATTACTGAACAAGTTGGACATCCATATAAGTTTGGATCTGACGAGGCTATTTAGAAACATGACTTGAATTCTTAGATTAATATGACAGTTCTGTAGCGTCTTATGGTTTGGGGCACAACTACCTATAGTGCAGCCTCTTTTATGTTTAATTTCATTTACTAAATTTGTTAAAACTGATTTAAAATCGCACTAATACGCTTGGGAAAGGCATGGATCTACCTCTCCCTGTATGTTATGTTGGGGATGCCGTGCTTATATCAACAGGAAAACCTGTAGTGTTTAAAGTCAAATGAATTCTGTTGCTCCGAAAAATGCAATATAGATCTTAGTACGGTACTCTGACAATATCCGTTAATCGATTATTTTAGCTAAAAACATGTAACAAGCATATTTATATATTATACAGCTGTTTAAGAATATATTTGCTAAAATATTGTCGTATAGGATTCACGACAGAAAATATAGTGGTGTGAATCGAATTTAATATCTATCGGGAACATTTGACCTAAGAGGAGTTGATCTGTGGTGACCCTAATATGTAATGCGTTCTCTCTAAGGGACACCAAAGTAAGAGCTGTACTCGATATCACACCAGTATGTCAAAAAAGCTAGGTGTCTAATAGTCTTTACCTAGAAAATGATCCTATTCCGATGATGCTTGACAAGGAAGCAAGTGATTATTTCAGTTAATCTCTCCCATAACCACCTTACACGATGAGGTAGCAGCATCATTAAATTGTTGGCTGTATAGTCAATAAATTAAAGCCCTTTTATCTCTCATGCAAGTGTGTGTGTATATGTATATATGTTTGTGTGTGTATATATATATATATATATATGTGTGTGTGTGTGGGTATGTATGCGTGTATATATGTGTGTGCGTATATGTATGTGAGTATACGTGTGTTTGTATATATATATATATGTATTTATATATATATGTATATGTATGTGTGTGTACATATAATTATTTGAATGGTATGTGTATATACATATATGTGTATATATATGTATATGTGTATCTATATACGTCTGTATACATATATATATGTGTATATATATATATGATGTGTGTGTGTATGTGTGTGTATATATGTGTGTGTGTATATGTATGTGAGTATACGTGTGTTTGTATATATATATGTATTTATATATATATGTATATGTGTGTGTACATATAATTATTTGAATGGTATGTGTATATACATATATGTGTATATATATATATGTATATGTGTATATACGTCTGTATACATATATATGTGTATATATATATGTGTGTGTGTGAGTATGTATATACATATATATACGTGTATATAAATGTATGTATTTATATATATATGCATGTATATATATATATATATATATATATATGTATATATATATATATATATATATATATATATATATATATATATATATGCATGTATTTACATATATATGTGTGTTTGTTTGTGTGTGTGTGCGGGTATATGCATATATGTGTGTATATATTGTGACATGGCCATGAATGTTAACTGTTAAATCAGACTTATAATAAATTTAATAAGGGACACGCTGTCTTTGTGTTTCGTCTTCTTCTTCTTTTGGTTTGGACCAAGTCTTGTATCGCCTAAGAGAGGGCAGGAAATGAATTTGCAGTCGCTTGACAACAAACAGAACGACCTCCTAAGAAAGCGAGTAAGAATCTGTCAACTATTCTCACGTGACATACATCACCAAGTAGGATTTTGGTACTGTATCTTTAGTTTTCCGATGACCTCCGACGACAAAAAAATAGACTCTCATCATGCGATCGTGAGGGATAAGATATACACCCACAAACCTACAATTATTTTCAATAAAAACAACGCCAAAGTCAGCTACGGTTGTGCTAAAAACCTCGATAGGCCATCATAGACGATAAATTTGTCACTGACTTATTTTCCAAAATCGTCAATGATGGCATGTCTATGTTCCGATTTATCGTGGCATGAAAAAATAACTCAACCACCTTCACCCACTGGGCTTACTTTTCTATTTACCGTAGATCAGACATTTAATTGGTTAATCAAGACATACCCACAAGTCTATTTTTGATTCTAACCTTATGTCCCCTCCTTTAATTTTCGGAAATGAGGTAATAATTTGTTTTTAAATTCTCTTAAAAATCATTTAATCACCAGTTACTTACCATCGCCTGAAGAAGTACAATCAAAGTATTGAAACATGAAAGCTTTTGTGTAGCGATTTCAACATATTTTTTTATTATAATCTCTTATAATAAAGATAATAATATATTGCTATATTTTGTATTGAACATTTTTGTGACATCGAATATCAAAGGACTCATTCGTCACTCTAAAGAAAATCAATAAAAATATATTATTTGTTCTATACCCTTGAGTCAGTTCGTTTTAATTAAAAGTTTTCAGTAAAGAAAATTCTACCACCTGTCCACATTCTTGACCTCCCGACGTGAACACACTTTACCGCGCTTTTTTAAAACAATAAACATTGCCGAGAGAGTGAAGGTAGCACAAAATAATAGCGGTGTCAAGAGAGAACTTTCCTTTTGACGCACTGTTTTATTGCGGGCACGAAGGTTAAACTTTGCCAGAGTTTGTCATTTTACTATTTAATGCCTTTTTTACATAAGAGAATTTAATTTCTAACCTTGGTAATATTTTTTGAAGGAAATAACTGAAAAATTTGGTCACTTAAAATAAGTATTGTTTTATTTAGCGCAAATACGTTGAAATATAAAAATATTTATTATATATTAATAATTTTAGATGTCTTAGATTGCCTTGAATTTTATTTACATTGCCAACTATAATTTTCACGGCAAGGACACGCCATGCCACTTACATAGTAGCAGACCACCCACACTCCCTCTGTATTCCACTAGTGAGAAGTAAGTTCCACTTGAACAGCCTCTTCTCGCGAACCACAGCTCTGTTGAACCGACTTCCAAGAGGATGCTTCCTCGATCACTCCAATCTGTTCAAGTCTAGGGTTAACTGTTATCTTCCTCTCTTATCCACACAAAGTGTCTCTTAACGTAATCATCTACTACGAGTGGCTCACTTGTACATGGTGAACCTTATTGTAAAAAAAAAAAAAAATATCCATTTTTGGTGAGTATTTCTTTTATTTTAATTTCATTTAGTTTTTTCGTAACTGCTTAGTATGTCGTTTACTAACGATGACCGAGAATAGTTGCGATGTTTCGCAATTACTCAAGTGAAATTGAGACGAAAGAAACAGCAATAAAAAAACTAATGAGTTAAGTTTTATGTTTTAGTTATACTTTCTTTGTGTTTAAGGAATTTCAAAATACTTGCATGTAGAGGGTTGACTAAGAAAAATCGGTAAACATGAGCATATTCGGTATATTCAATGATGTATTCATATTCCACTGTGGTATTTAAAGATAGCGTTTTATCATTTCGACGATAGCTCTTGTACCATCTCTGGCCTTTCGATTTTGTCTTCGATAAATACTTGGAACAAAACTGACACAGATGTATGACACTATGAGACGGTGGAAGTGTTAAAGGATAGCTCGATAGCTATACCGAAACAGGTGTGACACTATGAGAAGCTGGAAGAGTTAAGAGATAGCCGGATAAACATACCAAGAGACGAGGAAGGATTTTTATTAAAATTCAGAAAGTTTGATTTCTTCCGTGAATAAATGGCACATGGCACGTGGAACGAGAACAATCTACTCCGGTGGACGAAATAAAGGGTTGGGTTCGAAATTCCAATCACCTGAAGAAGGCCGGAGCAAATAACAACCGAAACGTCGTGACTATGGCAAAGAAGATGAGGATAACAGTCCGAACAATGTAAATAATCATAACTCATCTCAGAGTTATAGGCATCTATAAATTTAGTTAGTTCTTATGCTGAACTTAGTCTGACTCAAGTTTATGGAGTGCCAAGTAAGTATGAATTAATAGTAATTATTCTGTTAGATTAGCTTGTTAGCCAATACATCATGGTGAGGCATTCAGTATAATTGATATTTAGTAAGTTTACACAACACAAAAAGTATAGGGCACTCAGCAAGATTCGAGGTCACTACAGTAGAAATGGTCAGCCAGATGAGTTCGGTAATTATCGCTCCACGGCTGGGTACCGGTAATACTTATTCTAATACGAGATTAAACAGCAGTCAGTTAGGATCGAACGTACACCAGTAGTAATGGTCTGCAAGACTAGCTTGCATTGCTCCCGGCAATGTTTTGTGTTTTTTTTTTTTTTTTTTGTCTTTTGCAGAATCTATTAAGACGTTTGGTTGTAACCAACACACGCATAACTGTCTCTTTTTATATTTAGACGCACATTCATGTGCGCCTGCTAATCCTTATGTAGAATATATTATATTCCATGCAATAATTTCAGCTTTAGACGGTATTCAACTAAGACAGCCTTTCTTTATGGCTCAGATCTTTGCATTTACTAGTTGCTCACATGACTAAATTGGGTGCAGCTGACGGCTTCATCCTCCCCCCATGCCGTCGTATCATGACTTGTCTCTGACTCACCCATTCTTTACCAATGTTTTTCTTACGTACAAATCAACTTTGTTTTTTGCTGGGGCTTAGTCATTTTTATATAGGAGTTCCAAACATCATACGATAATTGATAAATTTTAATAATATTCAGGACGACTAAAGGAAAACAGCCAGAAGAATAGATATTTTCTAAGCTTAGATCAGTACGAATAAAAAAAAAATGGTGGTTGTGTTAAGATTGTGTTACGCCAATCATCCTAGTAAGAAAGGCTTGCTTGACTAAATAAAAAAAAAAGATGGAGAAAATCAGCATTCAAAACTGACTTTTTTACCCCTTAAGCTCGAAGCTCCGACTTCCAGTCCATCAGTTAAGTGTCATACAAGCTTGGGTGATCATGCTTCTTTCGATTCATGCCTGACTAAGCAAAATATCTTCCCGCACCAGACTATCGTCTCTTTCTGCGGAAGACTGGAAGCTACAGGACCCAGTCTGTCCTGCTATTCAAACTATAGCTAGGGACAAAAAGATCCATACCTTTCCTAAAGGTATTTGCACATAAATAAATTTAATGAACCTGACTGGAATTCGAATTCAGCTCCCCGATTTCTCATTACAAGCCGTTATCAGTTACGCCAGACCGTTGGAAATAGGTAGCGATATCAGCCGCAAGGCAGACCACAAAATAGCAAACAATTTTCATGGAACGTTCATCTGGCGGTTTTTAGAACGATGAATTTGGAAATTTTGACTTATTTATACATGAAATGCTAACCAAAATTTTGAGGAATTGTTCCCGAACAAAATACACGCACCTTAATTGAAGGGGTTCAAAATCTCTCCACTTTGTATTTAATATGACGAGCACGGCGTCGCTAGGTTAAATATAAGAATGACTAATCTACATTGACATCATATAACTCAACTTCCCATATAAGAATCTACAAAAAGTTTGCCTTATATGCCATCAAGTACAGTAGTTTTCAAACCGATTCCTTCTATTTTTGACATGTATACAACATGCTTAGCCTAGCGAAACCACGTACTATATTTTGTTCGAATTTTGGTAGCAGTTTGTATTTTATTGGAATTTAATTTGAGAACAATGTTTTACAAGTTGACATTCTAGCCTATTTTTCCAATCCTCACTCCAACCTTTTTTCTTACTTTCAAAAACGGCTCCCAAAGCCTTGATTCTTATCAGAGATAAGAATATATTTTCTGACTAGCGAGAGAGCTGGAAAATATAAAAAGGAATTCCACCACCATTATTCTTTCCATAGTGCCATAAAGTCTGGGGGGGGGGGAACCTCACAGCTTGTTCACTCCAACCTTTTTCATTAATTTCAAACCGGCTCCTAAAGCCTTGATTCTTATCAGCGATAAGAATGTGTTTTCTGACCAATGGAGGGGACCAGGAAATTTGTATAACGATTTTGGAGGGAAAAGCCCCCGATCCTTCTGAGCCGCCCAAATCGCCATAAATTTGGAGAATCTTCGCCTATTTGGCAGTGAGAATTCGGCCCATCGTCTGTAAGGTCGGCGATTGGGATCTCCAATAAACTTCTGAACCACTTTCAATCAAAGAAGAACGACCTAAAGGTCTGTCGAGAATGAACGTCGGCCCACAATTAAAGACCATTTGAAAGCTGCCTTCCTTTCACCTACAAGACTATTGACGTCGATCTACGAACCAACTCAACAGCAAAATTCCTATATCTACCAACATTTTCCTACTCTACAAGAACTGTGAAGAAAACTGTGAGTGTTTCTAACCATTAACAAAATTCTACTCGCTTAAAGAATTTTTAGGCGCTCAGAGAAATATTTTGAGCAAGCCCTTTTTCTATTATGAACATTTTCTCTTCCCTTAAAGGACTTTTTCTTCTCCCTTTCTTTCTCTCCTAATTGTCTTTATCCTTTTACCCTTTCTTTTTCTGTATATGTAAATAAACACTTTCTTCTTTTATTGTTACTCACCGAGCAGGAGTTTTTTCTTTATTCGTCCGCGCCTAAGAGAGAGAGAGCGTTTGTTCGGACTAATTTTGATGTTTTTATTCGCGTTTTGTCGCAATTTTTTTAACCTCAACACTTTGATGCGGGAAAGCCGGGACAAATTCCCCAGCATTTTTTTCTTATTTAATATTTTCTATCGCCAGCATCCAGTACATTTGTTTACTTATAAAGTATGTCATGCCAAAATAAATAATTGTGAACATAAAAGTATACATTTCTCCTCAAGATATATTATAGCACTTTTCTATAGTTTATTTTATTTGCCTCATTTTCGTTGGCTTGGTTAGGATTAGATTTTTTTTTCTATAGCATTTAATGCTGTTATTTCAACTGCTTTCCACGTTTTAATTGTTCTTGTCATTATTCATTGTATTTTCTGTCCTTTTCTTTTTTACTCTCCCTTCGATGCGGATGTAATAATATATTTTTGCGTAAATGTATAAGGTGATTAATATAGGCAATTATACGCGTGTATATATGTTGCATATGTATGTGCGCACATACATAAAAATTCGGTATTTCTAGAATTGTACATAACTATTATAACATATTAATGGTTACATGCATGTGTACACCCTTACGATGAGCTTTAACCCAATTGTCATAAAGATTTCAGAATGGTGTGGAAATAAATGGTTGAAATATTGACAATCATAGAGAAATTATGCGATCCGATTAAGCTGTCGTCAGAGAAATTATGGATGATTTCATTAAAAAAAAATGAAAAAACCAAAACGATTACGCCTCCTACGTCTTCGTAGTCAATTTTAATAATTATTTACGCTAAGAGTGACCTTGTTGAACGAATTTATTCGGATAGAACGAACGTTAAAACAGCTTCATGTAATATGATAAAAATTAAATCCATTGAAATTCGGAACAAATTCCTATATATTAATCCAATTTCTGAGATGATAGCTTTTTTTGAGTAAACGAAACTTTAACTGAAAAATAATTGTCAAGTTTTATCGATAAATTCTTAAGGTAAAGAGAAATCTAAAATATGATAAAGATATCAAAATATATTTATTTGAAAAGAAATATATAAATGGTTTAAAATTGGAAAAATAAATTCGTGACTTCACTTGGCTTTCTGAAAAAAAATTCTCATTTCCATTTCCTTACAATTCGCCATCATTAAAAGAGTCCCTCAGAAAAAGAATTCAATTTTCAGAAAATGGAGAGGAAGGAAAAATTAAATTTCTATTAGGTTGGTGCAAAAATAATGACGTAATAATGTTGTTTTTTGACGTTAAAAATACGTAAAAAAACGATATTATTACGTCTTTATTTTTGCACCAACCTAATATTATGACGTAGTAGATCGTGAGCATCTCATACTATAATATTCATGTAATCATATATTTTTGCGTAAACGTGTAAGCGATTAATATATACAATTAAACGCGTGTGTTGGGTAATGACGGTACCCGTGACAGGTTATATTGTGCTACAGGGTACCAGCAACAGTAAATGATCCTTGCCTAGAGGCGAAATTTGAACTTAGTCCCCCGATTCCATTTTATGCATTGTTAACTGTTGGGCCAACTTTTGATTCACCCCCTCCTCCTCGTCCTCATAATAATAATAATAATGAAAAGTAGAAGTAAATAAGTAAACTGTGAATGAAATTAAAAACGTAGGTACCTTAATGAGATCGCTAAAACATAGCATAGCATGATGAAAAAGCCGCCAAACTTGACGAAAACAAAATTTTAGTGTCTAAATGTTTATGTTATTATTGAGAGGAAAGATCAAAGTATTTTTTAATTATTTTTAAAAAATTTTCCTTCTTTTTAGAACATTTTAAATTTTGATTAAAAAAACGTTGTTTCTCTTTGTGTCACCGGAACTAGTAAAATAACATAAAATTTTAGCGCATTTTTTTCTGTATGACAGACATTAATTTTGAAAATCTTGTAAAAATAAAAATAATTGTCGGATTTCAATGAAACTTTCAGAAACTATTCACAAATGATGGAACTTATTATAAATGTTTTCCTTTTTTAAAGTCATGGCAAAAATATATTTTTTCATATGTATTCTCCCCCCACCCCAACTAATTGTACGAAAACTCTATAATTTCAATTTTGGGAAGATTAGTGATTATATTACTTAAAAGCACAAGGCTTTCAAGAAACCAAATGATGTTTTTTTTTGTTTTTTTTTAGTTGGACCACCTTTACCTGAAAATCATCTCTGAATTGTAACATACAAAACTCAATAAAGCAAAAATATTATTTAATTTCAAAAGCTTTTAATTGCTTTTATTTATTTTAATGAACATGGACAATATTGTCTGAAAGCAAAAAGATATTTCGATGAAAAATGAATTTTTAAAACAATCATTTGTTATTTCTGAAATATTTTATTATTTTTACATTATGTTGTTAATTCTTCTAAAATTAGGGAAAAATTTGTAAAATTTAACGAATGTTGTTTTTAAGTAGATATATATTTACAGATTATAATTTCCAAAGCTTCTTACGAAATAACGAACAACAACATATAAAAAAAATATAATTTGTGTCAATAATAAGACTGTAAATCAAATCTACGGAAGACCGGAAGTATCATGCGTGCAATAAAAAAACGTCACTTGGATTGAGTTTCTGTCTCGTATTTAACTTAAATACTGAATTTTTAATACAATTATTTGTTATTCCTTTAATTATAATAGATTTTTACATTTAAGTTGTTAAAATATAAAATTATTTAAAAGCCGCATTCAGTCTCGTAAATGTCCTTTTGAGATATAGATTTATTTTTGCGAAACACGTGTGGGGAAGTTAATTTGATTTTTCAATTTCAACTGAGAAGGGTACCTACAAGTATCAGTATAATCTTATGAAATTTAAATTTGTATTTTATGTACACTTCTGATAAAATTTCATAAGAAATGTACCTATAAATTAATTAGATACCTTTCTTATGAAATTTAATCTCACTCTCAACAGTCTTATTTTAATTTCTTTATAATATATTTTCCATAAAGCATCGTAAACGTAAAGGTGAAAGCTAAGTACAAAAAAATTAAAAAAAATTAGAGCGCTGAAATTTTTCCTTAAAAATAACGAGGTAAATAATAACTTAAATCTAAATAACTTCACATCTCTCCTTCCGTAGAAGGAATTATCCTCACGTAAGCTATCAAAACGTCATGAATGTCTTTCGTCACCTTGTCAAGTGACACTTTGTTTTATTTTCAAACTACGTCCTTTCGGTGCAGAAACTAAATTAAGCTTGGTTCAAAATATTTTAAATAAACATTATAATTTCTGATTTTATTAATAAGTTTTGAAAAAATTATAATTGATTTTTAAAAGAATTTCAAAGTTTTCATTTTTTTTATAAATTGGAAAATGGCTGACATAATCGATTATCTGTCAATTTTGCTGACTAAAAAAAACAAGATTTTTAACGAAAATTTTGAACATGCTAGGAACAATTATATAATGTAAAAAAATACCCCCCAAATACTTTGATCTTTCCTCTTAATAATAACATAAACATTTAGATGATAAAGTTTGGTTTTCATCAAGTTTGGCGTCTTTTTCGTCATGCTATAGTCTTTTTTAGCGATTTCATTAAGGTATAAAATGTTATCAAACAGTTCGTGTCACGAGCTCTTATGAAAACGTCTGATCAGATTTAAAAATTTGAATATTTGTTTATATATATATATATATATATATATATATATATATATATATATATATATATATATATATATATATATATATATATATATATATATCCATCCTCAATATGTTATTTCATCGGCGGTTTGAATGGTGTATTTTATAGAAAAGTTTAAGCAACATTGGTTTTCAGGAAATTGATTAAAGATTAAATATTTTTTAATTGATTAGTAACATTTCTACAATTACGAAATATAGCCCCCACCCCAAAAAAAAACAGGAAGCAAATATCCTCACTTTAAAATTTGCATCCTGCAAATTAATGGCCATTTATTCGAATTTCACCTGTTCTTACGTTTACTTTAGTTCAAAGTAACTGACTCAGGCAAATCCATCTTCAATTTTTAGAAAACAAATATTTGATTCACTTTCAAACTTTATGTAGTTGTTTAAACAATTTACGAGACATAATTTAGTTTTGGTCTTTAAATTTTAAAGCTACTTTTTTTCTATAAGTTTACAAATAATGTTTTAAAATTCTTAAAGCTTTTTACAACATATTTGTTGTCAGTTGTATTGTAAAATACTTATATATATTTCCCGTTTAATTTTTTCTGTAATGCATTGAAAAGTACGAGCACGCATCAATATAGCGATTTTCTAAGCGCGGATTAGATGTGGCACAAAGCCGTAAGTATAGTGAGGATCGAAGTCACGACTCAATCGTAATTAATCTAGCAAGTCAATCTGTCTAACGATTACACCACGTCGAAGTGCCCATGCATCAATATATCACGTAGTAAGTGAATTTTGATCAGAAATGTTCATTGCATAACGTTTGATTCTATGCGATTAATATTCGCCACTAAATTAAGTAAAGCTCGAAGGAAGGGGAACTGTTGTGAATTAAATTAAAATATCTGTTATGCAAATTAAAAGCTTTTTGTTACGCTAAAGAATTCCTTAGCGTAAGGATGGAAACATCATTATTAGAAATATATTTCAGAGACTAAATAATGAGGTTTCTTTTGCAGATGTTTTAATACTTTTCTACACTTTTTCATAGGTTGCTGTTGAATAATTTGTGATATTTTTTACGTTTCATGTACATATCGAGAAATATTTTCGGTGCTCATATGTGTATTTTCGCGCGTGTATGCATAAGACGCTGCCTTATATGCGTCTGAAACGTTCACTTTAATATTTTCTATTACTTTTTTTTAATTGCCTGGTTTTGATTTGATATTCTCATGATAATATAATTGTCCAAATACAGAGGATGAATTTGAAATTATCACATTAACCGAAACTGGAAACTGATATTTTTTTAGAATTTTATTAATTCTTACCATGGAATGTGTTTTTTTTTTTAAGAATCGTTAACATTTCGATAAAACAATGAGTATAAAAGGAAAAAAAAAAGTTAAAAAAAAATTGAAGTCAGTATCTGTTTTTATGCCATTTTTAGTCATGACTTTTTACGTCTTCCCATCTTTTCAGCTTTAAGTAAATGTCGGCACTTACACTTTTCTTTATTTTTGTTTTGCCATTTATTCAATCAAACTACTTAACTAGATTACCCATTCTTTCCTTTAATTCTGTTGCCATCACTATTGTTCATTTTTCCTCGTGTGTCCGAAAAATTTCAGCTCTCTCTAAATCATTTAAACTTGTGTTTTTAAATTACTAATTTTTCAAATATTATTTCCGCCATTTTAATGTCGGTTGCTTTTATCGCAAATTCTGAAATTGTCATAATATAGACGTTAGCAAAACCGCTCGAATCTGAAAAAAAAAAAAAAAAAAAAAAATACCCCTTCACACTTAGTACGAGAACCTCCTCACAGATGAGACCTGGGAAGCATTTGGCCACAATAGTTCAGATCCAACTCTGTAGCTTTCATTTGACCGCAGAATAACAGTTTAAGAAATTGCGATAAAGAGAAACTGGAATTTTCATTATATTTTAGGCAAATTGACAATACTAATATTACATTCAATATTGAGTCTGTAAATGTTTAACAGGAGCAGACAAAATAAACTTCAAAATCATACGTAACTTGTACGTAAATCTTTATAACTATTTACTACTAGCAACTATACAGATCATTTTCTCTGCTGGGTTTCTTTGGCAGATTTGCACACTAGCAAAATTGTAATTAAATCAGTTTCATAGGTTTTAAAGCATTTTGATTGTCATTTTTTATATATAAAAAATTTAATTCCTTATCAAATCTAAATTCTTGTGACAAACACAAAGACCTAGTTAGTAGGAATAAAAAGTCGTATAAGGCGCAATCAAGACTCAAACCACTGCGTAAAATTTTAAAATACAAACAAACATTTATTACAGTATACAGAAAAAGGAAAAAATAAAAAAAATAAATATAAGACTCTTGCACAAAGATTTCCTTTCGTGCGCCTTATAAATAATTAAGGCAAGATAACATTTACAGATATATTGCAAAAAAAAAAAAAAAGGTAACTATCTTAAATGAAAAAGGATTACAATTTATGGAAAAAAAAAGATTATACTTACAAAATTACAGTGTTTATTTCTTTTTATACAGTGATTACTTCCCTTTACTCCCAAGCTGTGATATAAATGTTACTCCCAAAGCAGAAAATGTTTTTATTTGAATAACTAAGCAATTTAATTATTAAAAGTAGTGTATCTGTGCAAACATACATCGCCACCCAAGCTTTCCACAGATCGGCTAATGATTTGCACATATTGCGTTCCTTTCTCGTCTCCGTTGTTGAGCATCGAAAGCTGTGAAAGTGCCCGCTGCATACTCACAAGGTAATCGTGATGAAAAAAAAACAAAAAAACAAAAAACAAAAAAAAACGCCACGTCGAGATATGAAAAAGGGAACCCGATTTCCCATATTATATAGAGATATTTTATTCAAGGCTTCGCCTGCGCGCCTGGTGGTGGTGGTAGTGGGAGGCAACTTCTGCTAATTCAGTCTCATTGATTAGCTCGTCCCCGACAAACTTCAGTCCATGTGCACGATATGTTCTAACTGGCAGCTGATCTAAAAAAAAAAAAAAAAAAAAACAAAAAAAAACACTACAATTTGTTGTTAAATGGGACAAGGAGTAGCTTGTTAATTTTAACGCCTCAAAAACGAAACGGCTCTCTTTTAATCATATTAGAGAACACTTTTTAACTTCCATCAGCATGGCTAATGCTAACCTCCAGGAGAATGACCGCAGGTAAGAAAAGTTGGTTCACTATGTCGTGTTAGACAATTTTTCTCACCAGAATCTATCTTACATATTTATAAGTCTATCATTCGTCCTTGCTTAGAATAATGCTGCCACATCTAGTCTGCTGCTCCTATTATATATTTAGAGATTCTTGATAAAATCCAAAGAAGGATCTGCAATATTATTCGTGTTGACGTGACATCTCGGTTTCAGTCTCTTTCCCACCGCCGTAGATTCCCTGTGTCTGTTCTGTAAATACTTTCATGGTAAATTTTCTGAAAACCTTCGTCTATGGTATCTAGAATTTATGCATTTGAGAGTAGTACTGGAATGGCAGCAAGGTTTCATCGTTTTAAAGTTTAAATGGATAGATACAACCGTAAGTTCTCTGCTAACAGTTTCTTCTATCGCATTCTTCGCTTCTGGGACTCTTTTTTCGGCTTCTTCAAAAATTCAAATGCAATTTAATTCTTGTTCTTTTACTGTCCACTCTCCTTAGCAGTATTTTTCTCATATTCTCTAACACTCATTAACTTCTTGCGTCTTAGTGGCTTTATTGCCTTGCCTTGTTGATGAAATGGTTTAAAAATGTTGCCAGTTGTTCTTACAGAGATTTTCGTTCATAATTCCATATTCGTTCAGCAAAGACTAATGTTTGTAGATCGTTTTTATCCTTGCCAATAATGAAGAATATGTTATTGACAAATGAATCTAAACTTTTCTACATTTGAATAGATTTTTATCTATTTTCTTTCTTTTTTGTAGATCATCGCTTTTTAAAACAACAAACATTGCCGAGGAGTGAAGGTCATTAAAATAAAAGCGGCGTCAAAGGAAAAACCAGAGTAAAATGTCTCCGAAACAATGTACAGGATTAATAAACTCGAACAAACTGTTCAAGGTTAAATTGAAAGAGTCCATTTGCCGAAATAAAAATAACAGAATATAGACTCTTTCCGCAATTATCGTTAGTACATCAGCAGTTGACCTGGAAAAACGAAAGCTGTATTGCTTGTTTGAGAAAAGGCCCTGTGATGAGAGATGATGAACCAATTCAGCATTGATTATGAACTCTAGGAGATTCCTTAAAAGAGGTAGAAGGCTAATAGG
This sequence comes from Acanthosepion lycidas, assembly GCA_963932145.1. Classification (NCBI taxonomy): domain Eukaryota; kingdom Metazoa; phylum Mollusca; class Cephalopoda; order Sepiida; family Sepiidae; genus Acanthosepion; species Acanthosepion lycidas. The sequence continues at coordinate 92,635,894 of OZ010574.1, forward strand.
CCCATAATTGGATGGGTCGGATGGTTCAGCAGAGTTCTTAAAAACTGGAACAACAAACGATGACTTCCAGCAGGCAGGAAAGCAGGAGGCAGCGTGGCATTTATTATACAGTTTAGAGAAAACAGGGGCTATTTTGGGAGCACACTTCTTAATGACTATTGCAGGGATATCATCGGGTGCATATGCTTTGTGACGATCAAGAGATGATAGCAGAAATCATGGAAGGGGTTATATGCATATCACACAACAAAGAATCAGTTCTAAGTGGGGACGTTAGATGATTCAAGAGTAGAGTTTGAAGAGAATTAACGGATAAAGCATTCAGCTTTATCAGCCGAGGATAACACCTCAAATCGTTTGAAAGCGGGGGTAATAGAGACCTTGTACTTAGTTAGTACCCTATTACAAAGACCCCAGTAATCACAAGATCTAAAGTTATTAGAGGTTATGTGGTGCCTCATTCTCTCAGCAAACAGGGACAGCGTCTTCAAGGACCCGTTTACATTTGTTACGAGCAGTAGCATTATTATTATTATTATTATTATTATTATTATTATTATTATTATTATTATTATTATTATGTCTATATTTCTGAGATGAGGTATTATGTACAGTATTTACATTAGACGGACTATTGTCCTCATCTTTGTCGCCATATTTGTCACAACGTTTCGGCCGTTGTACGCTCCGGCCTTCTTCAGGTGGTTGGAAGATAACTGACATCCATCAAACATGGCACGTGGAACTAGAACAGACTACCCCAGTGATCGAAATAAAGGGTTCAGTTCGAAATTCCAACCACCTGAAGAAGGCCGGAGCGTACAACGGCCGAAACGCTGTGACAAATATGGCGACAAAGATGAGGACAATAGTCCGACTAATGTAAATACTGTATTATTATTATTATTAGTAGTAGTAGTCATGTTTTCTGATTTGTATCCTGTAGAGCCGGGTCCAAACTATGGTTCTTAGGCCCTATAGGAGAATTGTCATTTAATTGATAGCACTTTTCCTAGTATATGGGATGTTCCTAGTAGGGCGATCTTCTGGGAAACTTGTATGTTGATGTTACCTGGAACACTATTAGTAAAATTGTCCATTCTTTTTCTCACGAGGCCCACAGCTCCGATTACTATTGTTACAGTCTCAGTTTTCATTCCCCACATCCTGTTAATTTCGACCCCCATGACAATTTTTCGATAATATTCATGGAGGTGTTTCTCTCAGAGATGGTACTGCCATGTCAATAAGCATACACTTCCTGAATTTCTTGTCTTTTATGATAATATCACGTCTGTTGGCTGTTATTTCCCTGTCAGTTCGACTTGGTATGTCACAGAGGATAGTTACATTGTTATTTTGGGTAACTGTGTCTGGTTGGTGCTTATACCATCTCAGTGGTTTCGATTTTGTGCTTCTTGCATATATTTCAGTGCACCTATGTCGCTACCCTGTTATGTCTGTGGGTATATTTATTTTTTGCTAGTTCCGGACATCCTGAGATAATATGATCGACACTTTCATATTTTCCGCAGATCCTGCATTTTAGGTTAGTTCCATCTTTGATTATGTGATAGTGATAGGATCTGGTTGCGAGTTTTTCGTCCTAAGCTGCAATAATTAGGCCTTCTGTCTCGGCTTTCAACCCGGTGCTCCTCAGTCACTGATGTTTTTTCTGTTGATTTACATCTGCTTCTTTCGTTCTTTTTAGGTATTTGCCATGCAACGGCTTGTCCTCACATTTTTTTGAAATTTCATTTGTCCAAGTTGTTTTGCGTTCTGTTTTACTCGTTTGGTGTAGGTGATATTCGCTTCGTTTTTTGTTGGTAGGATTTCAGGTATATTAAGCTGTTTCTTGAAGAATGCAGCTTCTTTGTTGATGGAGTGGATTTTGTGTTTTATTATTTGTAGCAGAGGGTCATTGGTTTTAGTGATGTATACTTCCGATCCGATTGCTGTACGTACAGCTTATCAACAATTTTGGGTGGTGCATCTTCATTTGGGTAAGCATTTTTCTGGTCTTGGCGCCCAATATTCTGAGCGTAATTTTTCCAAATGTTTCGTTCTCCAGAGAACAGGGATTAATTAGCCATCCTATTAGACAGATGTGCTCGGAAACGAATCTGTTTTAATCTTTTATTATAGTTTATTTGGATTAATTTTCTATTTTTTATGTTGTTGCTTATACCCTAATATTAAGGCTTTTCTTGGATATATGTTATATTTTAGAATATCAAGCTTTATTCTAAGAGAACGTGCATATCACATTCCGTGCCTGTGAGCTTTTGGAAATCCCCACCCAGCTTATCCATGCGTTGTACCTATTTTTTTTTCCAGTGGGCTAGACGAATTTCACCGATACTCCCGTTAATCGGTTTACTGTTTTCGAACTTCATATTCATTCTTTGTTGTCATCCATTGATGTCCATGCTTGGCCTGTGGGTCGAATGATGTGAAATATGCTGTCTTATTTCTCCAATACAGTCCATTGTCTGTTACGAAATACGACACCTAAGGAAGAACCGTTGTTATAAAAATAACAAAAAGGAAGAAATTTGCCAAAATAAACCGAAGTTCACGATCGCCGCCTCTTTAGTAAAACAAATGATTTCGTCAATCTAAAGAGTTCTATTTTGTGATTACTTGTTTTCCAAAAAGCAATAATGACGGCTCGTTACTAAAAAGATATTTCATAAACCTACGCAAGTGAAGTTATTTGTAGAGATAAAAAGTTTCGCCATATTAAATATTTCAAATTTTTCAACTTCGAGTTTGTATGGTTTTGTTGTGTTTTTTGAGATTTAAAATAATTATGTTTTTTATATATTTTGATGTATAAGATCTAATTTTTTGGCATATTTATTTTTTTTATAACAAAATTCATCCAATACAAGGCTCGTGAGTCACTCAAGGATACAATTAAAACGGTTAACATGAATGAGGTGTGTCATATAAATAAAAGAGGAAATAGAAGTGAGTTAAGATATTGAGGATAAGGAACGATAGATAACGATTGACTTTTGACTTGAAAGGTTAAGATTGTAGTTTTCAGGGAAGTATCCACATGGGAGTCTGTTCCACAAAATGTTAGTTCTTGGGAAAAAAAAACTGAGTGGAATTATTTCTGACTTTTGGTACAAGGAGGTAGTGTGTTTCGACTCTTTGAAAGTAACATGCCATGTCCTAGCCGTAAATGTCTGAACTGGTGAAACTAAGGAATGGAGCTCATCTGAACGTTTGTCATGGAAATAGCAAAAGTAACGATAGGATTGTGTGTGAAAGAGGCTACCGAGTGAAGAATAAGTAATCCTCAATACGCTGTAAACAACTTTGAACTCAATAAATGTTAGGAATTAAAGAGTGAACAGCTCCAGCCGAAATATGGCAACAATATGCCAGTTTCTATACTACGCTATATATTTTGCTAGTTAGGCTAGAAATTTATCTGTAAATCTGGATACGTTGTGTCAGCCATCTGCTTACAATAAGTCATATTCTGATCAAAATGATAATCACATGCTACGAGTTACGTAGGTGGAACATCTCTCTCTTTCTCTCTTATATATATATATATATATATATATATATATATATATATATATATATATATATATATACATACACACTAAACGAAGTACCCGGCGTTGCCCGTGTGTAAATGGCTGCTATTGTATAACCGCACCCCCCTGTATATCCGCATTTTCTGTCTAAAAATGTTTGCCTGCATCCCCGTTTGCATGCATCATCCGTTCGTATACTTAGCTACGCCCCACCTCATATTTTTACGGTATGTCCTTGGCAAGTGTTTGACTATTCTTAAGAAATTCCATATATAAAACCTTCTTGTGTGGTCGTTGCTCGGGGTTAAATTGTTTCAATCTTTTAGATATTCAGTAAATTTTCTATGGCCGTAATAACTTTCAAGCAGTATGGTAATGTTCACAAATCTAATAATCAAACAAAAACAGGGATGAAACGTCAGGGTTTGATTCAACTGCAAGTGAAAACGCATGAACGCCCCCCTCTTTTTTCGCACGTTTACTGTAAAGCTGGGGTTAATAAGAGGTTCTTCGGGAATATTTCCCTTTTTAACGCTTCAATAATCTTTCTCAAACAATTTTTGCATCAAAGGTTGTTCGAATGCCAATTTAGGATGGGATCATATGAAGAAACTATTGGCTAAATGGCAAAAACCGATTTTGGACGTAGTTTGTCGCAGATTTCGCCTATTTAACTGAAATAATCTAAACCAAACATTAACACAAGACAATTTGTATGTCATATGTAATTTACATGGCAAATTTGGAAAGCATTGGATGAAAAACCAGGGAGTTATGGCCGAAAAACGGGCTTTTTTTAACAGTTTTACGTGGTTTTTTCGTTATTCGCGGGGAAGTGAGCAGGACTAAAACCACGCTATCTTATTTCTTGCATGATAGCAATCTTTTTGCGAAATGTTTGAAGAAAATCAGATAAAAATAAGATATTTTTTTAAGTAGTACGAAAAAGATTTTTTCAGCTTTTTGCAATTTTTTGTGTGAAGCCAAAGTCACAGGAAAACTATGAAGCACTTTACATAAACCTTGTAGCATGAGGTATGTTTTGCATTAAGTGCAAAGAACATCACCTCATCCAGTAAAAATTTTGTTTGTGTGTAACTTCGCCTTGGTTTTGGCAAACCCAGGGGTGGGGGCTGGAGATTGAAAAGTTGGACCCATCTTAATAAATTTGCAACATGTGAATGTGCATAAGTAGCATACATACAGACAGACACACATCTTCTGTTATATATATATATATATATATATATATATATATATATATATATATATATTATAACGTAATAATGTCGTTTTTTGACGTATTTTTAACGTCAAAAAACGACATTATTACGTCATTATTTTTGCACCAACGTAATATATATATATATATATATATATATATATATATATATATTAGACAGAAATCTAAAGACTTGCATATTGGGAGAAGATATTAAATTCTTTAGTATTCCATAGAAACAGCACAGACAATAATTTTGATTTAAAAAATGCTATCTTATTAAAAAAAATGTACACGACCCATTATGCCCAAAAATACCTAGAAGGTATATTAATAAATATTCAACCTATAATAAATATACACCGACCACGTTTCTTCGTATCACCAATATTCGTAAAACCAATACTTAAATAGTGTAAAATATGGAATGTTTGCGAAATATGTAACCGAATAATAGGTATTCACTTAAAACAGTTGTCATATTTAACATAGTATCAAAATAAAATGCGCTCACAAGTCTAATCTTTTTCAATATAGATATAAATGCGTTCACATTTCGAGAAATCAAACAAATACAAACGCCATAAGTTATGAACGTGACGTATACACATCCAATATAGAAAAAAAAACCCAGAAAAATTGAAACATTACATCGCTTAAAACATTCTGTTAAGGTTAAATTAAATAACGAAATATGTAATATTTATGAGCATTTTCCTACTTGTTAATTATCACATTCAAAGGCGAGCAATTAGACCAAAATAATAAAACAGTATTCCATATTTTAAAAAAATAGAGCAACAATTGCTAATAGATATATCCTAAGTTTCGCAGATAAACCGTTCATGAGCGGAATATTATATGTGTAAAATTTGAAGTAGGAAGTTAAATCCTTTGAACCGTTATTTATCTATTAAATGATATATATATATATATATATATATATATATATATATATATATATATATATATATATATACAGACGATCCCAATAATCCATTCACTTATAATTTATTTCATAAATGTTACAAAAATATATTCATCTCTTCAGACCGACGTTGTCAATTTATCCAAACGAAAGGAAAAAGGGAGAAGAAAAAAGAACAGGGAAACATTTTAATATTAAAAAAGGAAGACAGAAAAATAAAAATAATTTCAATATAAGGATTTTAAAAATTTGGGGTAGGAAGTAGAGATAGCGAGAGAGAAAGAGAGAGAGAGAGGAGATGGGAGAAGGAAGGAAAGAATGAGGGGAAAAAGGAAAGGAAGAATTAAACATAAGCCGATAGGGTGACCTAGAAATGATTTTTTCTTTAAGAACTGGACAAGTTAAAAAACAGAGCGAGGGAGAGGAGTGATCAGATTCGAAGTAGATACATTGAATTGTCATGTCATTTTCGACAGCGAAACCATCATCATCGTATTATAATCATCACAATTTCAAAATGATAATAATAATAATAATAGTAGTAGTAATAATAATATTTGACATCAATAAAATAAAGTAAGTTAAAGTAAAATAAAGTTAAATAAAAATTTAAAAAAATAAAAAGTAAAAAAAACGTCGGTCTGAAGACATGAATACATTTTTGTATATTCATGAAATAAATTATAACCGAATGGATTTTTAAGGATCGTCTGTACTCATCATTATTGCATTGCTGTTCTTATATTGAGCTCTCTTTGGATTAATGTCCTCCTTGGAATTATCCCTACTAATTATCAATTGAAATATATATATATATATATATATATATATATATATATAGCATCAAATCAACGCATGAATTTTCTTAGTACTACATAGCCAAACCAAGACATTTTAGCGTCACTTGACGTAAACAATTTCTTCACAAACGTCTCTGTCGATGAAACCATCGGAATATTCCTTAACTGTGTATATAAAAATAATTCAATTCCAACCTCATCAATCAAACGTAATATTCTCCAAAAATTAGATATATTAAAAATATGTACAAGAGAGCAGAAGCTGAGCTTAGGTTTCTATTTCATGTACAAGTTTAGTTACACCATAGTCTCCCGAGAAAATGAAATCTTTGGTTTTGTGGATTACCGCCCCCTCCTCCAGATGCACTCACATACACACACTTGGATTGGCTAATACGACGTTAGGTGGCGCTGTTAAACAGCTATAAAAAAAATAGGATACTTCCTGTTTTCTTTTTCTTTCTGACTTTTCTTGCGGAGAAGTAACACCAGCAGAGGATTTGTTCCCAGGATGGGAACATTTTCTTTTTATGGGGGATATTTTTCTCATGAGCGACTGAAATTTTACGCACACACGGTACCTAATTTCTAACTTTTAATGTATTCATTCTTTTCAGGTATATTGCATACATACTAGTGTATATGTTCTGTCCTTTCTTAATCCGTTAATTGTTATATAAAAATACATGAAAATATCGTCTTGTTTAAATTTATCCCTTTCACTTTTATTGGGTTGGTGCAAAAATAATACTAACAATGACAACCCGCCATTTACATGTGTAAATTTTGTTTGACACTGCTTTTACTCAAACTAGAATCACGTACCACAACAATTAAAAAAAACAAAAAAAAAACTGGAAACTTTTTAACTTCTAGTTAGTCCTGTATTTATATAAATTTATAACCGTGTTTCATGCCCTGATTAAATAACAAGGTTCATAAACATGTAAGCTTATTTCATTTCATTCCCAGAGGGTCTCAAGTGTCCATTAACTTCTATCTTTCTGATGTGGTTAGTTTTGAGCTGCTGTAATGTTGAATCGGAAAAAATCTTGCAAGCCATTGAGGGTTATCTTCTCTAATTTCTAAGTGTTATAGTAATACCGCTTTTTATCAAAGATGATCCGGTTCAAAGTATTTTTAAAGCAGTAATTTTAATTTAGACAAAATAATCTCATCATAAATTAATATAGATTTGTAGTGAGATTGATAATCCAATAGTAATCCAATCTTCTTCGTGTAAATATATTAGTCTGGGACAAAACAGCATCAATTTTACTCCTAATAATAATCGAAGTATATTAGGCTGCTTGCTGCAAACGATTCTATCACTTTTCGACAATATCCTTTATATATATATATATATATATATATATCCATAACATTATTTAGACATTAATATATTTTCCCTGAATTTCTATATCCACCTATCATCTAACATACGTATTCTCTCATAAAACAGCTATTCTGCTTTTGAGCGGTTTTTTTGATATCTTGAACTTGTTGGGCCGACAAGGAGTGATTGCATGGATTGAAATTAACATTGCATGTTGAAGGACCCCCCCCCATCTCTGTGACAGTTTGCTACATCGCAACGTAGGGATAGTTGTCATGTAGCGAAATAACCAGCTGACCTTCTTGCCCAGCAAAATGTCTTTTTCGTTCCATTGTGTTGAATTTTATTGTTCAAAATGTCTCTCTTTACACCCCAGTCGTTCATATTTCAAGTTCGGAGATTTTTTTCAGATATTCCTTTGCTATTGAACTCCAGATTTCTGCTTTAAAACTGCAAACTATTCTTGACAGGCGCTGGCACCTATTGCATCAGTGATCCGTTGTCTCAATTCTGTGGTCGATTTTTCTAAATAAAATATGAAATATAAACGGTTTCGAATGTGCCTTTGATATTCCTTCACGATGTTGACTAAATTAACGTAAAATTAACACTTCACAAATAATTATTAAAGTGACCTCAAATGGAACCCATATATACGATTCATTGCTTAAGTTGCTCGTAAAATGGTCGGTTCATTGTACCGCTCCAGGAAGTACATAACTCCTTTAGCCACGTTTTACTTCTACAATTTTGGATGAGACTAAAAAAAAAAAGTATTGCTGCTACATCTGGGCTGGAGTTTCTCAAGTTTAACTTTTTAGCTTTGGAAGAGTTCAAAATTGTTTACGAAGTTTTGTGGGCGGGGGGAGACATATTACCTACTCTGCGGTCTCGTTCCCACAGACATAACGCCAGGAGTTTTTCATATCGCTATTCTTCAGTTCTAGTTCAGATCTCTACAGCTAAGATCCACAATGCTACGCCACGGATTTGAATAACCGTTATCCCCCACCCCCGTATTCCTGTTGTAAGTTCCAATTCTTCAAAAATGTAAATGCTATGTTAATTGTTATCTTCTGTCTTCATTCTTTTATTGTTCTCTCTCCATACTAGTATTTTTTTTCTCATTCTCTAACACTCAGTAAACCTCTTCCGTCATAGTAGCATTATTGCCTTGTTTGGGGTGAAATGATAAAAAAATAGTTGGAAGTTCCACTCGAGCAGCTTTTTTTTTTTTTTTTTTTTTTTTTTTTCCTAAGAACGTTTGTATAACAGGCGTCTACGTGGATGTTTCCCCGAACATTACAATGTTAACCCTTTCAAGTATGGATGTTATGGTTATTAGTGCTGGGTTGATTCTTTCACATAAACATCCAAAACTTGTTGAATTTCCTTCGTCGCTGAAATAAATAGACAAAGAAAAGACTGAAGGATACGGAGACAATAGAGGTACAGTTTAGGACACTGATTTTATTTCCTTCTTTTGGATTCCAACGACCTCTTGTTGGGGAATTTCCGCCCCGAACAGTTGGCACGTGTTCACCAGTCAAAGGTCCAACCGAGAAAGAGACAGATTCTTCTAGTTTCTTTGGTGCCAGGAAATTTTTTTCTTTTTTTTTTTTTTTTTTTTTTTTTTGCACATGCGTAAATTGTTTTTCCTGTCAGGACTCCTGGGAGATTTTAATGTTTATTTTATTTTGTACTTTTATTTAATTTTGTATTTTTATCTTTTCTTTTTATTTTATTCCCACACAAGTCAAGGGTCAATCATTATATATTCTTCATATGCTCAGTCTTCGCTTCCATCTCTCACACTAATATTACATTCCCATTCAGTATTCTCTACATAGAGTGGCTCTTGAGCCTAGTATAAAGACAGACTTCATATAAAAAGAAAATATTAAAATATTCTCTTGCGAGTGAAATAGTTGCATATTTTTTTACTGGTGCCAATGATTGGGGTTCGAGTAAAAGACACACACACACACACACACACACACACACACACACACACACACACACACACACGAAATATTTTAAATATAAGTTTCCTCCGCTATCCGGAAGTAAAGCGCTGCTATGAAACCTCCTGTAAATGAAGAAGCGGTTAGCATTAATTTACATGGTCTAGATCTTTGAGCGTTCTCGGATTTAAAAAATTAACCATCACTCTTTTTCTTTTCTTTTTTTTTTTTACGACTGACCGTACTGCAATAAGTATTTTTAATTTTGAAAAGGAACATAAGTTAATGTCAGGTGTGCACGATGTTCTAAGAATCTGGATAAAACATTACGCTAGAAAAACGCGTGTGTCTACGCAGTTAAGCATATTTCAATATTCAGCACAGTAGACTGATGCTCAACCTCCGAAAATGAGGCGAGCAGACAGAACTATTTTGGAGGCTTGGAAACGCTCCCTTTTTCAGCATATAAATTAATGGTAATCCTTTCTTTGCCATTTTCGATAGCGGGAGAAACCTATTTTAAACCCAGACTTTCGTCAAAGCTAAGTGACGTAAACGAACTTTCGAGAAGCTCGGGATATATGTACTAATTTTCAAAGCATGTAAGCTTTCTTTACTTGAAAGATTGATGTAACATGATCTTTCTAACATATTATCCATCACCCAGCCTTGTGCTAAGCTAAACTTTGTAAATATCGAAAAAATGAAATTTCATGTCAAACGATCAATTCCTCTTATCCTGTTGCCTTACTGACAGGCAGATAGGACTACTAAAAGAATTGTTCATGCGCATTTATCCTTGTCATACAAATCCAAGTTTTGTAAAGCGCTTAGCAGCGGAAATAGTTGCTTATTTATCTCTGGCGTCAGAGGTAGGGGTTCACGTCTAGGTAAAAAGCCAGATTTCTATACTATGATTTTCAAGGCAAACAAGCACTCCAAATTTGGAGCAGCGATATTTTTATCCCCAATACAACCTCCACTATCTTTTTCTGATAATTTCAACGTAATGATCACACGCTAACACACCATTGATCCCTATTTATTGTCGGTTTCTTGGCTCGCTACAGTGGCATGTTGATATGGCCAAAGTCTTTAGTAATGGTACTCGGTGTTGTCTTGGTTAGTATTATGGATAGTTTCACTGAAACTTCTTTGCATTCAGGTAACTTCTTTATTAGGTGTCGCAATTATTTCAGTTCTCGGTGAGTAATTAACTCGGAATCAAAAATCTATTTATTTCGCTGGTGGGCGACGTAATTCTTTGCAAACAAGGAACTTCTGCAAGCACTGCATGTCAAACGGATCAATTCCTGTTATTCTGTTGCCTTACTGACAGGCAGCTAGGACTAACTGTTGTTTATGCGCATTTAGCCTTATGTCATACAAATCCAAATTTTGTAAGTTTGGAGAGAAAAGTGAACCAAATTCATGTGTAGTGAATTCGATTCTCACCTAGCCCTATTTATATGGCCTTTTGTCAACCAAAGCAGAGTTAAATATTTAGAATATTTACGTAATGGTTAACGAGTTAGTATCACAAACTTTTTTTTTTTTTTTTTTTTTTACTGTAATAAGATCAATTCCTACTCGGTGCCTTACATTTTTGGCTTTGTAGAATACTGATCTAAGCTTATTAAATAGTTAAGGTGCCCCGTTTCAGGTTGATGGTTAATGAGCTAGCCTTGCAAACCTTTATTACTGTAGTAAGATCGATCATCATTATGTGTCTCCCATTTCTGGCTTTGTGGCGTACAGTAAAGTTCCTTAAATATTTAAGGTGTCTCGTTTTAGTGTAATGGTTTAGGAACTAGTCTCATAATTCATTTTTTCTGTCGTATGATAGATCCTCACTGGGTGCCTTACATTAGTAGGACTGTTGTAAAAGTCAGAAATATTTAAGTTGCCTTGTTTGGTGATGGTTAACAAACTTGTCACACAAAGTTTGTACTATTGTAGTGAGCTCAATCGTAAATTCGTGCTCCATACTTCTAGGCCTTGTACCAGACCATTACAAGTTCAGTAAGTACCCATTTATCCTCTGTTTTCAAAATAAATTATTAATAAAGTAACCAAGAATTATTATTTGACGATAAACAGCTATGGCAGATAAATAACAAAGAGGCGACAAGAAATAAAAAAAAAAAAAATTCACGACTATGAAACGTTGTTGTGGAGGAAAGATGAGAACTTGAGTAAAAAACAAGAAAATATTAATAACTGCGCAGATCTAATGTATTTGGAGCAAATGAGAAAGTGAGAATCGATGGGAGAAAAAGACAAATGCTGATTGTTCAGCAATCGTGAAACTATAACACCAATGCAAAGGATGTTCCAAATTACGTCAACGAATACAACATGTGGATATGATTAAATTAGGTACCTCCACAAAACTCGATACCTAACGTTTAAAATTAATTTTTAATGAAAAATCTTTCTTGAAGCTTTTATTTTAGTTTTATTTTCAAGCTGAGGGATTAATAAACAAAATACTATGCTGTTTTTCAAAACTAATTTAAATTGATTGGAAATATTTTTGCTTAATTTTAAATTTTTTTTAAATTTAGCTCCATTTAAAGTGTTATAAAAAAAAAAAATCTTCTGAAACTTTATTTAAGGAGTATTAGCTGATTTAAAGTATAATTAATCTGATTTGAAACGACTATTTTTTAATTTTAAGTCTAAAATATCACAGAAATACATTTTTCAACACGACAGTAGCTTGTTTACGTTGACAGCTTTTTAACACCTCCGCGACAGCTCGATGACAGATAAATTGTTAATGTTCTACGGGGGCTTTAACCTTAAAAAAGCTAATTGAGGAATATAACGCGAACTCCTTTTAAGTATTCGGTAATCTTAAAAAGTTAAAATATTCTCCGTAATGTTTTTTTTGTTTTTTTTTAATTTTTTTATTTTTTATTTTTACACGTGCAAAAACAATTAAAAATTATTTTTAAAATATTAAGGGGTATCAGATTGTAATAAGCTTTTAGGATATAAGATTAAATATAGTTTTACTGAATAATAATCTTAAGAGTTAGACCATAGAAATTGAATTTTTAAAAGATTTAAATATATTAAAAATTATTCTAATTAAAATGAAAAAAGTCAATACTGCGGTCGGTTGAAATTTATAAAATCTTAAAGCAAATTTTCAGGAAAATAGGCTTCTCAAGTCTAGCAGCCGTTGTCGCACTTTCCAGTACTGATGGGGGTTTCCTTCCTAACCTTTTATTTGAAGTAGTGCGGAATATCAACATCTTGATTATGTCATTATTTTCTTAGTGTTTCACTTGATATACATTTTACCTGTTGCTGCTATTGAAAGTCCTCGAGTAATAATGTGGTTTCTGTTATCTGGTATAGTTGTTTGCGATTCTGTAGCGCTAGTTTCCAAGGCCTGGAGGATAGTCTTCACCAAGACCCACAGGTTTCATTTGCTCAGTCATTTTTAACCATTGTTCTTACAAATCGGTTGTATACAGTTGGCAGTTTAGATATTTCTAAACTGGTTTGGCGTCATGAAAGTCTTGACCTGATGAGGCCTTTTAAGAACAAGACTTGAGTTTTCATGTTAATGTTTCAGTTTTGTAGCAATTTGCGGTTTTTGGGTGAAATTACCTCTAGCATAGCCTATTCTATGTTCAATATCCTTATCTCGTATAGTAAATTTATTATAACTAATTCACACATCAATGTATTTTAAGTATTTGGTATTTAATAATTTTCATTTCACTTATGATGGGTTCTGGGTGTCTTCATTCCAATTCCCGATCATAGTTCCTATTTTGGAAAGGTTTACCTTGAGTTCTGTTTCTTGGAATATTTGGTAGAAATTAATTTTTTTTGTTCAAGATCCTGCTAATGATTTAACATAGAAATGTATTGAAAATTAGGAAAAGGGGTTCGAGATGCAGGAATTAATATAGTTCTACATGTTTGAATAAACATTGTAATGCATTTTTTTTTTTTTTTTTTTTTTTTTTTTTTAGACAAAATTAGAAATACGGTGATCGGCACACCTTGCCTGAAATCATTAAAAAATGGCTCGGTAGATTTTAATAGAAGTGAGAATTTTAAATTAAAATCACAAAACATGTTAAATGAATGTAAACAAAATCTTTAAATCAAATAACCATTTTTAATAATCAAGTGTTACTATACAACAATTAGCTGTGTATGCATTCCAATAGCACATTGGAATGTTGTTGGATTATCAAACTATGCCGTAGCAACTACAACTGTAGCAGCAATGATTGTCCTTAAGGCTCGATTGAATAACACAGCCGATACCTTTTCGTATAAGGTTGTTTTTTTTTTTGTTTTTTTTTTTTGTTTTTTTTTTGTCTTTTTTTTTTTTTTAATTCAGTGCTGTTTTTCCCCGAAACTAGTTGCCCTACCAAAACTAATTGAGCCAGTTTACCTTATTTTATCACGAACAATTCACGATTAACATGGAAAGTGGCTAAAACTACTTGATTTTTATTGATATTAAATCACATCCTCCTCTTTAAAAGCCATATAATTAAAAAAAAAAAAAAGGACCAGTTAAATAACTTGATTGAATTATTTATTAATGTTATTGAATTATTAACCAACAATATTTTGATATTTGCTTTTAAGTAACCTTGTTTATTGTATTTTCGAGATTAAATGTTTAGATTTCCTATATGCAACAAATTAAAAATTTTTTTTTTTTTTGCACATCATGAAAACTTAGGAAATAATTTCTGGTAGAAACGAGTTTGATTTAAAGTTATATTTTTTGTTTCCTTTTCAGAGCTCAAAATGTGTTCTTCCCCCCCCCCCATCTATGCCTATACCTACTGGGATTATGTGGCCATTATTTATTGCTTTCCTAATTCTCAACATAATCTGAGAAACCGCGTAAAAATCGTGGTTGATAGGAACGCAAGAAGCCAGAAGGGTGTCACACAAATGAGAAACCATTAACATAAACTTACGCTTACACTTAGTAATTTCAAAAGTAAAATGATGAGACCTAGCTGCCAATCTAGTACTGCACTTAAATTTTGGAAGTCGAAGTACCGATGAGAAAAGTTAATCAAAACTGTTTCTATGAAAGTATTTTTAGAAAAGACAGAGGGAAACTAAGTTTTAGCGATGGGAAAGTAACTGAATCCGTGACGCCAGATCTGGACAGATTGCAGATTCTTCTTTGGATTTTGTCAAGAATTTCTAGGTTTTTGTAACCATATTAAGACAATCTAGAATGATTCCATTTAGTAAATCTAATTCACACGAGCCTGCAGATATTTTCTTCAATATTTTTAATGTTCTATATAATTGCTATTAGAGACATTAAGAGACTTTAAAGTAAAATTGGCGACTGCCATAGCAATCAAATATGCTTCTCTGCGGCGAAGTTACTAATGTATAAACAAAATTCAAACCTCTTGTTAATAGAAACACATCTTTCCATCTCCAAGGCTGCTTATCGTCTGATGTAGTACAGTAGACCAAATTTCAGACACATAGGACAAAAGTCTCGTTAATGTTTTATTTGTAAAATTGATGAAAATATTTACAATTTATTCATGAAACAATTAATTCTCTTAATATGGAATTTCTTTCTTTCTATGTTTAAAGTTGGAGCAAAAAGGTCTTGATTGCTGTTTACCAAGCATAGTCTTTGTGTTGGTCAACGACTTGAATAAAAGATCTGACTAAATGATAATGGAACTATTAGACGTTTCCCTACAAGGAAACATTTGGCATTCATTGACCAAGCAGCAAGTACTGTTTTCGGTTGAAATTTATAAAATCTTTCTTTGAAAATTTTTTTTTTTTTTTTTTTTTTTTTTTTTTTTTTTTAGGAAAACTGATTTCTCAAGTCCAGTAGATTTTATCGCTCTTTCCAGTATTGATGGGGGTTTCCTTCTGAACCTTCGAATTGAATTGGTGTGGATTGTTAACATCGTGATTGTCATTATTTTCTCTTCGAGTTACATGTGCTATCCATTTTAGTTGTTGCTGTTGTTGTTAGTCCTCAAGTGATGTGGTTTCTGTTATTTGGTACAGTTACTTTTTATTCTGTGGTGCCAGTCCACAATGTTCAAAGAATGATCTTTGCCAAAAACACCAGGCTTTACTCGCTCAAAGCTTTTTTTTTTTTTTTTTCTTCCGCCATTGATCTTCGGAAGCGGTTGTATACAGCTTACAGTTTATATATTTCTGAACGGGTTTGGCGCTATGCATGGCATCCATATGAAAGTCTCGATCTGACGAGCCTATTTAAAAACATGCTTTGCTTTTTTTTTTTTTTTTTTTTCTTCAGTTTGATGTTTTGGCCTTGTAGCAATTTACGGTATTGGGTGAAACTAATTATGGCACAGCCTATTCTGTGTTCAATTTCTTTTTCTCATATACTAAATTTGTTATAGCTGATTCACACGCCGAGCTATTTAAAAAGGTTTTGCATTTACTAATTTTACATTCTGCGTTTTTATGATCGATTCATGGTGGGTGCCATAACTGCTATCAAAACAATTCCAGGTCATAGTTTTTTTTTTTTTTTCTTTGTTTGAAAGATTTCTCTTGAAGTCCTCATCAGTACATTGGCTTCGGGATGGAAAGCAGGATGTTTGTCTTCTATCGGTAGTCTCGTTTGGGGTGCGATATGGAATAATTAAATAAGGATTAGTGCTCATCACATCTGTGTTTGTAAATGCGCAGGTCATAGTCGAATAGGAAATGAAATAAACTGGTGCTATCATTTCTTTGTCCTAATCCTGATAAAGTCTGAAATGTTTCCGTATTGAGGTTCTCTCCAGACATGTGGCTCGATACAGTTCATCGATTAGATCGGTGCATTCAGTAGATTCGGAGAGTGAAAAGCGGTTTCTAATGGATAAGAGGAAAACTCTATTGATGTGATCATATGCTATTGTGAGGTCGACAAAGCAGGTATACACTTTCCTATTAGAGAAATAAGCAAGTTCTTAGGGTTGTTCGATAACATATATGCCGTCGTTACACCCCTTTCCAG
>OZ010574.1:92657715-92682715 GCA_963932145.1 Acanthosepion lycidas
TAAACAATCCGCCCTTGATGTTACCATGGAAATTTTTTATTTCAATTCTGACCATACTATTAAAACTCGTAAATTTCAGAAATAAGTCATTCCCAAAAATATTTCGCTTGAAGATGGAACAGAACCTACTTTAACTCAAGTTAATTCAAATATTATTTTGAAGTTTTCGGCTCTTGTTTTGAAACATGAGACCTCTTATGTAGCGAGTTGGAATCATATTTTTAAATATATATATATATATATTGGTAATTTAAGAATATATATATATATATATATATATATATATATATATATATATATATATATATCTTGTTGGTATTTTTACTTTAAAAATGTATTTTTTTATATTTTCCTAATGTTTTGATTTTTGTTTGGGGATTAACATAGCTGTGATCCTAAAAGATGCTACCACCGCGAGTCAGGGTGAACCCGAGAACAACAATAAGTAAGACGCCTTGCTGCCGGATGTAGTTTATCGTCATACACCCAGAAATGTTTAATTCAAGTCCTTGTTTTCCAACAGGACGTTGTGCCCAGTAAACAGTAGTTAAACAAAAAAAACAAAAAAAAAAAACAGCAATAGTGAGGCTCAGCGATCATTAAAATGTAAATGTTAGCAATGTTGACAAGTTTGAGTAAATGGATGGTGGGACAAATGCCACAAAGACGAAGAGAAATAGTAAAGGTGCAAGTATGACTGGTAGAAGGCAATGAAAAAATAAAGAATAATCATGATCGGCCACACTCGCACACACGCAGAACAAGTTCTAACTGGTAAAAGATTAGAAAAATCGTTTCACCATTTCATAGTTTGGACGTCAAAACAGATATAATTAAATTTTATTATGCGTTATTTTCACTTCACTTTTTTTTTTTTTTTTTTTTTTTTTTTTAAGGAAAATTTTCCACAAGTTACTTCGGTAAAATAGAATTTTTATAACTGAAAAAATGGTTCTCTTTTTACGAATTAATGTTTGGAGGAATTGCTTTTTTTTTTTTTTTTTATTTTTTTTTTTTTATTCAACTTGTTGGATGTGCGAGTGGTATAATGGATAACGGCTCGAAATGAGAAATCGGAGAGCCGAGTTCGAATTCCGGTTCGTTACGTTCACTTATGCGTAAACACCCTTGGGGAAAGATATCAATTCATATATTCTCCCCTCGGCTATGGTTGTTGAATAGCAGAACAAACTGTCTTATAACCTTGGATGACAACCAGTCTAACATAGAAAGAAACTGTAGCCTAGCACAGGAAAATATTCTGCCTAGTCAAGTCATGAATTGAAAGAGATATGATCGCCCAAGCGTGTATCATATATGGCACTTGACTTTGACTCGGCGTGTTATAAACTGATATCTTGTCATTTAAGTTATAACGGTGTAAATGAGCAGAAATAATAATTAATTTAATTGATGCTTATCGCAATCTATACACTCTAAATTAACTCTGTATTAATTGTCGCTTATTAATAAAAAAGGAATGTTATACCCATACATTTAAAAAAATGTTAGTCAATACCATTATTATTCAACGTTTCATCCACAGAATCGAAAAAGAAAAAATAAGAAAATGATTATGAATATTTACTTTCTTTTCAGATCAGACTGGCATAAAATTTAGTTAATTATTTTGATAACTAGTTTTATTTCATTTTATTCTACTTATTTTAAAAATATTTCACTTTATTTTTCTTAATTTAAAATTTCTACTGTCAGAAAGTTTCCAAACTAGGTTTTCATCTCAGACTCCATAAATGATTCCAGTTATGTAAGACAGAACAGATGAAATTGTTCGGTAATTATCCTCATCTATGAGTTCGAATATTTTCCTTCGAAAGTTTTGCTGGTTGCCTTGAACGTTCATAATTTGGTCTGATGCTTGACACGTTCTGAAACGTGCTTACCTCGCAAAATCTTTAATGGACCTAAAGAATGTCCGCCCAAAATCCCGTCGAAGCGTTTCGAGGAACTTGACAACAGATATGCAGAACTTCACGCAAAATTTGATGTAAACAAGTTGCTTGAATTTATCAGCCATCGTAAAGAACAAAACATCTGAAAACGGACAGATAGCTGGAAGACTTTTGTCATCCTAACCCAGTAGGTT
Source organism: Acanthosepion lycidas (assembly GCA_963932145.1). Classification (NCBI taxonomy): domain Eukaryota; kingdom Metazoa; phylum Mollusca; class Cephalopoda; order Sepiida; family Sepiidae; genus Acanthosepion; species Acanthosepion lycidas. The sequence goes on from OZ010574.1 coordinate 92,659,823, forward strand.
GTGTAGCGATGAGCATTAGCTACATGCACATATCTGTTGAGCCGTACACTTTGGGAACATAACTCCTGCCATCTCGTTTAATCGTCAGAGAGAACCATTTTGACTTCCTTTTATGGAGTGGTTTCACAGTGGAGGCTTGTATTTGTACTAAGTCGGTCCTAAAATAGGTTCGACGTACAAAACGTTAGGAACTTGATATAATAGGTAATGACGCAGAGTAATCTAGTTGTAGTCGCTGATACTTTGTATCCGACTAACGGTCGTCTGGCATCGAGTGACTGACCGACCGACCGACCACTGAGCACGTAAAAAGATGATTCGGTAAATCTAGAGGTATTTAGAGGAGTAATAAATTTTGCATATAAATTAAATCCAGATTTGAAGACACGTTTAGAAACCAGTACAGTTTTCAAAGGTGTTTCTAAGATCATTCAGAATAAGATATTTGACTGCCTGCTACAAATATACTATGAGAAGATAAGGACAGAAATTATGGAAGCTTCATTTATAGCCGCCATGGCTGATGACACAACTGATGTTTAGGGAACACACTAAGAAGGAATTCAAGCAAAAATAAAAGCAGTTTATAGTAGTGCACATTTCATTCTCCATTATGCACTTAATTTAGTAATGAGAAATGCAGCAAGTATTACACGGAATGCAAGAATATTTTTCTCTAACAGTTTGGCTATGCCAACATTCTTAAGTTCGCCACAATGTGTATTCATTCTAAAGAAATATATGGACGTCAGCTTTCCATGTTCATCCTCTACAAGGTGGGACTTTAACTTATGGACCGTGAACAGAATTCATGAAAATTTTTCAACCTTTTGAAAAGCTGCCTTATTGAAAACATTTTCAACATCTTTTGACTTGTTTCGCAATCAAATTCGATATTCAAAAATTTAAATGCAATTTTAATCGTTATCATCTTAATTCTTGTTCTTTTATTGTCCCCTCTCCTTAATAGTAGTTTTTCTCATATTCTCTAACACTCCGTAACCCCCTTGTGTCTTAATGGCTTTATTGCTTTGCTTGTGATGCAATTAAAACTGAACATTTGCACAAATGATTACTTACAATCGGTGTATTTATAAAGAAAAGTTCGAGGTAAATCTTTTGTGAAGAGAGCCTAAATAACAGCATTTAGCCACAGAATTGGAGACTAGCAGCCTGGCTTTAATTGAAGAAGTTAAGATGCTTTCATATAGCTGGTCTTCATTACCAGGAAGAAAAAATAATGGATACCGTAATGAGTTCAGATGATTGAAAGAAGACCAGCCTAATTTTATGTCAATGCTAGAATTCTCTATGCCTGTTTCGAAACAATTAAGTCATTTAATCCTATAATGTTGTTGGAAAGTAGGTAAATGATCACGAATATATAGATATATATAATTAGCTATTATGGGTTAAAAAGTCACATGTATATTTGAATTTCTATGACACATTTTAAAAAAATATATATATAGCTACACACACACACACACACACACACACACACACACACACAGCTTACGTATGTTACATGTTGCTGACATACTACTGTAGACTCGTCTTTTTCCTATCTATCACCCCTAGTAACAGAACAGTCTATATTTTACGCCTACGCACGGAAAACTTCAACCAATTAAAACCGTACTAGACGAACCAACAAATCTCATTGGTCAACGACACTATAATCTGAAAGTTTCACGTGCAAAACGAAATTGCGCTAAAACTTAAGTGAACCGATTTCGGACTTTCAGAACTTATAAAAGACGCCGACTGACCCAAGCAGTCAGTGACGAACACCCAGAGAAATTGCCAACATACTCCACGTCACTCGAAATCACGATTTTACCACGCAAAGGTACATCAACGCTGACTCACTTACAATTAAAACTCAACCAACTCTGTGGACATCGATTCTCAAACATTGCTTATCCATAGTGAATTATATTCACTACCTATTAAAATTAAGTAAACATCAATGTGCGAACGACCTTAAAAACATTACAGTCAAAGGTAGATCACTCCTTAAGAACTCCTACTAAAAAGACATTTAATATTGACAAATCTAATACCAACACAAATCTAAAACTGACTGTAAATGAACGAACGATTACATAGACATTCTGAAACCTAAAACATCATACACATTTTTGCCAACACAACATATACCAATTATCCTGCTTGTATATTGTTTTGAATTGTATATAAATGTTTTATTAGTTTCTAATTGAATATGTCTTGTTCTTAATCGTATTTAAATTTCGTTTATTTATTTGTTGTGGATGCAGAAAGTCACGCAACCTACACAAATTCCTTCTGATTCTTTCAAGCATAATTAATAAATCCTGCACATCTCCAACACTACTCTTGAAGGAACGCTTTTAGAAAAGTTCGTGAAATCGACTTGTCATTCTTCATTACCTGAAATAAAAGCAAAGAATAGCACAAGTTGACCACTTTTCATAAAGATCAAATTCTGATTGCAAAGAAAATGTTAGCTTTTTTTTTAAAAAGCTAATATTACATTATAGAAAACAAATGTGATAATATCAGAAAATTGTTAAATCTACGATAAAAAAATTAATTCATAAACCGAGAAATTCTAAGTTTATTGAAAGGGGTTTATGTGAATTAGTAGACATAAAATTTCTATAAAATATTAACATTACTTCGCAGTATAATATAATTGGAACATTAGCTATATCATTCATGAGTACTTGTTTTTGAAAGATAAACTTTGATTTTACTCGTGAGGGACAATGGTCTCTCAGGTAAAATGAAAATAATATCCTAATCATGTTGGTTACCATGAATGGAATTCACTTGGTCTTCAAGTATATTGCTAGGAGAAATAAGTGATATCTAAAAGTTTGGGGAATCTGACCATAAAATATTGTTTTATGAAATATCGATGATTTAAAATCAAACTTTTCCTTTGTTTTTCTTCTGATTTCATCCCTTTCATCATGTACATACAAAGGAAAGAATACCTGATGTCTCTCTTATCGTTTCAATATTCGTACATCGAAATCATTGTCATTATCGGTTATTGGAAGGCTGATATTATGGTTCAAATACCCCACATTTTTTCAATCTGATATAAGTGAATTTACGGGTAGTATAGTTTATATTGATTTAAGAATGTCTCCCAGAATACTAATGTTTCTTATTTGCTACTGCCATTTTTTTTCTCTCACCAAATCTACCACGATAATAGGAGGGCTATGAGAAAGTTCCTGGGCGAGAAATTACTCCAGAAAACGTAGATTATTCTTGTGGATTATTTAGCGACCGTCTAAAAATAGACGAGATTCACGAATTTTTCTTAAAATTTTTTGAAGATTTATTTTTCATCTGATTATTGATCGCATAAATGTACACCATCTTGAACCGGGCCTCGACCAGCTTTAAAACACCACACATCAAAAAAAAACTGTTCGCCTTAAATAACGTTCGCTAAAAGTCTACAAAGTCATTTCAAAGGTCTCACGGACATATTTGTAGAGCTTTCTGCTAAATTGGTTTCAGCCATTGCAAAAGATCGTAGAACCGTTTCAGAACGACATTTGCTTATGAATTAAGTACAAGTTGAACTGATCAGAAAACAATTGGGAAAAGATGTTAGAATAATCCAGAATTTATAATGGGAGCAAACCGCCTGCATATGGATAGAAAATGCAGTAGTACACAAACAGAAATGAACGTGATACAGAGATGTCTTCTATCCAGATTTATTCAACTTCGACAGCAACGTTATGTTGTTATCGGTGGGCGTAATCATAACAATATCAGATACTGTGTTAATGGCCTGACCCTGAAAAAAACTACAGGGCCTCCTAGACAGGGGAGCAGAAGAAAGCGAGAAAAAATGATTAACAATTAACTGCAAGAAAACAAAGTATGGTTATCAGCAAGAGAAAATGCCTAAATTGCGAGCTACAAATTGGAGATGTCAATATTAAGCAGGTGCAAAAGTTTATAAACAAGAGCAGAAGTAAGTATTTGTGTTTTAACAAGGATGGAGATCCGAACTCGCATTGGAAGCATTCCAAAAGCTGAGAAACGGGAAAAAATTCGTTAGAAACAAAGAAAAGAGTGCTGGATTGACATGTGATATATATATTATTAAATGGCAGTGAATGCTGGACAGATGAGAAAACTAGACAGCAGAAATGTGGTTCTACAGAAGGATACTGAAAATTCCATGGACGGAGTGAGTAGCAACTTTGGAAAACTTAACACTCGGAGTACATGTTGAGGGGGAAAGCAGCGAACCATTCACGTAACGAGATTGTTTGGATGGTTGGCAGAATGGAAAGCGGGAACTTTAACGAAGGGATAAAAATTGATAAGGCCAATGTCCTGAAGGAAGGCGCTATATGGAAGAAGATAGCCTGTCAGTCAACAGGATTCGTGCTCAGTAACCTGGGTACTAGCGAGCGTTAGTTGGAAACACATTTTTCGTTGAATGGTACAATCACAGCTCGTACAGACTCGAATCTTTCCAATACCAATTCGTATCTTAAACAACTTTCAAAAGACTCATAAAAATATACTTCAGAGAAATTACCACGCTTCATAGGTAACCTTGATTAACGCAAGTATTTTATCCATTTGACTTCAAAAGATAAAATAATCAGTCAATGAAGAAGTTGGAACTAATAACTTCAGTTCTAAAAAAAAGTATTTCACTAAACAAACACTTGCCAACGTTATTGATATTTATTAAGCACAACATATTGATTGACTGCATTTGGGCCCTCCGAGGTGATGTAATGGTTAACAAGATTGTTTCGCTAAAATAATTACGAATGATTAGTGAGTTCGATCCTCATTGGGTACCCCATACTTTCGACCTTGTGCCACATCTAAGCTACGCTTGGAAAATCGCTATTGATTGAATTATTTTCTACTATTTTCTTTTGCAGGTTATTTAAAGTCAGAATAAACTTTTTAGATTGAAGGAATTTTTATTTTGGAGGTAATAATGGTTTAGTTATACAAGTCTTACTAATTAATAGCTGGGAGGAGAAGTGGTGGCTTTATACCTTCCCAAAGCCCCAAAGCGTATTTGCTCATAAGTAAATATGAGCCCAAAAGGAATAGAACTCGGTCCTCCGATTAACAATTCCGAGCCATTATGCATTACACCATCCGCACATCCAAGCTTACAATACCTGGTAATACTTCGGTGATCGTACGGGAAACGATATTTTAGCGTGATTTGGTCGTAAGCCTAGCACAACATAGCCTGACACAAGGCTATATGTGGGTAGCGCCAAGTGGGAACTCACTACAGTATTAACGGTTTTCGCACCTGATTTGTTAACCATTACAATAAAACACTAAGTTCTAATAGTTATTTGTAGACATTTATTTATCTTTACCATAGTTTGAACCCATTACAGTAGTAACGGTTTGGGCGTCTGACTTGTTAACCATTACTTTAAAACAAACCACTAAGCTTTAATAGTTATTTGTAGACATTTATTATGCTTTACGGTCTGGTATAAGACTATAAATGTGAAGCGTTCACTATAAGAAGTTTGTTATCCATTGGTTCACGGCTGATAAGCTATCTGTAAACTATAGCGGCTTTATTTTCCACAACACCCTTTCACGACTGGCATTTTTTTAATGTGCACGTGTTTTCCGCGTGATGTCGGCCACTTAAAAGTAGCCTTCAGAGTGCAACTAAAAAAACCCAACAAAAAACAAAAAAAAGCTATATCTGCAATCACACAGATAACACTACAAATTTACAGCGAATAAACAGGTTGTTGTGTTCACTCAGTAGTTGCAATTGCAGTGCTGGTTGCTATGCTGTACCTAGCCTACATATTTTCCTTGCAATTGCTTTGGAAACCCAGTTAAAACGAAAATAAACAAATATCACAGAATTAACTATATTAGGAACGATGACTGCTGTTACTTTAAAAGTTTTGTAAGCAGAAAGAAAAGTGAAACAAGCCTCAGTCATTTCTGAATTAAACACTAAATCCTTAATTTTGATTTAATTCGATGAATTTTGTAATCTTTCTTCTTTCATGTCCCGCGTCCTTATAGGACGTGGGCAATTATGACACCCCCCACACCTTCCTCTCTTCTGTACTTTATGTAACTTTTAATCCTTTAATATTTGCTTTTGTCCTTGATCTGCCATCCATTAACACAAACTCGTTAGGGTAGGATTGTCGCTGTTTCATCCTTTCTTCTCTTGCCTTCCTGTGAGTGTTAAACCGTCTTTCCTCATTAGGTGCCCCAGAAATTTCAACTCTTTCTTTTTGTAAGTATTTTTTGCTTCTGTTTTCCTTAAAACTTTCTCGTTCTTCACATGTTCAGTCAATGGTATTCTTCGCATTTATCGGTCGAACCACATCTCTGTTACATCAAGTTTCTTCTTCATCTATGAAGAGAGTATCCAGTATTCACTGTCATATAGGATATATCTAATCCAATTACGTTTATGCAAAATTAGTTTCTGATAATGTTACATTCTTATAATACAAAGTAGGGTGTGCAGTTAGTGTAAGATACATAGGCCGATAATTAGTATTGGCGAGCTGAGTTTAAATTCCGAGCTAGTATGTTGCTTTCACTTTCTCACAAATACCGTTGAGAAAGGTATAGCCCGACTGTTCTCTCTCAGCTACTGGTTAAACAGCTAAGTAGATCAGGCTATCTAGACGTGGGCGACAACCAATCTAAGAGTAGAAAAAAAATCTGATTTCTAAACCATCTTTTGCAAGTATACATGAACGTTCACAAGTAATAAAGAAAATTAATGTGTGAAAAGTTATGATTATCTTCAAGTTCTCAAGGGACACGCCATTAAATAAAAATACGAAACAAAAGAACATATATTTTTTAGATAAGACCGATATTGCTTTTTGTTTTTTTCTTGATTCTTATGAATCAAATCAAATTATTCCAGAATCCACATATTTGTGGAACCCTGATAGGCCATTCTATATATTTCTTGGGGCAATAGGGTTTGCTTTATCTCCTTTGCAATGAACATGCAACAGGTTCCATGGTATCAGCAGTAGGAAGTAACCCTTATTCTGACTTATTCTGTTGCAGTAGGGAAGAGAGTAACTTTTTTTCAATGTTTGTTTAAATTAATCAATTAAAAGCTTAAAATGTTCACTTGTTTGTTGATAAACTACATTTTCTAATTAAATGTAAATGTTTCGCAAATAAACCCTTTTGTATCTGGTCTTAAGATTTTGACCAGGGGTATATGCCATCTAGCTGAGTCTATTTGTATATGTGAAGGAGAACAAAAAGCATCCAATATATTGCACATTTTTGCACTTCAATGTACACACACACACACTATATATATATATATATATATATATATATATATATATATATATATATATATATAAATAAATGACAATAGGAAAACTGTAGTTATTACTGGCGCGTTTTGTCCAATGTGGCCTTCTCAAAGCAAAAAAACAAAACAAAAACGAAATGAATTTAATTAAAGAAAATAACTAATAATAACAAAAAACAGAATGTTCTTAGCAATAACTAGTTTTCCTATTGTCATTTATATTTATAAATATTATCTTTTCTACAGGTTAACTATGAGAAAAATTTATATATATATAGTGTGGCCTAGATAGTTATGTATTATTAATTCTATCGGTATTCGACCCCAGTTTAAAAATGTTCGTGAATACTCCTATTCAAAGCGTCATTAGTGAATTTAGCATTTTTACTATACCTTATTTAGCTAAGTGCTATATTACGCTAATCTTTGTAAATATAAAGAAAAATTTTAAACTAATAGCGTCCGATGAAAACCGAATTTGTTAAGAGTTCAGTTCCTCAAAATTAGTTCTTAATGCTATTAATGTTTGATCATAATTATATTACATTGCTTTTTATTGTTATTCTACTCTCATTAAACAGTGCCGACTGGAAATAAAGAATAATTTTCCGCTGAGATTTTCTCATATTCCTTATCCTTGGGAGTCTCTATTCACTTGAGAACACAGTTGACGGTTTTGGCCGAGAGGGCTTTATAAACAGGCGGCGTTCGAATGAACCATATTCTTTACTTACTTCTTCGATCACTAACTACACTGCCATGTTTTAAGTTATTCTGCTGCTTATTATAATTATGAATTTCTTAATTGAAACATTAAAACACGTCGTTATTTTATTACATTAAAATAAGTAGCCTAGAACGAAAATAAAGAACAAGCCTCCGGCTTATGGACAATCGGGGAATAACTGAAAATCGCAATTAGCTGAAATAAGAGGAAAAATACTAGTTAAAAAATAGTAATCGATGAATCAAATACGAAATTTGTACACGATAAGTATTTTGTAGATTTTGTTATTTTTTGTTTTGCTATAGGTTCTGTTAAATCGTGAATCCTGTCTGCCAGTTTATTGAAAAAAAAAATGAAATGATGAAACAAAAACAAAATTCTTGCTTTCCCCTCGAGTTTAAAATCATTTTTTATTTTTGTTTCTAAGTGAATGTGCATGGATATTGGCTCGACGCCGGGAAGATGCATCTTTTCTTTTCTATTGATAAACTTTACGTTCAAATGCATTTACAGTTGATATTACAGAATTTAGGTTAACCTGACAGAAAGCCACAAGTGTGAGGCACTCATTGTAAATAGAATTCACAGTTACAATTGTCATGGTTTCAGGGCACCGTTTACTAAGTTTAGATTAATAGGGTATGGAACAGCTTCAAAAAACAACTTTGCTAAGTGTTCAATTCCTAAACACAAACTTTTGTTAAATCTTTTACCTTTATACTGTGCTGTTGCTTTTTATCGTTATTCTATTTCCATGTCACTGCTTTTACTTTTTATCGTTATTCTACGTGTCTTTTTATTGCTATTGTATTATGAAACTCACAATAATTATACTTTTATATTGCGAATATGCAACTTAGATGATTAGATTATGCCGTCATTTTAGGAAGGCACAAAGTCTAGATTTGTTTTTTAAGGTCAAAACCTGTTTTTTTTTTTTTTGTTTTTTGTTTTTTTTTAATTAAAATGCCAAGACTAAAAACACTTCTTAATTACCACGAAACTGGTAAAATGCGCCTCGGAATATTGTAGAACATCAATATATTAAATAAGAAATTCAAAATTTTGTGATTTAAAACAAACAAACAAAAAAAAGAAAAAAAAACCCGGAAAAATTGCAACTTGGCCAACCAAGACGCAAATTTTTCTAGGGACCCATATTAATGACTCTTTATTTCTACAACAATATAAACGTTTTATTATATGATCATTCCGACTCCTCTCTCAACATTTCTTTCAGTATGCTGCTTCCAAAAGTGCTGCCCTTGTCTCTGAATGGGTCCTTTTTGGAATGGAGAGTTTTATACCCCCAACCTCTCAAAATTCAAACAAAAACCAAACAGTCAGCCCTGGTTCATCTCTGAATGCGCCGCATCCATAACTCACCGGCAACACTACTTCAATATCTATCGTAAGGTCCGGTGTAGTTTGGCCTTTACTGCATTCAGAACTGCCCACAATCACTGTAAGAAAGTTCTAGAAAACGCAAAGTGAAGCTACGCGCAAGTTGTCCAGGCCAAGAAAAACAAATTGGATTTCTCGAATTCTGGAAGATCACTAACAAAATTATGAAAATAGGCAAATTGGCTGTGCCCACTATTATAAATAACCGTGAGGTCATATCTTCCTCGATAGACAAGGCGAAGCTCTTTGCCCTGGTCTTTGCCTTAAACTCAACTTTAAATTACAAAGGCCGTCCCTTCACCAATTCCACACGTCTCAATGAGCACAATCTCAGTAATATATTCATTTCAGCACGAGAAGTTTCTAGACTTATCAAAAAGCTTAACCTAAGAAAGCCACTGGCCCAGACAAAATTCCAGTGATCGTCCTTAAGAACATCAACACGAAATTATCCCCAATCCCAGTGAAGTTATTCAACCACTGTTTGAAGGATAAATCCTTCCCAATCCTGTGGAAGGTGTCAAGTGTATGCCGGGTCTTCAAGAACGCGGGCGAGCGATCTTCCCTTTCCCAGTATAGACCCATCGGTCTCATTAGTAAGCTTTTTGAGGTTTATACTCAACAAGAAAGTCGTCGAGCATCTAGATAGGAACAATCTACTTTGCGACGAGCAATATGGGTTTCGATCGGTCCGATCAACTGCTGATATTATTACTACCATTAGACACAGACTTAGTGAGGCTCTGGACGACAAACAGACCCTGAGGACCATAGCTTTAGACATTTTGAAGGCCTTTGACAAGGTGTGACACAAAGGTGTACTACACAAGCTCTCCAGTTATGGAATTCTAAGGTCTTCTCAATTATAAAATCCTTCCTAACAGGTATATCCCTGAAGGTAATTATTAACAGCCAGTCCTCCTAGGCCCTGGCGGTCAACGCAGGTGTCTCTCAGGGGCTACTTCTCGGACCAATACTCTTTCTGAATTACATAAAGGATCTGCTTAAGAATATACTCAGATCATTTGTAAACATCTACGCCGATGATATGACGATATACGGATGCACATCTAAAATTCTTGACGATCAGAGATTGACAGCTGACCTCTCTAGCATTAACTTTCCGGTGAGGAAAAATTGGGTGATTACATTCAATATATAGTTTCGAAAACTAGACTAGTTACATTTCATCACTGCTGTACTACCGCCAATCACAATGAATGGATGTCCCTTCGAGGAGGCACCGTGCGTTTGAAGTATATTGGGCCTCAAACTCACACCTGACATTAAATAGAATTCGAACATATGATCCATCGCTAAAGATGCAGGTCAAGTGGTCGGCTCCCTGTACTGATACAGTAAGTACCTGATTCCTCATGCTATCCTCTACCCTTTAAATCGGCCAGATCAGCCCGAAAATGGAACACTGTTATATTTGGGTGGGAGCTACTCAGTTCTCAATTTCTAGTCTTGATAGTGTTCAAAATCATCTCCGAGTCCTTGGGGGGTGACGAATCATTTTCCACCCCGACCCTCTCTCTCTCACAGGCGGGACGTGGCGAGCCTCTCACTGCTCTATCGCTATATCTATGGAAAGTGCTCGGACCAACTACATTTTTTGGTTCCATCAGGTCTAACCTTCGCGGCCGAGACCTGCCATGCCACCTGCATTGTAGCAAACCACCCACATTCCCTTCGTATTCCATCGGTGAGAAGTTTCACTAGAACAGTTTCTTCCCGCGAACCACTTCCCTGTGGAACCGACTCTCAAGAGAATGTTTCCCTGATCACTACAATCTTAACTTGTTTAAGTCTAGAGTTAACCGTTATCTTCCCCTGCTATCCGTATAAACGTAATCCTCTACCTCGAGTGGCCCTCGGGCCTTGTAGAGGGTGAACGTTACTGTAAAAAATATTCAGTGTAGATTTTTACCGAATTGGTTTGGTAGTCGTGGGCGATGAACAAAATGAAAGCCGCCGGCATGCTGGAGATATGATTCAACTCTTTATTTTTCATCTGGCGTTCGGTTGACGACCTTTAGTTCAACGCTCAGTTTAAAAATATAAAGCTCCATTTTGACTCGCAAAATAATCTCATACACACATTCTATACTTAAATTTCTCAAAATAGATCTTAAGTTGATTAAATTATCCGACTAATTTCAGCGTGAATGTGAAAAAGAAGCGTAATGTATACTGTAATATTTTTAAGCATTTCACCCCAAGCAAAGCAATAAAGCCATTAAGACTAAAGTGTTAGAGAATGATGAAATATACTATTAAGGATAAAAGACAATAAAAAAAAAAACAAGAATTAAGAAAACAGAAGATAACGATTGACATTGCATTTCTAAAAATCAAAGCTGACAGAAGCATATTATTAGATTGGTGCAAAAATAATGTCGGTTTTTGACGTATTTTTTAACGTCAAAAACCGACATTATTTTTGCACCAACCTAATAAATACTAATGGGGTTATGTGTCCTTAGATACGGTATATAACAAATTATTCTTGGTTTTATATATTTTTTTACGAGAGTAAAATTTGAGAAATTTACCTAAAATTTTACCTAAATTTAATTTTGCCTAAACGAAGTTACTCGACAAAACTAAGGAATCATTATTTCATTATGGTCGTAGTAGCATGTTTACTTCTATGGCATCCTTCTGGAAGTGTCTTCTCACGAAATGGACTTTTCCAGACACCATAGCTCGGGACTCAGCGTTAGATATTTGGATCTGGAAGCAGTAATATAGGACCGAGCAGTGTGGAAAGGGATTATCAATGGAGTTTTGACCAACCATAGGGTGGTCGAAGGATGATGATGATGGTTACAAACAATTCTGTAATTGCAGTCGAGACATGTCAGCCTTTGACCTTTTGATGAACGTGCGATGAATAAAAACTTACATTAGCTCCGCATGTGTGATCACTTAAACACGCAAAGAACAAAAAAAATCTAGCAAATTATCGATCGATCGATTTTCTTTGATTTTTTTTTTTTTTTTTTTTTTTTAATTTTAGAATAAATGGGATTTGCTTTGCTTTCTTTAAGGAGAAGCTGACTGTGCTGCTTGTAACTCTTTTCAAATAGGTATTCTCCAATAATGTAAAGAGTGGATTTATCAGCGTGAAGGTGAAAAAGAGGTGTAACGTATATTTAATTCCCTTGGTAAAGGTATGAAACCAGCTCTTCTCCCTACCAGCTACGCGTTAAATAGCAGTAAAGACTGAGCTCATCCGCCTTGATTGGCAACCAGTCTAGGAGAACAACAAAGTTGGTGTGGCATGTTGTTTGTAACACCATCTCCTAAAGAACAACTTGCTAAGGAAACCGCAACTGCATCGATGACGCTGTAGCCCTATACTACTCTGAAGTTAGTGGACGGGTTTAAAACCAACGGACTGCCAAAGGCAGATCGTTGCGATAGGAGTCGAGCGAAGGTTTGAGCAACGCGGTTGATAATAATAGTTCGAGATCACTCGGAGGTCATTACGATGTGGTGTAGTCGTTGTGAGTGTTTCCTTATTGTTCACGTTTTGGACACCAATTATTGTGGGAGCTATGCAAGAAAGAATTACCATTCCCCCATTAAGGGCAGTATTATATCCATGATATAGTAACACCTTAATACATGGACAGAAAAAAATAACTGAAAGAAAAAGAATGACATTTTTTGTTCCCAAAGAGATCTTTATACTTCTAAATCATACACAAAATTATATAAAAATATTTACACTTATCTCACACAGAAACTATAGTATATATATGCAACAACAAGCAGCGTGAAAATTGCGAAGAGACATAGTTTTACTTGTAATAATTCCCAACGGGAATTTGAGCTGCTGAAGGATACTTTTGTTTCTGGAGAAGCTATATTTTTTGCAACAGCAAAAGCGACAAGGCCATGTGATGAAACTATATTTTTATTTTCCAACGGGAATTTGAGCGGGACAGATTTATCTTTTATGTTTTTGGTGAGGACATATTTCCCAACGGAAAAATGGCGAGTCATCTGTATTTACCAACGGGAAGACTGCGAGCCGGAAATAGTTTCTATAATTCGTGCGGGTCAGATTCATCTTCTCTGTCTCTGGTGAGGACATATTTCCCAAAGGTAAAACGACACTATGGGCATGTGTGCTGCGCCATAGCAGCTGGCCCGGGTAGGGCGGTTTAAGTCTTGCCCATCTTGTATTCTACCTTGCCTGGTGTCAAAGGTTAACTGACGATTTAATTTTTATTTCTAATGAAGGAAAGATATTTTTCATGTTAAAACAATGTGATACCATTAATTTTCAGGTTTGTATCACTTTTGGAGTATAATGTGATAAGTGAAATTGTGATCTTGGGTGGTTTGTGATAGGTACATTTTTAGATCTTAGGTCTGAACTTGTTTTCATTTAGTAAAAGAATTATTTGTTGAAATGAGTGACACAAAGTAAATGCTTACAGATTTGATTTGTTTTGCTCAGGGATATGACACACTGTCAGATTGAAGTGACAATGACACCTGTGATAATCTGTTCAAATGCGGTTGAGATTTCTGAACATGGAAAATGTTATATTGAAGGTGGATATGAGCGATACAAGGCCACAATTTTGATTGGCATGCCAATGCGAGAGAGAGACAGAGAGAGAGAGAGAGACTGGGATGGAGTTTCTCGTTTCTTCCTTCGATACTTACGACACAGAGCCATTATTTTGACTGGACTACCAATCATAGTGGATTCTTAGGGGCTTTCCTTCCTCCCCTTCGAGGCGTATGACACAAGACCAAGTCGGTCTTTATACCAGGCTTCTACACCGTGTCGAGGTCTGTGAGAGACTGGAGACTAATTGTTAACACGTGAAAGTTCGTTGCTGGAATTGGATTAAGAAATTAATTTTATCTTTAAACAGACTTCTTTGGTAGGAAATTCACAAAAAAGTGCTATTAAGAATTCATAAAGCTAATTCAAATATAATATTTTTCTGTTATTGCTCTTTAACAATGAACATAAGTATAAAATTAAATTTTTATGAATAATTTGTTTTTCTTTAACAGAACAAACGTATCTTTCAAAGTATGTTGAAATTTTCTGTCTTCCGTAAATAGAAGAGATTATTAAAAATGTAACATTTTTCGCTGAGAAATTAATGAAAAATGACACTTATTAAAAATTTGTCACAAATTTAATGTCAAAAATTAAATTTGAATAAGTTAACATTTTATAACTATTCTTAAAAATATACTACAAAAATGTAAACGAGAAGAAATTATTCATTGTCTTAAGAATATCATCTTTCCTTTTTTTTTTTACATGTTTGCAATTATTTTAAAACAACAGAATTTACAAAAATAATGAATTTTGCCACAGAAAGATAATTCAATTTTTTTCTTTATGCTACTATTCTTCATATTTACAAATATCTTGATTGTAAAATTTATTTTTATGGAATAATTTTTGTTTTCTTTATAACATGTGAAGTATTTTTATACCGACCTTTTAAGAAAACAAAAAAACATGAATGTAACTTTTTGTATTGCCAATTTTCCAAAATTACTATATAGAAATTTGCGCATTTGAAAAAATTTCAATAAAAATTTATTTTAATATTTTTTCTATATTATTCTTCATAACAAACACTGCTTTAAAATAATTATTTACGCCATGGGTATTTAATTTGTATGTTGAATTTTATTAGCTTGTTAAAATATAAAACAAAATTAACCAATTTAATATTTTTAAATATATAGTGTAAAAATATTAAACTGGTTAATTTTGTTTAGATAATCGCATTTTATAGGGGAGGCCGTAATCGATCGGCACCCCCATAAAATGCGAGTATCCAAAACTTTTAATACAGGAGATTCAGTTTAATTTATGACTTCAACATATATCGGATCTTTACTAGTGAAACAATTGTGATTTTTTTTTTTTTTACAAAATAATCGTTTAGTTTAATTTTTTTTTATTTCATTAGCCCCAAAATCTTTATCAAAATGGTAAAAAAAAGTTCTATCTAACAGGTTGTCGTGGTAACTATGATTAACAAAATAAGGCTTGTGTATTTTGTCTTCCCCAAGATCAGAATGAGCGAGAACGATGATTAAAGGCAATACCTTGAAACAACACCACTGTTGTTTGTAAAAGGCATTTTCCATCTGATTATGAAACAGTGGTTATTACAAGAAAAATATGTTACATTCTTCCTAAAATCAGATCATCTTCTGATTCATGCTACACTGATTTCCAACACTGGCTGAATGTGAACGTTCCAAAACCAAAGACTGGACTAAAATTGCGTCAACTGCGCATAGGCTCCGCACATACTTTCCGTTTTTACTTACACATTCAAAGAAAAAAAAAAGCAATGCAATCTAGAATTTCCAAAAATAGCACCCAATCCTGTCTAAAGAAATAAAATAAAAACCGGAGCTGATTTTGTCCTACGGAAGGATATAAAAACTCATCAAAGGGACATTTTTGGCAGTTGAACAGCCTCTTGGCCCGAGTTCAGACTTTGTCGGAAAGTGACCTCCCATCTCCAAAGACCATCGCCGCAGTAACTCACAACTCACCCTCCCTAACGTACCCCTCTGCGGATTCCTTTTACAACTCCACTTATCTCTTTCCTTCAACGAGAGACATTTACACCGATTTATCATTTGTTGTATTTTACGTTAATACAGTTGTTTACTTTAAACCTTCGTTGTTTCTTTATTCTGCCTCCATACGCTTAATATAACCCAGAAATCCACCATCAATATTTGTTTATTTGCCATAAGTGTATTACCTAGTCTTCAACTAAAACCAACAAATAAAACTTCTGCTTCTGTGCGAAAAGTGCAAAATGATGAGTTGGCACATTTTCTAGAATGACATAATCCTCACTTTTGAAAATTTGTATCAGTATATTAATCAACAAAGTTTTTTTTTCGGCAGTTACATGCTATAAATTAAACAATCAACTATTCATCTAATCTGTTCATTTTTTTTTTTTTTCATCAGTTCTAATGTTTTTAATTAAAATTTCTGAAAAATGTGGGTATATATATATATATATATATATATATATATATATATATATATATATCAAGTCAAATATCAATGTTTCAACACTGGTCTCAAATCAATGGAACAATTCGTTATCTTAATATGTTAGCAACTTAAAAACTGATAAGGACAAATTTAAGAGAGCATATTAATGTTATGCCACCACAAAGGATTGGGACAGACATGATTCTGATATGCTTATCAGAGCATTTTAAGAATTTGCTACATCTCTGTCACTATATAACAGAATTCAAAATGATTTTAAGCTAATCAGTGTGAGAACATTATCAACTTTGACATTAGAAGTTCCAAAATTAGATGACTTTAATTTTCTTGGTGATATTTTAGTGAAATCTATGAAAATCAGAGAAAAGTTTATTCTCTTAGTTGATAAAGTATTGCCCTACAATATCATGAAGGAAAATTTAGTGTGGCTGAACATTTTAAGGTATTATCAGAAACTGTATTAGGCATCATGGTCAAATCCTTAAATGGTGGACAAGTTTTTTACTTAAGCTGCAAAATTGCGTTTATGGAAATAAGTCAATAATTATAAAATACTTCTTAATATTATATCTAATTGCTAATTAACTAATTACTGAACATTACTAACAAGTTCCTTGCTAAAAATGTTCTCAGTAATTGTTTTTTTAGTAGTAATGTATGTCTCCACATGTCCGCCCCCAGTCGCATGGTTGCTAGGCCTGGTTTAAAGGTCGCCTTGCACAAGACCACTGGTCATGCATTATTATTGGCTAACCATTCAGAGCAGTGCAACTGGTGTTTGAACCCCCATAAAAGCCGTTGCCGAAAGAGCAGAAATAAAATTAAACTGGTCTCGCCGCTAGTAGGCCAACACTCTCCCTTCCGTGGAGGCTCAATCAGCTAAAAACCTGTTCTATATGCCGCTTTTGAACTTTCTCGATCAGCTGCCTTCATTTAAATATTTGAACGACTCTGGGCTGTTTAGCCATAACTGCGACTGCCAATCAACCTCTTGTCAGCGTAAAAATTCTTTATACGAGGAAACTTTTTCAAATTCCTTTTGTTTATATATTCACGAGCTTAATAAATCATAGTACTGTTGCTGTGGGCCGAGAACTGTGAGTGCCAATCGACCGTACAACTAAAAAGGTGGACATAAAGGCAAGGAGACGGCAATAGCAAAGAAGGATGACAAATGCAGATGGTCAGTTGTAGACGATGGAAATCGTGTCTTTATTTGCGAACGGTGGATGGTAAGGCGACAGAGGTCGTTTGTTCGGGAACGGTATCCGGACGTTAACGGGCGCTGGAACTGGTCGCTGGACGTCAGTGGGCACTGGATCAGATCGTCAGGCGTCAGCGGGTGCTGGAATAGGTAGTGGGACGTCAGTGAGGCGCCGCAGGAGTGAGCCGGAGACCGCTGGAGGACGCTGGAAGCTGCAGGAGTGAGCTGGAAACTGCTGGAAGCTTCAGGAGGGAGCTGGAGGCCGCTGGAAGTTGCTGGAGGCCGCTGGACACAGGATTGGTGCAGAGCGGGCTCGCCAGAGACGGACCAACGGTGATGAACCAAAATAAGAGTGAAATTCGGCGAAGCATGCAGCAACAGGGCCACACTTAACTTCAGGAATGCAAACTAAAGACTGACTGCTTTCGTCACTCTATGAACTGACGTTACTCAGCGGCCGTCAATGACCCTCGTGATTTCATCTCAACCAAAGGGAGATAATCGCCTCTTGCATCCCTACATGGGTAAAATTTGAAAAACGAAAAACAAACATTGAAAAATAGCAAAGATGTCTGTTCATGTCTTGTGAGAAAAGAACTGAAGAAGATAAAACAGTACACCATTCTGCGTGTAAGCTAGTGAACACATCTCAGTAGTTTGTGAACAAATGCTGTCATAATTTTTTCTGTATCAAGATTTGGTTAACCAACCTGATGATTCACCATTTAAGGTAATAAAATTCTTTTGGGGCTGACCGGTTAATCTTGATTCGATGTAATGGGTCGAGACTTCATTCTCTTAATGATATTTTATAAAAAGAATTTGATGTCACACGTCAATCGAAAGTAACTAGTTAGAAAATCGAAAGACTTTGTTGCATTGCGAAATCAGTCAAATAAGTATAAACTTTTCTTTAGTATGTATCTGTTCTTTTGTCTTTAATAACGAGATACATAAAATGTAGATCAGAATATAAGTAACTAATAAAAGATCAATACGACCTTAGTCATTTTTGTAATTCAGCTGATGTCGATTATCTTGTTACTTCCATATAAAAAGTCACAGTTGGCATTTGTGTTTATTAAAAAGCTTTATTTTATTCGCGCCAGTATATTGTAATTCAGTTAAAAATTATCGGTTGTAAATTTTTGCCTGTTTGCTCATGGACTTTCTGGTACTTTAGATTGTCTTGTATATTTATAAACACATTAAAATGTCGTTTACAACAGGATATTTGCACAGAATGCTAACGGCGACTCACACTCGACTCGAGTCTAAGACGTTTATTTAGGTACCACCATAGAAACGCAATACCTAAGGTTAAAATGATTTTTAAAAATGAAAACCTTTCTTGAAGCCTTTATTTTAGTTCTAATTTCTAGGTAATAGATTAAATTTAATATTTGCAATAATCAAAATACTTTTTCTGTATTTTAAAACTAAATTGACTGGATGGAGTTTTCGTTTTGAAATTGCTAAAATGTTTGATTTTAGTGCTATATTAGCCATCTTTCATCACAATGTAATTCTCTTTATGAGAAAAATCTTTAAAAAAAAATATACTTTTCTGAAACATTATTTGATGAATATCAGCTGATTTGAATCTAATTTGAAACAAATATTACTTTGAGTTTAAAATATCGCAGAATGCATTTTTAACACTTCGTTAGCTGTTTATTTAAGGTGTTGACAGTTTGACAACTTGACTGATAGACGGAAGTTCATCTAATTTTTTCTACGGTGGACATATCTGTAAAGTTTGCTTGAGGAATATAACGAGCACCTATTTTATATAAATTTTAACTACCCAGTAATCTTAAAAAATTAGGAAAATACTCTCCGTATTCTAATGTTTTATTGAATTTTTAGGTACTTTGGCTTCAAATTTACTATAGTTATTTCTCTTATTTTATGATAATGTCGTGTATAGACATCCATATTTACAAAAATTGGCACGTTTATATACACGCACACACAAAAAAAAATTAAAAATTCTTTTTAAGATATTGATATTCGATGAATTGTACTAAGCTTTTCCATTTGTAATTAGTAATTATAGTTTTTACTTAATAACAATATCACTTAACCTTTACAAAGTAACACAGAATTTTAAAAGATTTAAAATTTTATAAATTATTATAATTAATTATTTTTTTTTTTTAAATAAAACAATTTTTGTAAAAATTAAGAAAATAATGTTCATAAAATATCTGGTTCGTATAAAGAATTAAAAGCTTTTCTAATTAGATAATGTTTTAGCTTCATTGCATTTTTCATTTTAAAATTCCGAGCAATTTTTTCCATAACTGAGGGTCCTGTTTTACAAAAAGAAATTAAATTCTCCAAGGAGCTCTGCCTTTAACTAATATAACCATTAAACGGGACAATTTTAATATTCTCTGCGTTTCATAAAATTAAATAAGTAGGGCAAACAGATGTAAAAAAAAAAAAGAAAAAAATGAAATGTTACCAAGATTTTCTAAAGAAAACATTTTAAAAATTTCATTCGTTTGTGAATAAATCCTGAAAGTTTCATTAAAATACAACAATTATTTGGTTCTTGCAAGAATTTCCAAATCAATGTGTTTTTCATCGCAAAAAAAAAAGACGCTAACATTTCCTATACTAATCATTGCAAACGCTGACGAAAAAAAGATTTTAACCAAAATTTCGGACGTACTAAAAGAAGGGATCAAAAATATAATTAATAATCAAAAATTTTTTAGTCTTTCCTCTTTATAAAAACAAAGATTTCATTGATAAAACTTTGTTTTATTAAGTTTGGCGCATTTTTCATCGTGGTATGCCACTTTTTAGCGAATCAGTGGTGATACCTACGTTTATTTTAACGAGACACGACCGGTAACGATATAGATGTACTTATGGTATATAGAGATGAAGTAAAGGCCAAATTTACTGTCTATAGTACCATTTATTGTTGACTCCATTTGGTTACAGTGTTTAAAATGGTTGACTATCGTCATAGTTTGTTTTTTTTTTTTATTTGAGAGTTCATATAGGGTTGTTGTGTTCCTTCTGACGGAAATTAATTCGTTGCATTCATCTTTTCTTCTTCTTTCTCTTCTGAAGTTGTACGTCAGGTCAAACTCACAGTCGATGAATCACCAACCCTTACGTCTCGAACCGATACCTCGAATCAAGTTCCTCTCCACTGCGGCGTCTCTCGTCTTGTGCATGGTTTGTTTTTGTTTTTATTGGGATTGACACATCCGCGTTTCCTGTTTGATTTTTGTCGGGACGTGTTGTCATTAGTTGATTTTTTTTTTTTTTTTTTTTTTTTTTATGACGTTCACTGGCCCACATAAACTAAGCACGGGTTCATGTCCGTTACCGAGTATAGGAAAAATAGAAGGAAACGAAACGAAATATATAGAAGAGAGCGAGAGAGAATTTTCTTTGTCACTCATTTAGTAAAGAGGAAAGTGTATATTTTTGTATGGTATTAATTACTGCCTAATCCTACTACATGCTTAATCGGAAATAACGCATTTCACGTGAAATTCCGTTCATTGATAGATTATATGGGATCAATCCATAGAATTAAACTGGAAATGAACTGTTCTGCAATTTTCTAAAGCAAAACTAGCAGTAAAATACCGATGCGACCACTCGACTGATTATATCAAATAGTCTTTTTCACGTTCAGGGTACGACGAAAGAGTAGCAGCAGTGGCGGATTAACTATTAAGCTTAAGCCTTGGGGTACGGAATGGAGGAGGACCAAGAGCCAAAAAATGGTCTGGACGAACAAAAAATGTTTTGAGTGGACATGTATTTTGGATTATATTTTAGCAATTCTGTTTATTTTTTCCATATCTGGAATTTTATTTAATATAAATTAACATAACTTTGTTTTGTTTATAGAATGGTGGTGCAAAGTCAGTGGATATGGCTTCCTAAAGCTCAGACTAAAGTGTCTAACGATAGAAGATGCGTGGGTCCGTGGGAGACACGACATGGGGTGAGAATAGATGTCGTATTTGATATAAGAACCACTTTTGACTCCAAAAATTGGCTAAAAATATACCTGGATCTTATATACGAATTTAAAGTATCTGTTTAAAAGATCTGGTAAGACTAGTTTTTAACAGATATGGTAGAGAAATATTTATCCACACAACATTTTCATGATTTATTATTGCCTTCACGAACAATATTTTCACAGTAAATGTTCTTATTTGACTTCCCCATTTATCGTTTTTTTTAATCTCTATTGGTATTTTTATCAAGTACTAGCAGCATTACCCGGCGTTGCCTGGGTTTATTGAAAAAAAGATCACGAACCTCATCCAATCTGTAAAGTTAAAATAAGGAAGATTTTTCTTTAGTGCCACTTATCTATATGGCGAAATATTATAATGACATGAAGTGTGAAAACATTTATAATAGGAGAAAGTTGTTTTTTACAGAAGCACAGAAGATACAAAAATAATTGTCAGCAAATGAAGAGCACATTAATCGCAATCGATCTTTGAAAATTGTTGAGGAGAAATGCTTTGTTGACAGCTTTTGCTCAAACTACATCGAATGAACAACATGCATTGGAAGGAGAAGAAATTCAACAAAGACTTCTCCTAGCAGCCATGCCAATGCTGAAAACCAACGTTCACAAAGACTGTATAGAGTTGTTCTTTGCCCCTCGAGTAGCAGAGGTTCTGTCAGCGTTCCTTCCTCGTCTAGTTAACCGTTGCTCATTAGTTTCTGCTGACCTTGCATTAGCTGTACGAATCTCATTGTAAGAGCGTAACAAACATGCAAATTTTCATCAAAATCGAAGCAATTTGAATTGTTTTGGGTCCCTTTGTGGCACCCTAGAAACGAAATTCAATATAGCGTATAATAAGTGTGACAGTAAGTTGCATACACTTATCAAGTTTCATTAAAATCGGCCTTAGAGTTTAGACTTCAAGTCTGAAAGTTTAAAAACAACCAAACTAATGGAAATTTCCATTTAAACATTATATTTATCGATTATCGGTTATTGATTTTTTTTTTAAAAAATGACTAATTTTTTTTTTGACCAGACACATCCAGTATTGAATACAATCTGTTCTAAATTTGGAACTATGCCTTATGGTTCTCGAGTAGTTCGCGAACACAAATATATATATATATATATATATATATATATATATATATATATATATATA
>OZ010574.1:92690215-92827715 GCA_963932145.1 Acanthosepion lycidas
GTAATTATAAAGCACGGAAGACCAACCAGAATACAATTTAGTGCATTATTTGAGTTCAGCATTGTTCTCCGCTGTTAAAGCCTTTACTTTTGCGAAACACGTATGGAGAAGTTAATTTGATTTTTGACCAAGGGAAGATGGCCTATATTTTTTATACTAATGTTGTACAAGTCCACTTTACTGCTCACGATGCCACGACGAGGTGACCACAAGTGACTAACGTTATTTTTGGGTGATATGCTCTACTGTTACTGTATCAAAAAAAAAAAAAAAACAGTACACACATTAACTGAACTGGAGCAGCATTCTGCCAAGTCAATAGCAAAAAATTCACCGTATAAAATGCAGTACTCGAAAGCCAACAAAATTACAAACCTGGTTTCCAATCGCAACAGTCTTTCCTCAGGCTGTTAGTTTGGTACTTGTAAAATCCTCTCTGTGTGGAGAACAGGAGTAATGTGAGAGTGGAATGAACTGTGACAGGTAAGCGTGAGAAAGATTAACTGGAGGTTCAAGATTGTTGTTATCTGAGCAACTATAAAAAATCAATCGCTTCCGCTTCCACCTTCACTGCTTCTATCACCTACGCTTTCTGCACCTGTAGTGATGTTCTGGTGGCCATCATTATATCGCAGCAGCTGCTCAGAAATCTAAATAGCACCAACTGTATGCACAATGATAGCCATATTGTCGCTGTTATAATTCATTCTAATTGCTTTTTGCTTCTATGTAGTCTTGATTTAGAGCGGGTAACTAATGTAATCTCAAGTCAAAAGAGAATTCGATAAAACGGCTGTTTCGCACTGATATCTATAGAGTAGGAGAGATAAATTATTAATACAGATGGTTGATTCGTTAGATTGCATCGTTCATAGAACAAGGAAATTGAAAATCCCCAGTCATGGAACGAGCGGGGCAATGACGAATGAAAAAAAAGAAAAATAGCCTGAGAAAATAAATATTGGCCATCGTCTATGATGATATATCTTAACTTTTATCGATTTACATTATGTCTTTGAATAAAGAATATTTTCTTGAGATCCCCTATTAAAAACGAGAGATGAAGTGATTGCAAAAAATTATTTCTCTTGTTTACTACCGAATTGGGCGTCGGTCTTTTGGATGTCATTAGTTCAATCCAAGATATATTAATATGGAGGATTGAGTACTGTTCACGCACTCCTTTACTAATTGTTTTAACTATGCACATATTGATCTATCGATTCGGACATTTTCCCAATTTGTGGATCAGATTCCAGAGAGGTTGCTTGCTCGATCACAACAATCGTAACCTTTTCTAGTCAATGGTTAACAGTTATCCATCCTACATATCCCCTTCTTAACTCATCCTCTTACGTTCATACAACAATCTCATTCATCAACTCTACCTTGAGTGGCCCTTTGGCTTTGTATTAGGTGAACAATTAGTAAAAAATGTAATTCAACGATATTTCAAGTTTATTTTATTCTCGGTCACTGTAGATTGAACATTATACAGTTAAATTTTTAGGAAAACTCCAGCTAATAACAACGTGGCAATTGCATATAAAAGACGAATATAACGCTGGAAAAGGGCGCTTTTATGTAATCAATATTCTATTATCAACAAGTGTTGGGCACGATTTTTACAAATATTTCAATGTTTATTTTCTTCATGTTCTGATAAGTTATACTAATTACCTGGGTTTATATAATATATATATATATATATATATATATATATATATATATATATATATATATATATATATATATATATATATATATATATATAAAGTTGAAATAAATCAGTAAATAAAATCGAATAAAGCATAGACAGTCAAAGATGCAAAGGATTAAATCTCCTTTATACGTTCAGTACTAAAGGATATTAAAGTTTTCACGAGTTTATTTATCAAACGTCGTTAACGTCCCCCATTTTGTTTTCTGAACACCAGTTGGTTTATTTAGTCTCTGAGGAATTTCTATTGTCTTGTTTTGAAAGATCTGAAGATATTAAGCCCAGAATCGCGAAAAGAGTTCTCTTTTTATGATAATGCTAACATAATAATAATAATAATAATAATAATAATAATAATAATCATTATCAATAATAATAATCATTATCATTATCTGGGCTTGCTCTTGGACCTTCTTCGAGTCTCGTCCTAAAGCTGGTAATTTTAACAAAATTACCCCTTGGCGGTCAAGGTTAAAACGCATCTCTACCAATTTCAATGAATACGAATAATATCTCATACTGGATCGGCCGTCAACCGGGACAACAAGGGCCGCGTCCCTCAGAGAGGAACCAATCTGAGGTCAAAAAGTCTGTCACTGGAACAAACTCTTCCACACACGAAGAGACACTAGGTCACCAAACCTGGATTATCGCCAACCTTGGACCAAGTGTCTCAATGCCAAATCGACTAGTAAAAGGTAAACGAACGAAATGGAGCCGCGAAGAGTATCGACAAATCATGACATCCTTCTTCACTGCACTCGAAAACCCAGCAAAGAACACCACCAATCAAACATACCAAGTATGGAGAAGTATGGTGGGAAATGATATAAGACCTAACCTCAATCCAAACATGCTTGCCAATGTCCGCAGAGATATCATGCGAAACAACAGACTCTCAAAGGCAGAAATAGATAAGATAAAATTAGATATAAGACAAAATACTATGACCCATCACTCAAATTCTATTTAGACGAATGTTGAAATAAGGAATGCGACAGAGGATGAGGTGGACGCTAAAGCGAATGAAATACGAAATAATCTCCCAGGAAATGAAACCGAAGATTCTACCTTAGACACAACCTGCAGTTCTCCAGAAATTGTCACTGAAGATGACTCCAGGTACATTAATTTAAAATTCCTTGAAAACCACGAGGCTGAAATCGCCGAAGCGAAAAATGACGTCATCCAAGTACTCAGCAGAGTAACTTTCATACAGTTGTCAGACAGAGACCAGCTCCCGAAAATCCGTATGACGAATCCCAACAAGCACATCGTGAAAATATACAATACTGCCCTGGAAACACTGTTAACAGATAAACCCCCGGGAAACATCACAGAAGTTAACAACGTCATATACGCATCAGCTCTAGCAGCGACACGGAAGCTTGGGGTCAAGACAATAAATAAAATTAACTGACACAGAGAACCAGCTTGGAAAACCAAACTGATACGAGAAATAAAACAAATTAGATGTGAGCTGTCTATATTAGATGAGCTCACCAGAAATCCTAATATTTCCACACGTAAATCCAAAAAGATCAAACGGAAATATAGCATTAAATCCCTAATTGATATTCCATCAATCGAGGAAATGCTGAAACAGAAACTTCAGCTAAAAGCACAGAGAACAAGACGATACGAAAAACGTTGTAGATTCTATCGCCAAAATAAAATATTCCGAACAGATCTTAAGAAATTTTACAGGGAAATTGGAAAAGCACCTATACATGTCGAAACGCCACCATCGATTGATAATGTACAGACATTTTGGGAAAATATTTGGAGCAACCCAAAGGAATATAACCCCAATGCAGAATGGATACGGCGTGAAGAAGAACGACTGCTGGATACACCTCTGCAAGAATGCGAAAATATATCCACAGATGATGTTAGGCAAGCACTAACGAAATCCCCAAAATGGAAATCCCCAGGAAATGACAAGTTGCCCAATTTCTGTCTGTATCATCTCTCATCTACCCATGAAATTCTTGCAAAAACATTATCAACGCTTGTAAATAATCCCAATAAAATCCCGGAATGGCTTACTGAAGGTATTACATACCTCATACCAAAAACAACTGAATCAGACGACCCGAAAAATTATAGACCGATAACATGTCTCTCCACAACGTATGAGTTGATCACGTCTGTACTGACGAACCGTACTTATTCCTTTTTCGAAACAAACAGCATTCTCCCGCTGGAACAGAAGGGATGCAGTGGAGGTTCATATGGCTGCAAAGATCAACTTCTCATAAATAAAATGATCCTGGAAAATTGCAGGAGACGACGCAGAAATCTCAGTGCAGCGTGGATTGATTATCGTAAAGCCTTTGATAGTGTTCCACATTCTTTGATCCTTAAGACTTTGGAAATGTACAAAGTCTCCCCTGTGGTATTAAACTTTCTTAAGCACAGCATGGGGATGTGGAACACTAAACTATACCTTAGGCACACCGGGGGCACTGCCATATCCAACCGTCTGAATATCCGACGTGGAATCTTTCAAGGAGACTCTCTCTCACCCTTTCCGTTTTGTTTATCCTTAACCCCTCTTACACATGAACTGAACAACAGTAGCTATGGTTACAAAATAAATAAGAAAATATTCAATCACCTACTATACATGGATGATCTCAAACTCTTTGCCAAAGACGACAATGAGTTGAAAGGCCTCCTCAATATTGCAAAATACTTCAGTGACGACATAGGTATGGACTTCGGATTAGATAAATGTGCAAAAGTAACATTCAAGAAAGGTAGAATTACAGAAACACCCTCAATAGATTTAGATTTTGTCACAAAGATTAGGGAATTGGAACATGATGAAGCTTATAAGTACCTAGGAATTAGCGAAGGAGATGGCATACAACACCCCAAAATGAAAGAAAAAATAAGAAAAGAGTACTACAGGCGTGTACGTCTGATACTAAATACTGAACTAAACTCAAAAAATAGAATATCAGCTATAAACACATTGGCTGTCCCAGTGGTGCATTACAGCTTTAATGGCCTTAACTGGACCATAGCTGAAATTAAGCGAATGGACGCCAAAACGAGAAAGCTTCTCACTTGCTATCGCATGCATCATCCCAAAGCTGAAGTTGATCGTCTGTATGTGCCCAGATCCGAAGGAGGTAGAGGATTAGCTCAACTAGAACTGTCCTACAAAACTACAACAATTGGCCTCCAAAGATACTTGGAAACTATAGAAGACTGGATGATGGTATGCGTCAAGGAACATGAAAGTAGTAAGCGTCTTTACTCCGTAATGAAAGAAGCCAACAAATTCAAAATGGAGCTTCAAATGGGCGTAAAGATGCAACTACAGCACAATACACCGGCTGAAACTGCAAAAGACAGCAAAGACGAATGCAACCGACCAGATACAGAAGCGATGGCAAGATAAACCGCTTCATGGCCAATACTCTGCCCGTATCAAACAAGCTGATGTAGACAAAACCCGTACCCATCAGTGGCTACGCAGTGCAGGGTTGAAAGCGGAAACTGAAGGTTTTATCCTTGCTGCGCAGGACCAATGCTTGCTAACTAAGAATTATCAAGCACATATACTAAAATATTGTGTCAGCCCAAAATTCAGATATCAGGTTGCACGATGTTGGCACCCACTGAATATAAAACCCGACATGACAGAGTGGGCCAATATCTGCACTGGAAAATCTGCAACTTCTACGGGAAAGAAACTGAAAGAAACTGGTATGAACACCACCCAGACCCGGTTACGGAGATAGGACCTGTTACGATTCTATAGGACTACACAATACACACTGACAGAACAATCAAGGCCAACCGCCCAGATATTGTTATTAAAGACCACAAACAAAAACGGTGCTTCCTTATTGATAAGGCAGTCCCTGCTGACTGCAATGTATCTTTGAAGATATTCAAAAAGCTGTCAAAATACAAGGACCTTGAAATAGAAATCTCGAAAATGTGGCATATAGGAACATCAACAATCCCTGTTGCAGTTGGAGCCCTAGGACTGGTTGGAAAAGATTGCAGTAGACTAATTGCAGGGATTCCTGGAAGCCCATGCCTCAAGGAGATACAAAAAAATTTTCTGACAAGTACAGTCCACACTTTACGAAGGGCTTTATCTATGTAATTTTTATTTTATTTTATTTTTTCTTTTAGTCAGTGAAAAGTGTCATGATGCCATTTCTAACCTTAGGTCCCTGGATGGGACCCGGAAAGAAAACGCCAGAAAGCAAAGAAAATAAAAATGATAATAATAATAATGTTATTAAGTTATACCATTCAAAAGTTACCGATGGGTTATTGTTATCATTATCATTGCTATTACTGTCACTATCATTGCTATTATTGTGTTATTGATATGCATATTATGTAATCGTAAGTGGTATTTACTGGTATAATTGCATTGTTTTTGTTTTCTGCTTCGGCTTTTTTTTAATCAGTTTCTCTTAATGGCGTCTTTATTTGAATAACAAAAGCGTCTCTTAGTAGCAATCATTTAAGCAAATTGCTGAAGTTACAATACATATACTGCTGGTAGGAAGAAGAAATGTAGCAGAATGCAATAATAATAATAATGATAATAATAATTGTAGTAATAATAATGATGATAATATAAAATTTGAATATATGTATATGTGCGTGTACATATATATATATATGTGTGTGTGTGTGTGTGCATGCGTGCGTATGTACTAATTGTTCACCTAATACAAAGTGTGTGTATGTACATTGATTTTTCAGCGGGTAGCTAATGAGTAGTGGATACGAAATAAATGCAAAGCCATTGAGAAGGATATGTTTACTGGCAGTAACAAACAAGCCTACAATACTCTCTAATCCCCCACTAAGACAAGCCAACAGAGAGCAGCGGTCTTAGAGGATGAGAATGGAAAATTGCTGACGGACAGTGAGGAGGAGGTCCTCCATAGATTGATTCAATACTGTGATGATTTATACAATTACCAGCTCCCTCCAGACATCTCTATATTGCAAACTGGTTAGGTCTCCACAAAAGACGCCGAGACCAGTCCGTCAATACTGAAAGAAGAGATTGAGTTGGTAGTAAAGAGCTTGAAACCTGGCAAGTCACCCGGAGTGGATAATACTCTGAGCATGGCGATGAAGAAATCATCAAAGTCATGACAGCTCTGTCATTTGGGAACAAAAAAGTGGTCTAAAGAGTGGACTCAGTCATTGGAAATACCCCTGACAAAGAAAGGAAGCCTCAGGCAGTGTCGAAATTATAGAACAATAAGCCTGATCAGTCAACCTAGTAAAGTCCTACTTCGTATCATTTTGAATCGTTTGAAATTCAAGGCTGAAGAACTATCAGAAAAACAAGCAGGTTTTAGAACCGGATGAAGTAGGATTGAACAGGTCTTCAATTGTCGGATCCTCGAAGAGTAATACCTGCAACATCAGAAAGATGTGCTTCAAAACTTTGTTTTTTTTTCAAGAAAGCATTTGGTCGTATATGGCATGACAGTCTTTGCCAAATCCTTAGGGAATTCATTAGAGATAACGGAATTATCCAAGTCATCCAGGCCCTATATAAAGATGACACCAGCACAGTTCTGGGTAAACTGGGATGCGTACTTTCACCCACATTGTTCAATCTATTTCTAGAGAGAATCGTGTAAGGAACCCTGAACGACCATGATTCTTCAAAATCTGTCGGTAACCTACATTTTGCAGACGACATTGACCACATAGCAGGTAGTAAGAGTGAAAGAGCAGGAACATATGGAATGGGGGTCAGCTCCGAGAAATGCAAAGTAATGGTCAATAGTATAAACAGTAACACCAGTGTCAAAATTACCATAAATGGGAGTTCACTGAAGGAAGTGTCCAATTTTAAATACTTAGGGGTAATTTTGTTTAAAGATGGCACCCGTAACTCGGAAATCCGCACACTGATTGCCGCAGCGATGGCCAAACTGGCAAGAATAAGGAGGAGCAAACTTTCAAACAAAGTACAGGCTGTACAAATTGATGGTAGTCTCCATTCTCCTATATGGATGTGAAACGTGGGAACTGTTGGCAGAAACAGAGAGAAGTATCCAAGCGTTTGAGAACAAATGCATGAAAAAACTCTCAGTATCTTCTATTGGGAACAGGAAACCTATGATTTTGTGGGGAAAAGGATTGAAAGTTTTGTGGGTCAACAGGAAGATTATCATGGAAGGCATCGTTGAAGGTGGGCGTAGGAGTGGACGCCAACGCAAAAACTGGTTGGACAATGTCAAACAATAGACAAGTACGACTATACCAGAATTACTGGTGGCTGCCGTTAATAAACCGTTGTGTGATTTCTGCATTCGTCCCCCCCCCCACACACTACGATTAGAAAAATCAAGGGGATGATGATTATGATGTACAAAGCCGCAAATTAAATTTTAGATTAATAATATTTTAATTTTATATTATATTAATTGCTGGCATACCTGATTTGTAATCGGTACTTACTAGTTTTATTAATTTTTGATGCAAATCTTAATTTTGTACCTGATTCGAGCAGATTATTGACCAGTTATTTGACTCTTATTAATGATAATAGGATGTTGAAAGAGAAACAAAAAAGAATGCTATGATGGTAAGAGTTGTAGCGCCGTCATTGTGGTGATAGTGACTTATCGATTATTTTTTAATGGTTTTTATTATTCATTTATTTATTAGTAATTTATATACAATTTTATTTTATAAAACATAATAATAAACCTTTCTTTAAATATTATTAGTATCTATATATTAATTGTATTTATGAGTAAAATATATTCGTCTAATAACAGGATTAGGGAGATTAGAATATAATTTCATGCAGATTGAGGAATCGGACAGTCAAGTTCGAATTCGAGTCGATTCTATTACATTCGCTTATGTGATAATAAAACTCTTGGGAAAGGTATGAATCCTCTTCTTATCCCCCCAGCTATAGGTAAATAGCAAGACAGACCGGGTTCTATAGCCTTGGCTGGCAACTGGTCTACCGCAGAAAAAATGGCAACCTACAGCGGGAAAAAAATCGAAAGATACATGATCACCTAAGCGTGTATCACGCATGGCACATAACTGGTTATTGAACATAAGAGAGAAAAAAGGAAAAAGTCAAAGAATATTCCATTGAAAATTGAAATTATGTCGGAGTATCATGAAGCACGTCGTGTCTCCTTGGGATCCAAATGCTTATAAATGAAGATTTTACCGTTATTGTTAATAATAGCAATATATATATATATATATATATATATATATATATATATATATATATATGGTTTTAATGTGTGATTTATTTATGGGATAAAGTGCTCAATATCAGAGATAGAGCGTATGTAAATATAAATATAGAAGTGAACATTGAAGTCAACACTCAGAGGCGACAGGCAGTTTCATCCCGACACCTATTTCCTTAGTTTTACATGAAATTATACCATCTTTAAACTAAACTGTGTATTTCGTGATAAAAAACAATTCCGGTTTTGATGCAATTAATTCTACAAAGAATCTTCCTATAACTTCAACTTGATTAATAAAGAAATGCTGCATGGAACGAAACAAGCTCAAAGGATACAAGTCTGGAAAATACATCGCGTATAGAACTTCCCATATCATCTCCATAATTGTTTACCGGGGCGTATTTGTTAGGTGGGCAACAAAAATCACTGGTGGAATTCCTTACCCAGTAACATATCTTTCCACTTCCAATACAACGCGCAAGCAATTATTCATTTCTAATGTTTCTGATTATCCGCGTATAGCTTATGTAACATCTTTCTTTAGAAGTTTTTCCAGTTTATCTGTTTTCAACATCTGGCGTCTTCCAAAGCCTTTTTGTTCTCGAGCTCAAAATGGCCGTTTTTATACTTCGCAAATAGTCTCAACATGCATGATTACTATAAGCTTCATTGATCTACTGTCTGGCTTCCGTTGCATATTTCCAAATTAAAAGAATTATTTTTTTTTCTGCCATGTCCCTTCAGAACAGAGACAATCATGGCTTCCCACGGATTCCTTTTCTTTTATTATCTGCGAATTGCTATGCATTTGACGGAGAAAAAAAAACAATGGAATGCTTTCCCTTTACCTTCTCCACAGTTTGGAATTCAGAGCTTTCCTTCTCTTTGACTGGTCAGCAATCTCTCGTATATAGTTATTAAGTTGAAGCAAAAATGTCTATCATTTTTTGCCCAAATCCTCTATTCCGATATATTCCTAGTATTATCACCCCGACACCTTTTTCCTTGGTTTTACATGAAATTATGCCATCTTCAAACTAAACTGTGTATTTCATGATAAAAAACGATTCCGATTCAAGACATAGAGTTAACTGTGAGTACATACTCTTTAGGAACTGTTTGCATATAACTATTATTCCTTTTTAATAATATTTTGATGAAAACCATATCCTTTTCTTGGACTGGTTGCCACCATAACTGAGGAGAGAATAAATAGATTCATGTCTTTCTAAAGGGCATTTTTGAGTAAGGAAACATAACAGGCAAACCTGGAATTTGAACTCGGCTTGTCCATTTCATTTTACGCGCCGATATCCGTTACACAACCCGCACATCCAGCAACTAAGAGAATAAACAATATTGAATCTACATTTTATATTGGTTCATAGGTTTTCATAAAAATATAAAGACTAATAATACTTATACGCAAACAATCCCTAAAGATTAAGCCATACAAACACTTCGAAGAATTCCCTAATATTGTGCAAAAGAAGGTGCTCGAATCATTTTGAACCAACCTAATATGATTTTTATGTTTTTTATTGAGAAAACGTTGTCTATGAATGGTACACTGAATGAAAATAAGCCCCTATGATCATCATCAGTTTTAGGTTAAAAATTGTTTTATCTTTCATAATTAACTATTTTAATAAATGAAAACATTAAAATTGGTATAGCAACGAAAAACGTGATATTGTTTTGCGAAAGAATAAATACGAAAGAAACCCAATATGCTGGATAAGGTTCAGCTAAGAATCATGAAAAATAGAAAAGACAAAAAAAAAAAAAAAGGAAAGATAGACATTTAATTGACGAACTCAGCTCATAAAGTTGTCTTTGAGCCAGAGATCAGGTGAGAGTGAGAGAGTAAAGTTATTCTCTTGAATTTAGTTACATTTAACGAGAAGTCAACATTTTAGCTTGCAAGCCATTACCTCATGCCGGGGACCTTTTTTTTTTCCAAGAGAACTATTATGTAGTCTAAGACTTCAAATCTCCTAAAATGTTAGCTGAAAAAGCTTGGGTGCTTATAAATATTCATTTTTGGAATGTGCATTAAGAAATTATCATTACGATACGGAACGTAATAATTATTTTTAAGAACAAGAAGTTAACTTCTTGAGCAACCACAGATGGAATTACTCTGCATTAGTATATATATATATATATATATATATATATATATACACACAAAATTTCTAAGATGTTTGACATGATTTTATGAGCTGGTTTGCCCTTAGTGGAGTATTTAATTTCGAAATATTTCCTTTTTATTATCATGTTGAATTTTATACGTAAACATTGGTTGTGTTTTATACTTGAGTCTATAAGTAAACATGGGTCATGTTTTATATTTGAGTTTTTATGCATCTATTTGGTTGGTGATCACTTTTCATAGAAGATCTTACTCTTCTATAGGGGATGTAGTTGGCGTCTTCAACACATCTCCGATAGAGCAGATAACATTTACGGAAACTCATTGGATGAAAACGGAATAATTTGAGGCAGGTCTCTCTCTCTCTCTCTCTCTCTCTTCTCATGTTGCATAATCTAACTTAAAACTATTTTAATGATAATCAATAATATGCAAGCATAAACCTCCGCCTCCTCTTGTAGATTTCTAGTGGGGTATATGGCCGCAGCCTCACCGTGTTATAAGGTTCTGTTCTGGTTTTCCTGGCAAGAAGGTTTTTAAGGGATGCGGTTAGTAAGCCCAAGTCCAATATATTTTGAATTCAGTGTTGTCCTTCTCCTACACTGGTTACCAACTAAGGCTAGAGCGCCCAGTTGTATAGAGAGATAGACTTGTAAATTCTATTTTCCTTGAACGTTGGGGTTACCAATGTAAATGGTGTTTTGTTGAAAAGATTAATATGGCTGCGTGTTGAAGAGCATTTGACATTTATACATTTTTTAAAATCAAGGAAAAACAATGGAAAACCGATTTGTGTTTCAAAGACAAAATATATATTAAAATCAACAAATACAAAGCAATTTTTGTAATGTGTGAATAATAAGAGAAAAAAGTAGTTTCCCTTTATCTGTTAGTTGAATAAGGAGCTGTAATTAAGCAAGTTTTCTGAATAGAATGTTCAAAGTTCTGTATTGAAATAAAATGTGTATTCAGATGAACATACAGTAAGTTCAATTGTATATTTTGTATAACTAACAGAGCTGTTGCAACTTGGCTTGTTGACAAAGAACTGATGGTGAATGATATTCAAGTTCTGTGTCTGTGTGTGCGCATGCGGAGTGAGTAGAATGAATAGTCTGTGTAGACGCGTGTGAGTAGTTCTACTGTCTTCAACTCTACTGTTTAATTTGGGAACGAATCCGGACTTATATTATTACCGGTAGGCTCCCAGCACAAACGCGGGATAAATTTTGAAAGAACACGAAAAATATCTGATTGGATGAAAAATTAACCAATCGGTTATTTTATAACAAAAGCATGATTGTGAATTAACGGTAGGAAAAATTCAGTGTGGTGAATGCGATCAGTAAATTGTCCTGTGATATTTAGTATTTATTACTTGACCAATAACAGTTGAGAAAAATCTAGGCGTGGCAAACATAATAGTAATCACTACAGACTCATACCTTTCCGTGGGGCATTTCTGCGAAATTGAACCTAATGTAATAGTAATTGTTCTTAACCATTTTTTTCCTGCAGCAATTAATTAATGTTTATATCGGGCGGCTTTTTTCCACTTAAACACGTAACGATATTCTTATATATTGTAATGATTTATGTCTCGTTTCGGCATCTGTGGCCTCTAAGGCGAGTCTTGAGACCAGTATTCGATTTCACAGGTATCAGGCATATATAAAGATAAACTCATATACATACATATATATTAGGTTGGTGCAAAAATAATGACATAATAATGTCGTTTTTTGACGTAACGTCAAAAAACGACATTATTACGTCATTATTTTTGCACCAACCTAATACAAGGAAGACATTTTAAAAATATGAAATTGGTGGCTTTTATTTTATAAATTAACACCAGCTTCATATCACATACATATGCATATGCTGCATGTGTATGTGTGGCGTGTCTACGTGCATCGTCTTTGAAGTTGTCGTTGAGATTTATTGTAAATTAATACAATCATGGCACAGGGCCTAAAAGGGGGGAAAGGGTTGAGACTGGTCTTCACTATCTCATACCTAGCTAATCCGATTCACGACCCATTCACTCATTACAATTTCCTGACTCACCATAAAAACTCATCCGAAATAGTTGTTTAGGTAGAAAGAATTAAACAATTAAACATGCTGTAAACAACATTCATATGACGTCGGACAAAAGATAAGAAATATTATTGATTTCGCTTGAATTTTTCTTTTCTTTTACAGAATATTAAGTTAATGAATGCGAAAACATTCATTATTATAATTAATTAATATAGTAAAGAAAAACATTTAAATTTATGGTCAATTTAGTTACCTTCCTGTTTATGACGTCAAGCGACTGCAAATTAACCTATCAATACAAACTGTAATCACTTTTTAAAACCAACAAAGTATTTGGAATGGATTAATATTTGGCGTTTATAGTTCGTAATCAATGGAAACGTAAGCGCTTTTCTTTACAACTGAATATGTTTAAAATTCATAAAACTTTATTATTTTTCGACTAATTCCTTGGAATATCCTTTTTTTTCTGTTTTTCAAGGATTGATTTTTGTCATCAATTCTCATGTTCGGAACAATGAGAATAATTGCTGAGGGAAGTCTTATTTGATAATTTTGGGTTTTGTAATTATGTTTTTATACTCTTCTATTTTAGTAAATTTAAATAGGCTTTGGTAAATTTTACCGACCTTATGCCGCAATAAAATGTGAAATTTTAACAGACGAATTACCGATGTTTCGGCTGTTTTACGCTTCAGCCTTCTTCAGGTAATTGTAATTTCGAATTGAACCCTTTATTTCATCTACCGAGGTAGATTCTTCTAGTTCCACGTGCCATGCCTCTTCCGAATGTCTCAGTTATCTACCTTTAACTTAACTCTCCAAGTTTTTGTTCACCACTGCAGCAGCCAGGTATTGAACTTACAACTCTTTATGAACAAAAACTTGGAGAAACCTTCCTTGTAGATCGTCTACTGGTGAGTTCAATACAAGCATACTATGCTTCTAGTAAAACTAAGCTAAATGAGTTCACCATACAGGAGTATGGACAAAATAATTGGAACACTTGTTAAATTCAAAGAAAATTTATTTAATATGGAGTTTGTCCTCCTTTAGCCTCACAGACAGCTTTAATACGTCTAGGAATGAAATCATACAGCTTCCTGACTTCATCCAGAGGAATTTG
Source organism: Acanthosepion lycidas (assembly GCA_963932145.1). Lineage (NCBI taxonomy): Eukaryota > Metazoa > Mollusca > Cephalopoda > Sepiida > Sepiidae > Acanthosepion > Acanthosepion lycidas. Next base: position 92,704,498 of record OZ010574.1, read on the forward strand.
CAGTCATTCTTCCATTAAAACCTTCTCCAGCTCTTTACGACACGACGGTGGAGGATAGCAGCTCCTAATTTGTTGCTCCAAAATGAACCACAAATGTTCAATGATATTGATATCTTGAGATTGGGGAGGCCATTCCATGTGTTCTAGCTCACTTTCATGCTCTTCATACCAATTCTAAACCTCTCGAGCGTTATGTATTGGAGCATTATCGTCTTTGAAGATGCAGTCATCATCAGGGAATAAAGTCTTGGCCATTGGATGATCTCCTAAAATGTTCAGGTAATCTTTGCTGTTGATTCTACCATGCAAGGCAACTATTGGACTGAGACATTTCCATGGTATTGGACTTGTTTGAGAATATGACTTGCTTCCATTGGTCTGCAGACCAGGCATTGTGATATCTGCACCACTTCAACCTCTTTTTGCGAGTTGAGAGAAGAGGTTTCCCCACAGCGGCTCTTCCATGATATGCAGCCTTATGGAGCTCACAGTGAACAGTTTTAGTAGAAACTGAACTATTCAGATGGTTATTCAACTCAGCAGTCACTTTGGCTGCATTTGTCCGATGATTTTTTGCCACATTGTATTCCAATGCACGTCAGTCCCTGTCAGTAAGTTTGCAAGTCCAGCCCGAATTGCTACGGTTGCTAGAGGTCTTGCCCTGTTTCTCGAATTGCATCAGTGTTCTTGATATGGTAGCTCTTGAAAAACCAAACAGTTCAGCAACCTTAGTGATCGAGGCTCCTGCCATGCGAGCTCAAACAATTTGCTCTTTTTCGACCTCGGAGAGGTCACGCATTTAGCTTAAATTTTACTAAATTCTAAAAATAAATAAGACAAAGACATTAAATTAGATAAATAAATGTATTTACAATAGATATAACCTGCAATTACGAAGTTTTTATTCTTAATATAATAGGTCTTTCAAATATAGGAGTGGATTTTGCAACTGTTCCAATTATTTTGTCCAACCCCTGTACTTATGGTTTTGTGACCAAATTACGATATGCTTAGTAAAAAATATCTACCAGTCATAAATGTTAAATTCTACAAACTCGATTTTAATTTGTGAGTTCATATTTTTAATTTTATAAATGGCATTTTCTTTGTCTAGATTTAGAGTCTGTAATTGCAAAACAGAAACTACCTGATAATTTTTCATGCATGTACATAAAATAGTTGTTTCTTGGGCATAGCATTGTCTGGCACAAGTCTTCACTAGTGTGGTACTCGGCGAAATTTGCTAAAAAAAGGGCCTCTTCATGCAACTGCATTGGACTGAATTAAGTAGAACCCGAGAACCATTATTATTATTATTATTATTATATTTTCTTTGTACGATTTTCTTTTTCAATCGGAGATCTTGCATCATGGTTGCTCTCCAACAAGTTGTACGACCTCAGACGTTATTATTATTATTATTATTATTGTATTTCCTTTGATTTCTGGAGGGCAGTCATTTCTTTCCGGGTTCCGACCAGAGACCTAAGATCACAGAAATGGCATCATGACATTTTCCACTGGGCAATTTAAAAAAAAATCACACATATTTTACATAGATAAAGCTTTTCGTAAGGTGTAGGCTGTACTCGTGAGAACAATTTTTGTATTTCTTTAACACATGGACTACCAGGAATCCCTTCAATGAGTTCATTGGAATCTTTTCCAATCGATCCGAGGGCTCCAATTACACCTGGAATTGTTGATGTTCTCATTTGCCACATTTCTGAGATTTCGGTTTCAAGGTCTTTGTATTTTGATAGCTTTTTGATGATCTTCAAAAATACATTGGAGTCTGCAGGGACTGCCGTATCAATAAGGAGACACTTTTTTGTGTTTGCGGTCTCTAATCACGATGTCTGGGGGATTTGATTGTTCTGTCTGTTTGTTTGTTTGGGTTTTATGACATATCAGCCACTGTGGGTTATTTAATGCCAAATCCAGTTTATATGAATTTTAAATGCCTATTTTGTATGGAATAAAAAATGTATAGCTGGCAACATTATTGTTTTAAAAAAAAAACGTATAGCTGGCAACATTATTCCTTTACGAAAAAACGTATAGCTGGCAACATTACTTTTTTACAAAAAAACGTGTACCTGGCAACATCATTGTTTCAAAAACTTAGAGCTGGCAACATTATTTTTCTGAAAACATTATCTGAGACCTTGCTGTTGGATGCAGTCCATCGCCGTACCCGGGACGTGGATGTAGTTTATCGTCATACCCAGGACGCGGATGTAGTTTACCGTCATACCCAGGACGCGGGTAAAACTTGGAAAACTAGGAGTTCACTATTTGCCCATAGCTGGGACCCTAACAGGTGCTACCACCCCGGGTCAAGGTGGACCTGGGAACACCAGCAATTAAGAGGTGGTTCCACGCTCCTCAAAACCTCCAGATCAGAGGCCTTGCTGTTGGGTGCAATTTAACGTCATACACAGGACGCCTCATTGGGGGGGTCTTACCCCTCTACAGAGGTGCAGTCAGCGTATTCTAAAGCCCCAGCCGACAGAGCCTGTTCTGTCTGTGTATATTGTGAGGTCCCATAAAATTCTTACAAGTCCTATTATTATTATTATTATTATTATTATTATTATTATTATCATCATCATCCTCATCACTTGAGAACATTCGATTTGAAATTGGAGAGCCGAGTTCCAATTCAAGTCGGGTTCGTTATATTCACTTCCAATTGGGAAAAATATGAATCCACCTCTTCTTTCCCCCAGTTATAGGTTAATTAGTAGCTCTCGAATCAATAAATCCTTATCTCAAAAAAAAATTCTTACAATCTAAAAGTATTTTCTGCCTTTAAATAACCTGCAGCGGGTTGATGAGCTGTAAAAAAAAAAAAAAAAAAAAAAAAGGCAAATCAATTAATCATTGAGAACCTTCAACAAAAAACAACTAAAATGGGTAGCACATCTAATTTGAAGAGAAAATAATGACATAATCAAAATGGTGACATTCCACACTACATCTAACAAAAGTTTAGGAAGGATCCCATCCAATCAATACTGGAAAGGTGGATAACTGTTAAAGTAATTGAGAAACCGGTTTTCCTGAAAAATTGTTTTAAGAGAAACATTTTATAAATTTCAAATGACAGTAGCACTGACTGCCCGATCAATGAATACCGAATATTTCTTTATGAAGAAACGAATAATAATAATAATAAATAGATAAATAAATGGTAGTAGTAGTAGTAGTAGAAGAAATTTGAGTATAAATTATCATAAATAGGAGTCGGGTGCTGAATTTTTTTTTTTTTTTTTTAAAGGATGAAAAAAAAAATTCTTGTTTGGTCATTTGAGCAGATCTTGAGAAGTAGGTCGATTCGAGAACTTTTCAATCCCACCCGCTCGGAAGCAGTAAATAGCAGATGTTTAGTTTAACTTACGACTATTTCTCTGTTGTTGTGTGGATCGATCAGGACAAAACTAACTAACAAGTGTTGAAAACTATTTTAATCTGAATAGTATCGATTAATTTGTAAATAAAAGTAAATTGTACTATCGTCGGGAATATTGGTTTGATGAATTTGCTCTTTCAGTGTTGTGAACAAGGTATTTTTGGAGAAAAAATTGATCTCCAAAGAGAGAGAGAGAGAGAGGAGAGAGAGTTTCCTTTAGATAATTAGCGACACAATCATTTTATTCGCTTCCTTGCAGTACAATAAATATCGAAGTTCTCTGAATGATGATTTCGTATGATAAACATCCTTGCAAATAACTACACAGTACACACCAAGAATATCGTACTATTTTTCTTTTTTCTTCGAGCTTTCTGAAAGTGAATAGTATTTATTTACGAGAATAATAATTATTTAAGAATACAGTGTAACCCGGATATAAGAGAGTTGTCGGGACAGGAGAAGAAGTCTCTTATATCTGGGGGTTTCTCTTATATCCGGGTTATTTTGTTTAGGTGAGTATGGCTCTAATTTGGGACCAGATAAAATCTCTCTTATATCCGGGTTGCTCTTATATAAGGGTCTCTTATATCCGGGCTACACTGTATAATCCGATAACTGAAGTTAAGAATTTAGTATGGTAAATAACTATATTATGTGGACTTTTATTATGAAATGATGTATGTAGATGTCTTTACTTTGTGCTGTTTCTTATTTTATTTTCCACACACACACACATACACAATAAAAATTAACTCACACCACGTGTATCCGAAAAATTACAATTGCGCGGGAACTCTCTCCTTACCATACCCTGCGGGGTCAAAAACAAGGACGGCGCACCCAAAAGTGCGGACGTAGTGGAAACCACACCACGTGATCAAAAATATGATTTATTGACCAATCAGGGCTCGACATAAGAAACCCATTTCTTAATCTCCCCGGAGCCTCATCATTCAGATATAAGGAAGATAGAAACTCTCATCAGACCAGAGGGAGTACAGCGGCAAGCTGACATCACGGCTTTACGGACAATTCCATTGTGTACAAAAAAAATAATTCTTATATATTTTTTTACGAAAATAAACAAAAGTTTATTTTACTTTATTTGTAGTGTATTTTCTTTTTATTATTTGTTTGAGGGACTTCTTTGCACCCTCTACAAATTGGTGACCGACGTGAGACTCTACATTTAAAAAAAAACAAACAGACAAAACGAAGAGGAAGGACACAACGGAATCACAATCTTCGGAAACCCCTCTCGCCACACTATCGTTGAATATCCCGGCTTTCAACACGACTAACACTAAGTCATGGTTCGTTCAAATCCAGGCATTATTTGATGCGAAGCGAATCACCTCCCAGAGAACCCGGTATTGTTACTTAGTGGAAAAACTGCCAGCGGACATCGTCGAGGAAGTAATGGATTTACTGGAAAATGCCCCGGATGACAACCCGTACGACAGGCTCAAGGAAGCAATTTTAAAACGGACCGGTGTCTCGAACGAAGCCATGCTACGCAACCTTTTCACTCAGGTTGAATTAGGAGATCGCACCCCATCGCAGTTATTGAGGCACATGCGAACCTTACTGGGTGACAACAAAATATCCGAGAACATTATGCGGAGCTTATGGCTGGACAAGTTACCCACAACACAAATCCTCGCACCCATGACGGAGGAAACGCAGACAGAAAAACTCGCGGACATTGCAGATCAGATCCATGAAAGTTTTCGAAGCCGCAGGGTAAACTCTATCCAACCACAACCAGCCCAACAAAGAGACAGGGAATTTAACGACCTCAAGTCTACTGTAGAAAGGTTGTCTATACAATTACAAGGCTTACTCCAAAAAGACCGACAGTACCGCCGCGATAAATGTCCAGGCTACAGAAAGCGATGTTTCAGCAGAGGCCGGACTGACAACCGCAATAGAAAAGATGAAATTTGTTACTACCACAAAAAGTTTGGTCCTGAGGCGAGACGCTGTATACGTCCTTGTTCTTTCAACAACGCGAATGCGGGAAACGAAAATTCCAGCCAGTAGAGACGACGGCTGTTGCTGGATTTTTAACAAAAGGTCGTCTGTTTTATATCCGTGACAAAATTAATGGACTTTTTAATAGACACCGGAGCTGAAATAAGCGTGATACCGGCGCTGTTCATGTATCTTACATTGCCTAAAGTCATTCGATGATGATAGAGACGAAATTTCCAAGGATTTTCAGTGGAACCAAAATAAAATTTGACATCGATACTGGAATGTATACTAACTCGGTATACAATATTATCAGTCATACATTGGATGTTTTAGGGACAGATCGTATTTTTTCGGCAGTTGCATTTATTTTTAAAAAGATTAACGCTGTTGTCTTTGTTGGGCATATATTTATTTAGTGTAATATTGTTATGTTGAGATATTGACTTTTTGATGTCTTTAACGCAACTATTGCTGATCTTTACATTATATTTTGTTAAAAATCTTTAGTATTGCACAGTAATTAAAGTGTTTATGAATTAAATTTAGGAAAATTCTTTCAATATTCGTTTGAACATTACCATTAAGGTATATATAACATTACGACGTCTCTGTTTATTTTTACCATTTTTATCTTTTTCTTCACATGCCTCTGCAGAATCATACGCCCACATAACATTGTTAAATTTTGTGTTAGTTCTTTTGGTCCACAGATAATCATTATGGAATAATATAGGATTTTGTACTCTTTATGATTTTAATTTCGTGATCGCTAATAGGACAGTAATTTTTTGTTAAATTGATGGCAAATATTAGCAGATTCTCGGTGATGGGCGGGTAAAAGTCACAAATTTTGATCTTCCTACGAAAGCAAAGAAAAAAATCAATTTTCAATTTTTTTTTTTCATATATTACTACCGATTAAACACTCCAAATTACGAAATTCATTTTTAATTTTAAGAAATCACGGGCTATGAGCATATATTTTTTGCATTCCATAGGCGGGGATACACTTTACAATGAATTCACATAACAAACAGGACCCCTTATTAACTTTTATAAAATTTACTAATTTTTTTTAATATTCGTAATCTGGAGTGGTTAATCTCGTAATATGAAGAAAAACTTTGAAAAAAAGAAAAGAAAAAAGAACACCGGTTCTCCTACGTTCACCGAAGTTAAGCAACGTCTAACCGGGTCTTTACCTATGGACGACCGTTTGAGAATACCAAGTGCTGTAAGCTTGGATGTACGGTGGTGATTAGATAACGCCTCGGAATTGTAGATTGGAGAGCTTTGGATTAGTTATATTAGCTGACACGTAAATATCCTTGGGAGTGGTAGGAATCCACCTCTTCTCACCCAGCTATGGGTTAATTAGTTGGATTTGTATAAGTAAATTATTAACTCTAAAGAATAATTCTTCCATTCTAAAAATATTTTCTGGTTTTAGACCGCCTGCAAAAGGCTGATAAATCGTAAAGAAACAAAAAACATATCGTTCAATCTAAAACTCCACCCTTAGCTAAATAGGGAACACGGATGGCGTTTCAGTAACATTCAATATAACAGGTTTTTTCTTAATATTACCTGCTGAAGGAGGTAGGGGTTTATTATCCATCAAATACAATGAGCGTTGTTTTCTCTTCCCAGTTGTTCAATCTGAAAAGAAAGAAGAAGAATAATATATGTACAGTATATGATCGTATTTAGAACCAGCTTGTGTTTAGAAGTTTACTAAATTTCGCTAAGTCGCACACTAAATCAGAAATAGTATTGCACTTACTGACATAGACCAATAGTCTGAAAAACTAACTGAAGAATCAACTTTTATTTCCCAATTCATTTTTAGCAAAATCTAACACGAAATCTATATAACCACCAAATGCAGAATACAACTCAAGGTCGCATTTTATTTTACAAATATCACAAAAATGGCTTCTATCGTCCAACATCTACTACTATTATCAGGGTATGCATTTATGATTTACCCTTACATTTTGGTACATTGGATCCATTTCTACATACAATCTACACTTAGCGACACATCTCTCTTTCCTATCTCTAATAATATAACACGTATACTCCCCTTCTCTCTCTGGATATATAATAGCAGTCGCTAAATGAAAAGACAGTTCGGTCAAAAGGGACTTACAACCACAGCAGTGGGTAGGAGCCGAAACTAAAAATAGATTCTCATATATGTGACGTATCACGTAACCAAATACGAACGATTAAGCGGGAAAATGTCGACAGAAACCAGTTGTGGTAATGAAGCTCGATGGAGACGGATCATCTATTAAATTATCATGTGAATTGATTTTCCGAACTGAAAGGAAGGAATGACGTCCCCAACTCACATGAACTCAAAGTAAAGAATCAGGCGAAACTAGTCTTGTGCGAATAATCCCCCTTTTATTTGTTACAGTCAAGCAAGAGAGATCACGCGATAAAAGACGAACTCCATTTCAACTCAACACATTAAAGGCATAGGTGAATGACGAATCGCGATACTCAGCTAAAAAATGTATATGTGATATATTCAACTGAATGAAGGATCCGAACTATAAATTCTGCACAGTTAAAAACATGACTTATACAGCGTCGAATGTTCATAACTGAAATGCACCTCCTCAATCGATCAACGAAGGCGATATAGAAGAAAGAAGAATAAATCAAAGGACGTCTTTACTTGAGCGAACAAACTGATTTGAAGGAAAAAGGGACAAAGAGAAACATAAGAGAAAGAGAGGGAAAAAGGAAAAGTGAAAATCTTATTTTATTTCAAAAGAATAACTGAAGCTAAGTTTTTGTTTCAACTCTTATCTTCACAAATAACGCATGTATCTTTCCATATAGAAAATGTATAGCATACATCTTTCCACGCATTCTCTTACCTAAATGTTTTCATGTAATGTCTAGTTATAATTAAATATTGTTCATTTGTATATTGGTGTTTTGTCGTTTGTTACTGTTGGTTATCGTTCCAAATTCGTGTATTTGACCCCTGCTAAGAATCCATCCATTATGGAGTCGTAAACCTGGCGTCTTCTAGACGGCGAGCTGTTTTTTTTTTAATCTCTTTTTAAACTTGTTTTTTTAATCTCTTTTTAAACAGCGGTAAGTTGTCCGTAACACCAGGCTGCAATTATTTATGGTAGTTTTGAATTGTGTAATTCAATGTTTCCTGAGTAGTAAAAGGACTATACGTACAAGTCCACATGCAAATGAGGTAAAATTTATTTCAATATCACTAGCTATAGTATATATACCTTTGAAAACCAGGCTCACCTAATGACTTAAAATCAGCGTACGTGCTCATTGATCGCGCATACAGGTGTTACAGTGTGTTACCCTCGTATTCTGGGGTGAAACGGGTGGTGTTTCTGATGCTGCTAGCCACAGCCCGAATGGTGATTTGCACGACGTGAATGGAGGAAGTCTTGCGAGGCACCCGTCTTTCTCATCAGGATTTAATTCGATTCTTTGAGCATCAGCTCAGGTTGAAGATCAGATCTGATAGAAAATGTTTGGTAGCGACAGATTTTAACGAAAGGTGGGTGACTGCGGTGAGCCTGGTACGCGCGAACAGGATTAGCCATGATTTTCTTTTTCAAGTCTCCCTAAGACACATTGGGGTTGCTTCCTGTGGAACCCTTCCACTGGTTAGAATAGAACCTTCTTGTGTACCTAGTTGATATGAGTAAGCGTTAGTCCTAGCCTGTCCCCGGCTTCTTCTTTGGTTATGATCCAAGCCGAGATTCCTAACCTCATCAGTTTATTTTTGGCCCACTTCTTTCATCTCAACTGGGTCAGTTTTTTATTTCCCCATATCCGTATTTATTTATATTTCCCTCTCACTTAGCGCGAAAACCTCTTTGTTTTGTCCGAAGACAAAATACAGCGATCTCTCTCATTTCTTTTGAGGGTTGGACGGGTCTTACTGACATTAATTATTGTTAGTTTGTGTGTTTTGATATATTTTAGTTTGATTTCGGCTTCATTCCTCACCCCACTCATTGCTTATCATCAATAAATTTTGATATATAATTTTATATACACAAATTTTATGTCATGGGGTTTTTTATGCTCCCCGCTGTGTGTATGCGGTATTGTGGTGTGTGGCGGATTTAATGATGACGGACGAGTTTTTATGGTGGATATGTAAATTGTAACGAATGAATGGGTTGTGAATTAACTTGGTATAAGATAGTGACGACCAGTCTCGATTCATTCCCCCTTTAAGACCTTGTGCCACAATTGCTGTATTTTCGAGCAATAAATCTCAACTTAAAATCAGCGGGTTAACGCTCACTCTCTACGCTAAACGTCCAGAATCACCTGATGTATTTTGAATTCTTGTAGATTGCCTTTAATGGGAAAAGCAAACTTATTTTAGAACTGGTTGTACATATTAATTTTTTTTTCTTAATATTCTTTTTTAGTTGCCTATACTTCGCCGTTGGTGTGTTAAAAGCTGTGATCTTGAATCTGTGTATTTATTTTTAATTTATGGTTTTTCCAAATAGGAAGATAATTTACATTTTTGTCGTAGAATTTCAATAGTAGTCTTGCAATTTGTCAAGCAAATGTTTCTTTCCCTAGAAAGTAGTCGTTAAAAGCATTCATTGAAATTCCAAAAATGAAGTTAAAATCAATGCAAGAAACAATCTATGATAAAACGGTTTGCATACTTTTTACAAAATATAAATTCTTGCAGTCTAACATAAATCTAAATATCTTTAGTTTGTCGTATCCTCTCAGCACGCCCACATTTTTTAAAAACAACTGGAAGAAATAAAAAAAAGCTTAACCATCGTCATTGTAAGACTGATTCAAGATATAAAAAGTCCTCAAGTGTTGTATCTGTTCTAGCAGTTCTAGAGAATTTTCTCTAAAAAGGAGCCGACATCTTGACTAATTCAGACAATTTTTTACAGCTCTTTGACTTTGTCTTTCAGGTGACAATGGACCGAAAATCGTTCCTAGACATCCCCGACACACTGGCGTGTCGAGGGTGCAAGATATTAGCTGGAATTGTGGCGCACGGGGCATAACCTAAGCCAACACCACCAAAAGCAACGGAGGAAGTGACGTCAGAGAAGGAAGTTGTGAGGAGGGGAACAAAGTCTACAACCCCTCCACAGCAAGATGTCCCCAAGAAGAAACAGCAGCAGCAGGAGCAGCGACCTAAGCGTGAGCTGCAACAAAAGCAACAGGAGAAGCGACCTCGGTACACTCTCCTTGAAAAAGGAGATGGAAGAGGAGGACAACGAAAAAGAAGAGAAAAGCTGCAAAATTCGCCCCTGTTTCGCCAGCGAGAAACGAAGAACTATGCAACGGTAAGGCTAGGGGCCTTCCCCTTTACCCAGAGTTCCGACAGATTCCTCTCCATCCCCTTCCTCCAGCCCACCACAAAAATAAAAAAGAACGCCGCATTCGCCAAGAGGGATACCATTTGTGCTATATACAGGCAGGCCCTTGACAGGGACCTGTTCTCCTAGAGGAATGCCTTCTTGAGGCCTTTATTCAAGTTCACGAGCGTCGACGGAAGATCCCAGAAACTTCCCAGAAGTTCCGGAAGTCATTATACTAATTAGGAACTCTGGCGGTAAACTGAAAGTTTGGGACTTCCTGGGAGAGGCCGTCAGTGTCTTGTCGCCCGCAGATTTCCTGTCAGTGTATGTATAAAAGTATCTCTAAAAAATGTCTATCAAGTTGACATGGGGCGTGAAGGATCGGGGTAAGGTTGCTCGTCTGCTTCATGATCTCGTCGTTCAGCGTGGATGTGGCCGCAATCATGGAAACACACTTTGCGACGTCGATGCTCGTGTCTAGCGACTTTGTTGATATTCAGCATACTGGGCAAAGGTGTTGACTGGCTGCTGAAGCGTATCTTGGGCGTGATAGTGGACTTTGTCCATACCGATTATGGGTAGGATTTCGGTTGATCGTGGCCGATATTGCCGTAGAAAGTGGTTCATTTCGGATCGTTGTGACTTATGCGTCCAACGATCAGATGGAGCGCGTGTCGTTTTTCCATCAGCTGGGTCCGTTCCTGTTGGATCCGGCGCGCATAGTCTTAATGGAGGACTAGAATGCCGTCCTGGACCCCCAGTTAGATCGGGGCTGTGAGATAGCGGGATCACAGCCTGGTCGAACTTATCAGCGACATTGGTCTAGTCGATAGATACCGGTTCAATCACACGCGATGGGGAGATGTAGACGTGGACACATAGGTGGCCATTTACCCGGGTGGCTAAATATATGGATAGAATGTTAATGAGAAGAGTCGATCTAGATCTGCTAGATTGCCTCACGTTCCACTGGTTAGGCTACATGGATCACAAACTTGACTGGCTGAATGCTGGTTCAACTCGTTCCTTGGTGGACAGGCTGAACTTCCAGAAACAGCTAACTAGTTTAGTGCAACGGGAGTTAATGGGACAGTTATTGGGAATATGTAGTGGGAGAGGCTTATAGATAGGATTAATTCTTTCACCGCCTAAATAGGACTAAGTAGGTGAAGGCACTCAAGGATAGTTTGTTCCTGGCAATCTGTTGAGGGGTGTCCCTAGAGAGGCCTAGCGAAGCAGCCTCTGGAGCGAGCGGCTAGCGTGTGCTTGATAGTGTGGTAGGCAATATTTCGTTGGCTAACTCTTGGTATTTTTTTTAGAAAGCTGGAAGTTTTACATAGTCCACGTGCGTATAACGGTTAAGAGGAGCGACAACGTGTAGTGAGTGTGAAATAATAATACCCTTTACCCATTCCCTTCAAATTCGGAGTTGGAAACGAATTCGCAAGTCTATATGAAATTTTCTTTGGACAAATTAAAATCTTGCCTTTACAGAAATTGACCGGTGAGCTGGAGAAAAGGGGGAAATAAAGTCGCGAGCCTATGTGAAATTGTTTTGGGCCAATGAAAAAATTGTCTTCACAGAAATTAGCCATTGAGCCAGGAAAAAGACAGAAAAGAAAAAAGCGAAACTTTGCGAAATTCCTTTTCATATAAAAATGAGGAGAAAAATTAAGAGAATAGTGTCTGAAGTCATACGAAAGGTTTCGTTTCTGTTTATCGCGTTTATGGGGTTTTCGCCAGTGTAAAATTATTCTCCAATTATCGGCTTTAACCAAGCCGTGGCACTTCGAAGAATTTTCTCTCAACAATCTATGAAAGGTTATTAGTATTTCAATCTCTCTTCATTTACTTTTGAACGTATGTAAAACAGATACCCTTCTGTGAGCAACGAACTCTCTTACCTTTGTTTTAAACATTTTTAAATATTATTTTGTGTCAGATCATTTAACCTGTTGCTTGAACATTTCCTCATGACAATTCGTTAAAACTACGGACTTTAAATTTTTTTTATTTATTTTCCTGAATCGAGCTACTGACACAACTCCAAGCGTGTACATTCGTAAATTAATTATCTTGTTAGAAAGTACCTATGTGTTTCTTCGTCATTATCATCCTTCATTAATCTTCTTGGCGTGGATAAATAAACACCTAAGCTCTACGCCACTATGACCGCACCAAAATGAATGTGTTTTATTATCATTAGCATATCATAAATATTTCATACACACTTCAAGACACGTATGTATGTTTGAGTGTTCATCATCTGATCCCCCTCTTTTCATGTGACTTTTTGACAAGCCTTTGAAATGTTTACACTAAAGATCTTTACACTGTAAAGATTTCAGAGGCTTGCTATTTTAACTATTAAATTTTGAATATTACAACAAAATATTTTTAGTTTCGTAATCGCCGAAGAGCGTTGTCCTGAAAAAAGAGTTTCTTGCATATCGTTGCTACTGACGAAGTATGGATGGAGCTGGAAATGGCGGGAGCTGGAGGCCTACTGGAGGTGGATGGAGCGGCGGTCGATGGCGAAATGGAGATGATAATAGCTGGCTAGCTGGAACTGCTGCTGATGGCTGGAGCAGTAGCCGGCTCTCGGCTGCGGTAACAGATACTACACTTTGACCCTAGTCATTATTTATTGTATAAAAATACAATTATGGGACAAGATCAAAGGAGAAATGAAGTGAGATTGGTTGTCACTGACTATCCTAAACCTAGGTCATCTAATTCGCGACCCGTTCATTCATTACAGCAATTTATTCAAACACCACAAGAATTATTCATCTCCATTCATCTGATATACAATACAATACCGCAAACTCAAGTGGTGGGGGGTCCTACTAAAAACACTTAGAATTTTCCAATGTATACAAATGTCTTTCTTTGCTATTTTTTTCTTATAAAATATATAAAAAAATACATTACATGAAATGAAGAGGGTGGGGTGATGAACCCAACAACGATAATAAAATACAACAAAAGATTCAAACTAAAAATAAAATATGTTAGTAAGACCCATTGCCGATAGTTGAGGGAAGGAAAAAATAAAACTTGGAGAGGGAAAATCAAAAGGTGACCCAGCCAAGATAAAAAGAGGGAATAAAAAACAAACTTGGTAGGTTCGGACTCTTGATAAAAAAAAATGCCAGGATCAGGTTGGGAACAACAATTACCCACATTAACTAGACAAACGGGGAGTCTAGCTTAACCAGGGGAGAAGTCCGATAGGAAACGGCTTCGTTGTGTCAGAAAGTGTACAAAAAATAGAAAATCAAGGCTGGCCCCGTTCACGCGAACCAGGCTCGCTGCTTTTACCCACGTTTCGTTGAAATCAGCCGATTGCAAACACTTTCTGTCAGTTCTAATCTTTATTTTGAGCTGATGCCGAAAGAATCCAATCAGATCCTGATGAGAATAACGTTCATATCCAGATTCCAGCCATTCGCGTCGTCCACACCTCCATCCTTGCCACGGCTAGCAACGTCAGAAACACCATCCGTTTCACTCCAGACCACTTTGGCGACACATTATCGCACGCGTATACGAGATCAATGGACACGAAATGTTTGGGAACAATACAAACGGTCAACTCGCCGGCACGCTCTCAGAACGGGCGCACCTGAAAACAGTGATAGAAGGCGTGCGCAGCCGTTTCTTCTAAACCCAGGTCAAACCGATGACAGTGGGGCATATCCGTCCAGCCCGCTCTAAAACCCATGTCATTGAGAGATAAAGCGTTCCGAATCAATCGTCAGGTAAGCGAAAACTCAGGGTTGCTAAAGTAATTCGCTGCTGACGCCGAGGATCAGAAAGAGTGCAACTCGGCCGACGATAAGCTGAGCTGCTTCATGATTGAGTCCGACGCGACCCCCTCCACTAGTTCCCGATACAGTGTCCTCCTAGACCATGAAAGGTCACTGGACCACGGAGTAGCCTGCAAGACTGGTCGATATTCGGGCTGTTTCCAGTGCAAACGTCGGCATTCGGCATCGGAAATGAGAAAAGTGATGGTAAGGCTAGGGAAGGCGGCTTTAACACTCCTCGCCCAAGGCGAATTTTCTGTCAACGCACGGCGTAGGAATATCAACCTCGGCGTGTTGATAACACTCCAAGTGTAGCATTCCCAGCATCCCATGACACGGACGCTGGGCACAGACATATGTGCAAAGCTTTGGCTTGTGTCCAACCCACAAGAGGGAGGAGAGCAAGCGCTCGATCGCCTTCCTACATTTCTCGCAGAGAAGTGGATGAGGGGAAAGATTCACTGGGAGCACATCTGAGCTCTACCCTTTAAGGACAACCGCCTTTAGAGCCAAGTCCGGACCGCCATCCCAACCTTTGCCAGTACCTCTAACCAATTCTTCTTCAGCTGTAGACTCGGCCCAAACCACATTCCAAGAATGTGGACAGAACCGTCGGTCCAACTGACGGTCCCCGGGAGAGCAACACCCTTCCAAGCACCTAACCGCAAACCGGAAGACTTGTCACAGTTAATTTTGGCCCCTGTGATATTCTCGTGTCGTTCAAGCGCCTTCTGCATCGCCTCAATGTCGTTGCGGCACGACACGAAAATGGATACGCCATCGTTGTACGCGGAAACCCTAGCTCGAGCTCCACCAGGGACACCGATTCTACGTAAGGCCGAACTACACGACTTGTCCCTTAGCCGGCGAAAGGGGGGCTCCAATGCCAATTAACGAACCGATCGTGACAGAACAAATGCGCTCGACCGCTTCCCGTTCACCTGTACCACAGCCCTGGAGGAGCGATACAGAATGCTTATCCACTTGCAGAAGTCGAGTTTGAATCCGGTGGCCTGCAGGATAGCAGCCAGGTAGTGATGGTTGCTAGAAGTGTTTGGTGTCATGTAGTCCTTGAAAATGATTGAGACGATCGAAAGTACTTAAACAAAACAAAACAAAACAAAACAACATGAACTACGGACAGCTTATCCACAATTTCGATGTCATTATAAAGATTTATTAGGAAAAACTGAAAATTACAATAAAAAAATGAATTATATATATATATATCAGTAAGCTCTGTAGAAAGCCTAAAAACATAAATTTACCGACAAAAACAGATCACGAGGTATAAAAAGAGAAATGCCAACCACTGGCTGTTTGTTGGTTTGGTAAGAAAAAAAAAAAATGAGGCTCGAGCTTGTATCATCTGAACATCGATAAATAAAAAATTTTGTAACAAGTCGGAGTCGGTCAACTAAAAAAACAAAAACAGCCTGTCTTCACAACTTTACGCCAAGCGATTCCCTTTCTCCAAAGAGACAATCAAAGCGGCTAGATATCAAAAGACTCGCAGACCACTGAAACTACATGGCAACTTCTTGACGTTAATAAGCGGGTACTTGTAAAATATGAGTAATGATTTTTAGTAAAAATCAGATACATGTCCAGTTCTCCGAACATTTCAAATTAAGATTGTTTAACTGTGAAAAAATACATCCGTGAAAAGTCAATTACCTGATACTTTATTGTGAAAGTATAAATAAATTTTAATTTAAAATGTTACCATGATTTTTATACGAATTGTGACTCTGACTGGAGTAGTTAATGTTTAGTGTCAAATTCTAGTCTCAAATCATTCTTGTGATAAAAAGCACAAAAAAAAAAAAAAAAAAAGGAAGGTAGTCAAAACAAGGTCTGAATTTTCCATTTAAGAAGAAAAAAATGTCAATTTTTTTTAAGAATGTAAATAAATTAAATATCACGAATACATTCATTGCAAATTTAAAATAGATTTTTGACTCTTGTTTTTTTATCACACAATATTCCTGATGGTTATCAGAAACCGTATTCGTATGGTAATGCGAAAATTTCTTTTTTAATTTTTGTAAAATTAAATGTTTTTTAACATCTTTTGGTATTAATTCTTAATTTCAATATTTCAGCTTTTTAAAGAACTTAGGATTTAATAAAAAAAGAATGTAAAAATGAATCCTAGTTTTTCTTTTCCTTTGCTGTTGAAACCAGTGGCATAGTGTTTTTTGACGCCTGGGGAATCCCCCAAGTTTGCCGTCCCTCCCCACAAGGAATACAATATTACAATGCACATTAACACCTTAAATTTTATATATATATATATATTAGTCAACAACAAAATTATTCGTACATCCATCAATTTTTAATATTTTTATACATTTCTCAGAATCTAATGCCCGTATGATGCCAGGTTTTTCATATCTTAATAAGCACACAAAAATTCAATTCTAACAAGTGAGGAGAAGTCATAAATTAAATGCCACGTTAACAGAAACACGCTTCGTTTTTCTTTGAACAATGTAAAAATGCAATGTCATTTTAAAAAATAAATTATTTTGTTTTGCGTAGTTGAAGTTAGACTAAGAATTAAATGTTTGATAAATAATTTCACTTTTAAAAACTGAAATGAATGTTATCATACTTTTAATTCTGAGTCCATTTCTCTTAATAAAACTTCAACTACCTAAACAAAAAAGCGAAACATTGCATTGTTTTACTACCGTGAAAACTTGTAAATTGAAAAATTGGAAGAATGCTCATTTTGGGATTTTAAATGAAGTTTCTGCACTAAAAACAAAAACAAAAAAAAGAAACAAAAAAAAAAACATTCATTTTCAATTTCCTTTTAAATTTCCGTTTCATATTCCCGGAAAAAATTGAAATGCATGTAATAATTCCAAAGCTTTAAGTATTGGAATTATTTCAATGTATTTATCTATTTTATAATTTCTGAAAAGTAACAATTTTATATCCGTTATGCCTATGATAAGATTAAAAAACAAAACAAAACAAAAAAAACCCCAAAACAATTGGTTTACCGTTTACTAATTTAATTTTTTTCACTAACAGTTCACAGACATGAAAAATCAAAATCTGATGCCAAAGTCTGGACTTCTGGCATAGTTGTGAAAAAAATTGTGGATTCACTAAATTTTCTTAATCCAACCCTACATCAAGCCCTTTAAAAATGTTCAATTTTTTTTCACACCTTTTGTTCACGTCTTGTAAGTGGGGTTTATCCCCACCAGCTGACAGCGCGTTTTGGAGACTTTTTCTTTTTTATTGCTGGCTGACTGACTGGCTCTGAGCCAACCATATCAAAGACAAATTGGATTTATTTGAACCCTATCTTCTTCCTTATCGCTGCTTTTTTTTTTTTTGCAAAAATTATTGAAATTATAGTATACTATTGTTTTTTTTTCTTTTCTGAAAACTCACCGCGGACCAAAAGTGCCGCCCAGGGCGGACCGCCCTCTTCTAGCTACGCCACTGATTAAACCGTCAAGTGGATGTGTATTTATTAAATTTAGACTAGTAAGCTTTGATCAGACTTGGCGACCTTTGTAAATAAAACTGGGTCATTTCTTCACTGCACACCTAACACAAACAAAATGGAATGCACGAATTAAGACGGCGTATTAAACAGGTTTTACAGTGGGTAAAACTTTAAGTTTTTACTGCAACTCCAGCGGACGTAATCCCTCATCATTTATTTTTATCAAGAGGGTAACATGGACACTAAAAACTTAAAGTAAAATTATCGCTTGTGAAAGAACTAGAGATTCTTGAAACAAAAGCGCTAGGTAGCGTAGCTGATTCCCATTTTTTCACTGCAATTCACATAAAGTGGGAATCAGTTTTGAAAAACTAGTAGCCATAAACTAAAACAGATTTCGCCGCGGTTGTAGAGTTTTGCTATTTTAATTTATTACATTTTTACCACGTCTGGTAAAAGAAAGATCATATGTAACGGGCAACCAAATGACAAACGAAATATCAATAGCTTGCGAAAGCAGCACGCTTTGTTAATGAATGTTAGCTGGTTGGAAGTCTTACTTAAAAAAAGTAGTTGAATACGTAGATCAGCACTCCAATTACTTAGCTTTACCCACTGTAATGAATGAGTGAATTAATTTTTGTTGAATAATTAATGAATGAGTGAATGGATTAAAAAAAAAAAAGACGTAAAAAAAACTAAAAAAAAGAAAAGACGACCGAAAGAATATAGAGATTATCTTCTTTTTTTTTTCTTTTGTTACTTTTAGTTTAGGCTAAAAAAAAAAATGAATAAATAAACACGGGACAAATAATCGTAGGAGGCGTAGAACGATTTTTAAAAAGAATCTGCGGTTGCCCTCGTCTTTACTTGAAACCCGAATCTTGAAGGCAAGCAAACTACTACTTCAGCTATTACTGCTCTCCCTTCCACATCGCTTACTGATGCTAACAGCTAACATTACTCAATGTGTTGTGCGTTTCGGTTTTTTACGTATTTATGTATGTAAGAAAGCGTGCACAACTGCTGTTGCCCATTAATGTTTCTTTGACTACTACTTACAATTTAGTTAGAAGCACCAACTACACCTCTTCGTAGCAGTTGGTAAACACTCCACATCTTAGCATACGGATCAGGGGAGAGCTTACCACCAGACACACACATAACAAATGGCCATCTGAGTTTATTGGCAACTTTATTCTACGGTAACAAAAATCACAATTTTTAATTGATATTAATAAATTATGATTTATTTTATTTCTTAAGTAGTAACTTTCACTGTGTTTTAGTATTTTTAGTGTTAGTAGCACTTATTGATATAACGTAGTTAGTTATAAACAACTCTATGAAATAATAATCATAAATGTTCCAGTTTTTCTGTAATTAATCGTGGGATTTCTTTATCTTTCGTGTTATCTGATTTCATTTAAATTTTAAAATCTTTGTTAAAATTTTGTCGATCGTAATATCGTAAGCAGACTCATTATCAATTTTGTGTGTAACTTTGTAATATGGAGAAAAATGCGAAATTAAATTTAAAAAAAAATAATTGCGACATTCTTTTACTAAAACGAATCCCTCATTTTGTGACCGATGTCTCTAAAAAAAAATTCATAAAAAAGTTCTTTCTTGCTTTTTGAATTGTTTTTTTTTATTTATTTCAATATCTTTTTTTAATTAAATGAATGTTTTCACATTTCTTTAGCAGTTTTTAGAATTAAAAAAGTTCACTGCAAATCATTTGGAACAACGTAATTTCATAACATTATGTTGTGAAATTACGTTGGCTGAAAGTAAAAAAAGATTGTGTACACAAACGAATCTCTTGCTTGATATATTTAGGAGGTTTTCTTAGTATTATTAATTTACTTTTTTTTTTTTTTTTTTTACATTTATTTATTGCTTTCTTACCCTAAAAACTAATCAGCTTCTTTTTGTATTTTTTATTTACTAAATAAACCTGTTATTTATTTTTCTCATTTTCACCCTAATTGTGATCTCTCACACAGGCAAATTAAATTCCCTCACAGCACACTCACGGGGTTCTCGGTATAACAAACATTTCCTTTACTTCATGTAACCTCCAAAATGACTCGATAAACAAAGTATTTTTTCAGTTCTTCTTTATTTCCATTGAAGAGCCTAGGAAAAACTTAAATTTCAATCAACTTTTTAACTGATTTATTTTCCTTCCAAACTTATAGAAATGGGTGATTGTCGGCAGAAAAAGCTTATGTATTTTTTCTTTCTTTAAATTTCAAACTTCCTTTCAGTTTCCTCCTTTTACTAAAATAAAATAAATCGCGTGTCTCCTGGAAGAAACAAGGGAAGGCACTAACTAAATTTTCAGTGTAACTTTCCTTTATTTCTCTCTAACTTTCTTTATCCAACAAACCATTTTTTTTTATCATTTTGTTGTCGCCTACATCTGTCTTTTAAATTCTTACATTCCTCATTTAATTCTTAAATTCTCTTTTAAGAAGTAATGCGATTTCTCCATTCGTGATTAGGAGTGGGGAAACGTCAACAGTAACACATACTGTTCCCCCACATCTGGATAAATTTATGAAAAATTAAGCAATTCTCATGATTAGAATTTGAACGAGTTATTTATTGTTATAATTTTTAATTGATTACGTCATGTTTTAGACATTTTTTTTTTGTTTTCATAGAAAAATCCTGCTTAAGAGCACATGGAATTAAAAAAGGATTGAAATCATTTTTTCGCTTTTCAAGAGTTCCCTCTCCTTTTTTTTTTTTTTTTTTTCTTTTCTTTAAGATGATGTTAAGTTTTAGTTTTTTGAAATATTTTAGCTTGTAATTTGCGAGCAGCTTAACATGCAGTGCTGTAGATATCTTTTTCTTCAATATAACTACAAGCAGCGAATCGTGCAAACAGTACAACTCAATGGCGTCAAACAAATGCACTTACAACATCGTCCAGCTAACCAAGCTGTTACTTGGACGTACCTTCTTTTTCTCTTTTGCTTTTCATTCATGAGTAATAGATTGTTAAATGTATCCCTACTACAAACTAAGCCATTTCACTTAATGAAGGAGAGTGGTCTGTATATCGGTTGAAGTTGAGGATTTTCTTAAAATCAAAACAAAACAACAAACAAAAGTTAGTGGCAAAAAAATAGAAATAAAATTCTTTCTCTTAATGTCGTAACGAATCTGGCAGAATGCAATTTTTGCTGTTGCAGTCCATACGACTTTTTTTATGTCAGATTTTTCTTTTCTCTGCAGTGCAATGTTTTTTTTGTTTTTTTAACTGAATCTCTTCAGTTCAATAATGTTATTCATTTTTAAATTTAAAATACTAAATTCTTTGCTGGGTGTTGTCATTTCACTTTAAATTCTTGTCTTTGTCAGTTTTAAACAAAACAAAAAAAAAACTTTTCGAAAAAGGTCATAGTTTAAAAATGCAATTGATTTTCTGAAAATTATGTATGTGCGCTTGTTATAAAACAAGCAGGATCCTCATTTTTAGTTTATGAGGAAGCACCCAGAGAATATCGAACTCTCTACTTAGTAGTAAGTAACAGTCACCTAAATTCACTCGTTAACCCCACCTCGATGCAACGTAGTTGTTGAGAAGCTGAATTATTGGAAAGTAAGCACATGGTTCTCTTTTGTCGCCATTCACAAAGCGAGACCAACAAAAGCAGAAATAAACAAAACAAGTAATTTGACACTTTGTTCAGATTTCAAGGAAACTGGAAATAATAATAATATTAAAAAAAATAAAGTAAAGTTTTTAAAAAATGTTACCGTATTTATCCATTTTTTTTTTTTTTCTAAAATATTGCCATTTTCCCTATTTTAATTTTTTTACGGGTCAAAGAAATGGATAATTGCTGTATTTTAAAAACTAAAAAGTGAATATAAATTTTTAAAATTTACTTTCAGACAGCACCATACATCTCCCGAAGCAAATCAAACAACAAAAGTCCCCCTCTATTCTATTTTTATTTTTTAATTTAAACAATCATACAGGATTACTTTTTAGATGAAGAAAGTAGTTGTTGTTTGTTTTTTTTTTTTTTTTTGTTTTTTTTTTTTTTTTTTTTTTTAAACCTTTATGACCGAAACAATTTAGAAGCAAAGTTTTTTTTAATTTAATTTGTTTTATTTTACCGCCCTCTCCCACCCAAGAAAAACAATTTGAATTATGCATTTTCTTTCCGTACGTAATTCGTTTCTTGTTTTAAGACATAATCTTTAAGAGCGAAAATTTTGAAAACTACGATCTTTGATAAAAAAAAAAAAAA
Source organism: Acanthosepion lycidas (assembly GCA_963932145.1). Lineage (NCBI taxonomy): Eukaryota > Metazoa > Mollusca > Cephalopoda > Sepiida > Sepiidae > Acanthosepion > Acanthosepion lycidas. The sequence continues at coordinate 92,726,805 of OZ010574.1, forward strand.
AAAAAAAAAAAAATTTATGCTTTTTAATTTGCTTAAGTTTTTTTTTTCTTTAAAAAGAACATGCATTGAAATCCTAAATTAAGTTTTATGGAAAAAAAAAGTTTTCCTAAATAAAAATAGCTATCACTTTTTGACTTAAGCAATTCGAACAATTTTTTTAAGTTTCTGTTTAATTAGTCAATTAGTGGCAGATATTTTGTGGAAAATAAAAGTAAACTGTAAAACTAAGTAAAAAGTGAACAATTTTAGCTCCGAGGGAGAAAAATAATTTTATATATTATTTATTTTTTAATCTAAATTTCTGAACAACTCTGGCGTTTGAAGCTAAAGTTCTTTATTGGCTAAAAATAGCAGAAAGAAGATTGTGTTGGGTCAGTCTTCCTAAGTGAGAATACCTGTCCTGCCTGCTTTAAAAAAAAAATAATAATAAATATAGTATTTGAATTTCTAGCTTTCACCTGGGCTACATTTGCTAGCACTGGTGGTACATAAAAGAAATTGATATTTCTTTTAAATCAAAAGTATTAGCAAATTTGGTATAAAACTAACAGAACTCAAGAAGAGAAGTTGTTTCTGAATAGCTCTGAAATCGTAAATCCGGACAAAAAAAAACAACATAAAACACTTCAAGTTACAAGTTACAACTCAATAACAAATGAATACACCAGCAAATACGTAAAGCAATTAAAGCTAAGTTCTAATTAATTAATAATGTCTTACTTTTTTAAACCGCTTTTTTTATTTTTTGATTCCGAACAGATTTTCGGTAAGACGGAGTCCGAGTTTTAAAAAAAAAAAAAAAGTGATTTTTTTTAAAATTCTTCAAAGGATTTCGCTTTTGTAGTTAAAAATTATCACGTTGAAGTTTTTTAAGTTTTAAAATCAAGTAAAGCGGGGTAAAACGTGTTTTAAAAAAAAAAAAAAAAAAAAAAAAAAAATAGAATTTTATTTGTGAATAAGTCCTGAAATTTCATAAAATCTAACAATTTGATTTTTGCAAGAATTTACAAATGTCTATCACCGCATAAAAGAGGCTAAAATTTGCTATGCTAAAAGAAAACTAAGTTATTAACAAACCGCTGATGTAAGAAAAACAAGTTTTCTTTTTAAACTTACGTAACGTAAGGTTTGAATTAAAAATGAACTCTTATTTTTTTAAAATGAAAGTTTTTTGGGTTTTTTTTCCCCTGAAGCTTTAAATGAAAGGTTTAAATTGGTAATTGGTTAATTCGAGTTCAGCATGTATTAGGTTGGTGCAAAAATAATGTCGTTTTCTTGCATAAAGTTGAACGTCAAAAAACGACATTATTTTTGCACCAACCTAATACATTTGCACGGAATTATGACGATTTTGGAAAAATTTTAAAGGGATATTATTATCGCTCGGAAAACAAAACCAAAATTTACCATTAAATTTACTATACCTGGTAACCAAAATACTTTAAATTTCAGACAGAAATTTATTGATTGGAATAGATTTTTTTTTTTTTTTTTTTTTTTTTTTAGACGTTTGTAAACAAAACTTAATTTTCCTTTATAAAAATCTTGCGAAAATATATATTTCTGAAATGTTATTTGAGAAAAATTTGCTAATTTAAAGTTCTAATATGATTTGAAACAAATATTTATGGCATAAAAATGTTGTATATACACAAGCATTTCCTAAGCGTGGGGCTTTGCTTTTCTGACTTAATTGATTTATTGACGGCAGAATGATTGCTGAATGTGTTCGTTGTTAATAGTGTAACAGACAACAAATTTCATTAGGTTTTTTTGTTTTGTTTTTCCCCCCTGTAAGGGGGAACAACCCTTAATACGCGTGACCTTTTATGAATAGATTTATCAGTTTGTACATCCATACTTCAGAAATTCTGCTTCTATACATATATAAAAACAAATAAAAATTCTTTTAAAAATATTCAGGGTGGTCAAATTGATCATAGCTTTAAAATATATGATTAATAAATATAGTTTTACTTAACACTATTCCCTAAGAATTATCTCATTGAAATTGTACTTTAAAAGATTCAAAAACTTTATAAATTATTCAATTTTAAATTATAAAAAATTGTAAAAAAAAAAAAAATGAAAACAAATCTTGTAAAGATTTATCTTTTTCAGACAATATTGTCTTTAATGTATAATTGCAATTAAAAGCTTCTCTAATTAAATAATGTTTTAGTTTTATTGTTTTATTTTTTATTTTTTTTTGACTCTGAACAGATTTTCTTAAGATATGATTTTGCAAAAATATTGGTGATTTTAAATTCTTCAAAGAATTCTGCTTTCAGCTTTTAACTAATATAATCACTAAAAATTATGTTGAATTTCTCAAGTTTCATAAAATTAATAGGCTGAAACAAATGTAAAAAAATTTTTACCACGATTTTTTAACAAAAATAATTTTCAAAAATAATTTCATTTGTGAATAAATCCTGAAAATTTCATTAAAATCTGTCAATTTGATTTTTTGCAAGAATTTTCAAATCAATTTGTCACTGCAAAAAAAAAGGCCAAAATTTGCTATGCTAAATGTTTATACAACTGCTGATGCAAGAAAAACAAGTTTTATTTAATCAAAATTTCGAATAATCTAAAAAGGAGTAAAAAAAAAAAAAAAAAAAAAAGTTAATTAAATAATCGAGAAATACCTTGATCCTTCCTTTTAATAATAGCATAAAGATTTTGATAAAACTGTTTTCATTACAGTATGCTAATTTTTTTTTTTTTTTTTTTTTTTAGCCTCTTCGAGATACCTACTTTTATGGATAAGACAATATTGTCTGAAGGAAAAAAATTTTTCAATGAAAAATGAACTTTTACAAGATTTATTTTCATTTTTTGGCAATTTTAAATTGAATAATTTATAAAGTTTTTAAATCTCTTAAAATTCAATGTGATAATTCTAAAGAAATAGAAGAACTCTATTTACTAATCATATATTGTATAGCTTATTAGAATCTGACCACCTCAAATATTTTTAAAAGAATTTAGATTTGTTTTTGTATGTGTGATTTTGGGCAGAATTTCTGAAGTATGGATGTACAAACCGTTAAATCTATCATTAAAAGGTCAAGTTTCAAACGTTGCCCCCCCCCCCCCAGTTTATCATCTGCTCAACCATATTTAACGATGAACACATTCAGTAGTCAATCCACTGTCAATAAATCGATTAACATATCAGAATAAATAAGATCGCGTAGTTATTAGGTTGGTGCAAAAATAATGTCGTTTTCTCACATAGTAATATATGTAAGAAAACGACATTATTTTTGCACCAACCTAATAAATGTTTGGATACAATATATGCCATAAGTAATGTTTGAAATCAGATTAATTTAACTTTAAATTTGCTAATTTTCCTCAAATAATGTTTCAGGAATATATATTTTATTTTTGTAAGATTTTTAAAACTGAGAATTAACTTTTGTTTACAAATGTGTCAATTTACTGATTTTTATCAATTTTACTGAAAAAAACAAAACATTATGATCAGTATAACTTGTTTACAATACACCACAGAGTATTTTTGTGACTGGAAATAGTAAATTTTAAATGTTTTAGCTTTCAATTAAAGCTAAAATGAAAGCTTCAAGAAAGCTTATTCATTTGTAAAAAATTCATTTTAAACCTTATGTATACTGAATTAGTGGCAGTACCTACAAATGGAAGTAAATATCAGTTTTGAAAAGGTTTTGTTTGAATTTGTTCTTTAGGATCTCAGATACATACACCCCAACCCCATTTTTCTCTGCCACTAGGAACAACTTTGTGCTTTTTCCTAAAGCAGTATTTATGCTTGCTATGAAATAGTCAAAATAGTTTTAATTTATAAAATAAATAAATGAATTAAGAGTGTATTCATGTTTCTTGCTTTTAATTTATTCAGTTTGAGTTGGCATTTAGATCGAAACTCCATAGTAATGGTCTAAGCTAACTTATTAATCAGTGCAGTATGATGAGCTGCTAGCTGACAGCAGTGATAACATTCTGAGAAAAACTTGTAAAAATTATACTTGATTTGTATTTTTAGGAAATTATTTGTGGATTGGGACAGGGCTGGAAGTTGGACATAAGTTGAGGTTGTAACTTATTTTGGGCTTTGTCTTTTTTTTTTTTCTTTTTTTTTTTTTTAACTGAACTGGACTTATGTCCTCCATTGTGCATTTTGTAAATGTCAAAGCAGGTGTTGTATGTTGGGATGTATTTACAGTATAAAGTTAAGTTTAAGACCATTACTCTTTTGCTTGAGTCAGTACAGACTACAGGGTCTGGATTTCAGTCTTGCTATTTAATCACAGCTCCATTGTAGGAGAAGATAAAAAGAACAAGAATGGATCTAATGAATGACTTGTCAGATGTTAGAGAACAGTTAATTACTGGAAAACTTAAAAAAAACATACACGTTATGTGCGCTTTTAGATAGGCACAGTTAAATATTGTTAGTATAACATAATTTTTTGTTAGCGTTACTGTTATGTAATAAAGTGTTCTGATAGAAATTATTATATTCGATTTGTATAGCTTGACACAAGATTGCAAATGATAGTCTTTGTGAAGATCGAACTTAGCAAATTTAAACCTCTTTCTGTGCCACAATGATAACCTTGTTACTTTACCAATTTAAATTTAAGTAACTTGTACCTGCTATCTCATTTACCTGGTAATGCATTTCAAATTAGCATTTTCTCACTGTTACTCTTTTTTTTTTTTTTTTTTTTTTTTTTTCTGTAGGTTTACATAGCTGTGTTTGTAAAAAGCGTAAATTTTGGTGCCCAGAAAATTTGGTAATTTTGACAAAGTAGGAAAATTCTGTAACTATTGAAATTAAAGTTGATTGAAAATTGATTTTAGAACCATTCTGGTGTGAAGATTTTGAGGCGGGGGTGATAACCTCTCCTCCCTTATATTTTTTAAATAACTTAAAAATTAAAATTGTGGGGTTTACATAAAACTCTATTACAACAATAATTTCTGGTGGGGGTTAGGGGTCTAAGCCCACCCTCCAATATTTTTAACTAAATATTTTTTAAATATTTAAAAAGTAAAACTAAACGACAAGTAGCCCCTTTTTACAAAAAAAAAGCAACATGTTCAAACGTCAAACAATAAAGCTAATAGTTATTCATTATAAACTTAATTACAGAATTATCTGGATTCAAATTTATTGTAAAAAGTGTTTTTCTTTTTTAAATCAATATTTAAGAAAGGAGAAATGACTATTTTGGGGGCAGGAATTTAGAAGCAAGACATTAAGACTTTAGTTTTGAAATTTGAAAAATTGATAATTAAAATGTGTAAATTTCAAGTTTGTTTTTGCGATGAAAAGCAAAAAATAATAATCAACTTTTAGTTAATTGAATACACCGAGACTTGTGCTTTTATGGCAGCATTAATGTTTGTTTATTATTTATTTGCTGCACTGAAAACGAGTATCTGTTAAAACGAAAGAATGAACTAAACAATACATTTATTTATTTTTTTTTTTTTTTTTTTCATGCAAATTGTTGTATCGCTTTGTTGCTTTTTTTTTTTTTTTTTTTTTTTTTTTTGTGAAAAGGGGCTATTCTTGTTTAGTTTTACTTTCTTTAAACAAAATATAGTATTTGTTGTAAATTTTGAATGAATAAAGTTCATCTTCAAGAAAATTTACAAAGAAATGAGTTTATATAATTTTTGCCTCTTTAAAAATAAATAACTATCTAAAACTTAATTTATTTACTTATTAAAATAATAATTTAAAAAGATACAAGAACTTAATTTTAACTTGTATAAATCAATTTCATTTGCTTGCATGAAAACAATAAGGCATGTCTGCTTTTTGCTAGAAAAACAGCATAGCATGATGAAAAAAGACCTCAAACTTAATAAAAACAGTTTTATCATGAAAATGTTTATTAAGAGGAAAGACCAAAGTATTTATATATATATATATATATAATATATTTTTTTTTTTTTCTTTAAACCTTTCTAACACATTTGAAATTTTGGTTAAAAATCCTTTTTTTTTTTTTTTTTACATCAACAATGTAAGTGATTTTTACAATTAAATGTTTTTGCACTTTTTTCCAGTGAAAAACACTGATTTGGAAATTCTTGCAGAAATCAATTTGTCAGATTTTATTTTTTTTTTATTAGAACTTATTCACAAATGAATGAAATTATTATTGAATTTTTGTTTTTTAGAAAATATTGGTGAAAATTTTTTTTTTTTTTTTTTTTTTTTTTTTCACATGTTACACCTCACTTACTTAATTTCATGAAATTTCAAGAAATTAAATAGTTTCAAATTAAAATTTCAAATTTAAATTACTTAAAAGTAGGACTCCTTGGGGAATGTAACTCATCTGATTTTTTTTTTTTTTTTTTTTTTTTTTTTTTTTTTCAAACTTTTGCTTGTTTTCAGAAAATCTGCTCCAAATGGTAACTTAAATGTAATAAAACTATGATGTTATTTAAAACATTTTAATTGCTTTTATAAGTGTGCTATATTTAGGATATTAGTGTCATAAAAAAATAATTAAAAATCTCCTACACCATATTTTTGTAAGGTGATAATGTAATTAAGTAGAAACTATATTTACAAATCAAAAATTGAAAAGTTTAGTATGAGTAGTTTTGCACCAATATTTTTTTTTTTAAGATAAATTTTTTTTTTTATCATTTTTCATCTATGGTAGTCTATATGTAACATTATTATGAAAAGGTCATGTGTTCTAAGAGTTGTCCTCATTTTATGGAGAAATTCACTTGTCTCCATTTCGTTATTCATTGCTTACATTTCAACAAGTTGAACATCATCCCTTCAGTTTTAAAACTTTAAAAATTTAAAGTAAATTTTACTTTTTAATTTCTATTTTATGAAATATTATTTTATGTATTTATTTTAGTGTGAGTTATAAATTGAGGTACCTCTATGATGGCATTTCATTAAATTTTAAAATTAATCTGAGAAAATTTTATATTTTAAATTTTATTATTTTTTTTCATGAAGCATCTTCAAATATAACCAAAAGTCAATAAAATATTAGATAATTGCTGAAAATGTTAATTTTTAAAAATTACTATGTAATTAAAAACCCCAATAAAGTGTTCACTTAGGTTTCATAAATTTATGTCAATTCTGGTCATCCATACTAGCTGTCAACACCTGGGAGCATATCAATACATCAATAAAGACATGAGAAAAACAGGATCCATTGTTAAGAAATTGTTGTATACTTTTTTTTTTTTTTTTTTTTTTTTTTAATGATATAAATAATATTTGTTTCAGATAAGATTAATTTAACTGTAAATTTGTTAATTTTACTCAACCTGTCACAAATATATATTTTATTTTTGGAAGGTTTTTAAAACTGATAATTAAATTTTATTTTAAAACTTAAAATGTGAGAAATGACCACCAGTTGACAGATTTTTTTTGAGAATGGCCAAGTTTTTGACATTTCAATTTATATGATTTCATTCAAGACCTCAAGTATTTAAAATCTTGCGAAAAAGTGAAGGTACCTACTCTATAGTAATTAAATAAATACTTAAAAAAAATATTCTTTGCTTTCTGCTCTATTTTGTTCTTGTATTGTCAGTAGACATATTTCTTTTTTTTTTTTTTTTTTTTTTTTTTTTATCATCCACGCTGTTATTTACAATTTAGTGATGATTTTTATTGCAAACTCTGAACATGTTTGCTTTAAGCAATTCTTGTAATTTTATATCTGCTTCTCATCTGCATTTCTGGTGACAGTGGTTAACACTGTCACCAGAAATGCAGATGAGTGATTGTTGGCAGTGTCTGATATTCCAGAGTTTCTTATTCTTACTTCTGGTAATCAGCCTGCTTTTTTATCAACATTTGTAAGCTGTTCTTTATAACAGCATTTGCAATTTCATTGTAATATTTATTTGCATGCTCAAGAATGTTTAAACATTTTATAAAGTGTTATGAATATGCTCTCCATTTTTTTTAAGGAAGAACTTCTAAAAATTTTTCAAAGGGAGGGAATAATTGCTATGCAAGACCTTGTAGAAATTGGTGGTTTAAAGGATAAAATAAAAATACTACCAAAATTTGAAAACTGATTATAAATGAAAGCATTGAAATGCAATAATACTATTCGCATTCATATATAAAGAGAATTTAAAATCATAATATTTAAAGTTTGTATTGTAGGGGGAAATACAGGATATTCTTGTGTCTTGAATGTTTTTTTTTTTTTTTTTTTTTTTTTCCTCTAACAAGTTTATTACTTTAAGACTTTTCATTTTCTCTTGGAGAAAAATCTGTTCTGTTACCTTGTTAATCTACATGTAAAAATAAACTTGTCCTGTAGTCTGAAACTTTTTGTCGATTCAGTGTGGACTTTTCTGAACATCAATTATAATTACTATTGCTGCTTTAGAACCAAGATGTTTTATAAACTTGTTTTTTCTTTACAGTGTATAATTCTTGACTGTAATATTTTCTTAATTAAAAAAACAAATTAAAATATTTTTTTTTCTTTTAGATTAGGTGGCCTCTCATGCCTGTAGATTTTTTTCCCCTGTTTCATTTATTTTGTACAAGTGTCAACTTATAATGAAATATACTTGATTGCTGGGTGGTATCTTTCTGTTTCATTATATTACTCAGTTATTTGTTCAAGATTAATAAGGCCCAATAACTGTTAATCACGTCAAATGTGTTTTACATGTCTATATATGAGGTGATACGATTCATAATTCACAAAAATAACACCAAAATAGTTTTGATACAGTCTAATATTAAATGGAAATTGAACTTTTAACCAGCTGTTGTTTTATTTCACCATTTTTCATTGTGTTAAATAATTTTGCCCTCTGTTTAGGGATTCATTCCTGTACTCTACTTAAATGAATATCAGTTTTTCTTTCTTTGTCAACACTTATGAATTTGAGATATCAGTCTGAATTGATAAATATGTGAATTCAATGATTTCCAGAATTAAATGTATTAACACCTTCTGTACCAAAGTTTATTTTTCACCAACTTGTCAAATAGGGATTCTCTAAAGACAAAATATTGCTAGAAAATGCCTATTAGTCCCAGCTGTGTTTGGAGGACAAAATAAAGGCCAGTTGTAAATTTCCAAAAGTGGGAGCTTATGTAATCAACCCAGTTTAGAACTTTATAGAGAAAATGTTAACATCCTTTGGCAATAAACATGTTAATGTGTAACTGAATGCAGTTTTATAACTAGAATTGTGGGTTGGTGTTTTTTCCAAGAACACCTGCAAAAAATAATTAAAATGTTAAATATGAAGCCAGTATAATTTTTGTGCTTTCTCTAAATGTGTGTGAAATTCTTTAATACAGTTAAATATTTAAACAAATGTATTTTTTTTTTCTCTATTGTTTACTGAAAACTCGGTCAAAAAAACATCTTGAATCTTCTGGAAAATTAGTAAGTCGGTGGTAGCAGATTGAATAGCAATTAATATTTTTATGAAAGAAAAGCTACTGCTTAATTCAAAATGAAGAATTCAATTTCAGTAATGTTACATGCTGTCTTTACAGTTGTTCCTTATATCTTTTTTGATCAGAATAGAAGCATTAAGATCAGTGGTAAAATTGTTGTTCAGTTGGAAAAATAAAATACTTTTTGCAGGAAGCATTCTTGCAAAATTTTTGAATTTCCAAAGTTAATCAGTGAATATTTTTAAAAAATATTTCCTTGTTTAACAATCCAAGTAAAGAGTTAATCTCAGCCAATCAAAGGAGAATATATCAAAATTCTTTTAAATTAATGGCTGTTTGTCATGCTGAATCAATCAAATGTTTACATTTCATTTGTCTGGAACATTTATATGATAATTAGCTATAAATCTTTCATTATGGGAATATAATGTAATACTTATGCATGAGCAATTTAAGCTGCTACTCTCTACTGAGTAGTGTATATTAAACTAATATATAAATAAATATACTGTTTAATAAACAGTGTCTACTCAAATATGGGTATCCTATAAAAAAGTTTAAAATGATAAAAATCTATCGGATTGATAAATAAATAATCCATTACTAATATATTAATTTTATTGATAGTCCTTTCTATTAGTCTTTCAAATATGAAGTTTTGAATATAATTTTTCCTATTAATATTGGATACTCCTCTTTCATGCTCTTTTCATCTTCTGGTTTCATAAAGATCTTGGGACTCTGTAGTTGGAGAATCGTCTTCAACTGTGCTGGTCAAACTCAGCTTCCAGGCAGAGAGGAGCCTCAGATGAGGCTATGTCAAAGGTCAGTCTTGTCTCTGAAAACAGCTACCAGCAATACATTCTTAGAAAAATGTTACCAGCAATACATTTTTGGAAAACATTACTTGCAATTGATTTTAAAAGGAAGGATATTGCTAGAAATAGTTTTTGAACAAAAATATTACCAGCAATAAAAATTTTTGTCGGCATTAAATAACCAATTGAGGTTGATATGCCGTAAATTTCAATCAATCATAAAGATCTTGGAACAGTCTGCCATTGTCAAAAATGGCACTGCCACCGCCACCTGGTGTGATCAGTACAAGGGAACTAATTCTAGTACAGTAAACAGTTTGATATTGCAGATAATACTGTGTTTTTGAGAGGGAATAAATTTTGCAAGAATTTGATTTAAAAGAATTTAAAAGCGAACTTGGAATTATTTTAATTTAAACTTGGAATTATTTTAATTTAAACTTGGAATTATTTTAATTTAAACTTGGAATTATTTTAATTTAAACTTGGAATTATTTTAATTTAAACTTGGAATTATTTTAATTTAAACTTGGAATTATTTTAATTTAAACTTGGAATTATTTTAATTTAAACTTGGAATTATTTTAATTTAAACTTGGAATTATTTTAATTTAAACTTGGAATTATTTTAATTTAAACTTGGAATTATTTTAATTTAAACTTGGAATTATTTTAATTTAAACTTGGAATTATTTTAATTTAAACTTGGAATTATTTTAATTTAAACTTGGAATTATTTTAATTTAAACTTGGAATTATTTTAATTTAAACTTGGAATTATTTTAATTTAAACTTGGAATTATTTTAATTTAAACTTGGAATTATTTTAATTTAAACTTGGAATTATTTTAATTTAAACTTGGAATTATTTTAATTTAAACTTGGAATTATTTTAATTTAAACTTGGAATTATTTTAATTTAAACTTGGAATTATTTTAATTTAAACTTGGAATTATTTTAATTTAAACTTGGAATTATTTTAATTTAAACTTGGAATTATTTTAATTTAAACTTGGAATTATTTTAATTTAAACTTGGAATTATTTTAATTTAAACTTGGAATTATTTTAATTTAAACTTGGAATTATTTTAATTTAAACTTGGAATTATTTTAATTTAAACTTGGAATTATTTTAATTTAAACTTGGAATTATTTTAATTTAAACTTGGAATTATTTTAATTTAAACTTGGAATTATTTTAATTTAAACTTGGAATTATTTTAATTTAAACTTGGAATTATTTTAATTTAAACTTGGAATTATTTTAATTTAAACTTGGAATTATTTTAATTTAAACTTGGAATTATTTTAATTTAAACTTGGAATTATTTTAATTTAAACTTGGAATTATTTTAATTTAAACTTGGAATTATTTTAATTTAAACTTGGAATTATTTTAATTTAAACTTGGAATTATTTTAATTTAAACTTGGAATTATTTTAATTTAAACTTGGAATTATTTTAATTTAAACTTGGAATTATTTTAATTTAAACTTGGTTTGAGAGTAATTGTACTAAAGTTATTCTTAATTAGGTTCTTTGGTTGTATCTACTGGTAAAAATTAAAGAATAAATTACTTAAGTCATTGGCAGAAAATTGAATTAGTGAAATGTTTGCATTTTTGGCTGAAACTCCATGGAAATGTGATGAATCTACTTCACCCTGTACTTTCTTCATTGTTGGACATTTTGACAAAATCTCATTACAAGTATGCAATTATGATTTATCAAGAAGATTGCTGGTGAGTAAGCACTTTGGTAAACCATGCTCCTTTAGTTACCTAACTCCAGCAGTAGCTTCAACTTTGTCATGGATTTATCTGATTTGCTATGGACAAGTTTGGGCATCAGTGTGGTCATCTCTCAAGTTACTTAGTATTCCCTGTGCTTTATCAAACATTACCATAGTATGTGTTTATTTATATATATATAATAATTCCATCAAGAAATAAAGAACATCCTTTTATTTTATTTTTATGACTTTTTAAAAAATATTTTTTTTTAAGGACACCATTTTGTGTTGTAAGGTCTCCAAAATTTGATAGCACTTAGTGTGTATTATTATCATCATCATCAGCCACTGAATGTCTACTGCCAGGCAATACCTTTCCAATAATTTTATAGCTTTGCTAATTTCTGTCATATCTTATCAGCAGTCTTCTATTTCATCTCTACAATCATCTGTCTTGTCTTTTACTAAATTTGCTAGCTCTTAGTGCATTCAACCAACATTATGCTCCATGTATTATACTTTCTTTCTTGCTGTATTTCTGATCCAGTTCCATTTTTGTTTATTACTTCTATGATATCTATGTTAGTCTGTTCTCATCCATTTTGATCTTTTTTCTGTCTTGAAGTTTTATTCCTGGTGTTGCTCCTTTATTGATCTTTGTGTCATTCTGACTTTTGTTTCTAAAGTGACATTACACACAGTAATTTTAATTGAAATTCACACAGCTTGCTTTATAAGTAATATATAAAGTATACAGGTTTCAATTTTTTATTGAAACTTTTTGAAAGGTCAGGAGATTTAATGTTGACAATGAACAATTTTCTTCATTGCAATAATGATTTTTGTTTAAAAGTAAATGAAGGCAATGAGATTACTAAGACTTATGATAATCTGTTTTTTTAATTTTTATTTTTAAAATATATATTTAATATATAATCAGTTGTTTTGACCTTATTTCAAAAATTTTATGAACAAAAAATCCTGATAACCTTTGAAAGACAATAAAAGTAGAAAAACTTTACCCCTTTTAGGATTGAAAATATCTTTTCTTTTTGTTTTGAAAAATATGCATATGTGAAAACTTGTATCATAGGAAAAAAATACAAGTTCTAATTTTTTTTTTTTTTTTTTTTTTTTTCCTCAAGGTTAAGAGGAACTTGTTTTACATACAAAAAACTCATTTGGTGAATTGGACAAGGGTAAGATTGACTTCATAGTTATATTTGTTCTATAATTTTTATAACTATTTCAAGAATTTTTGATTGTGCTGCAAATTATACTTTTTAACTTAACACAATCTCATTAAAAATTAAAAGCCTGCTTTTGTGCTGTTAATAATGCTCATTAATGTTTAAACAATGTGATAACCCTCATCATTACTGTTACATTGATGTGTTTCTAAGTCATGCATTTCATTGATAGTATTCCATTAATCATCTATTAAGTTTTGCATTTCTCATCAAAATGCAATACATTTAAAGTGTAGGAGAACAATATCAATTGTCTTGTAATCTCTGATAGCATTCTGTATGATATAACTGATTTTTGAAAACCTTTTAGAAATTAACGCTCCTTTGCCACTTTAAGACTTTAACTCATTAACATTAATTTAACATTAGATTATATACATCTGAAGATTTTTTTATTTGGCATTAAATTTTATAGTCTTTGTCTTCCAGATAACTGATCTTAGCTTTTGCATCTGGTTATGTCCTGTGATATTAAGTTCCTCTGTTCATGGTTAGATTTTAGATATGCATGAACCCCACACATAGAATATGATTGGTTATCTATATTTGTTCAAATGTAGAGAATTTTCTGTTCTTGATATCTTTGATATTTTTCTTTTTATAGGAACATGTGTATGGGTGTTAACTTATTTATATAGGTCAGTATATTTTTTGAACCATCACTTGGAGTACACTTCCTTGCAATGAGTCTCCCAGCAATACATGTCCCACATAGCATGATCCCACAGTTATATTTTACTGGTAAGGCTATTTCTAAAAACATTTATGTAAGGTTACTGTAACTTTTCTCAAGTTACAATCATATGTGGATAAATAGTTTAAGATTATTGAATGTAAAAACAGGTCACAATTAACAGCATTAGTTAAATCTTTTGGTAGAATGTCCCAAGTAGTGAGATTCATACCAGATTCCAAGCACAGAATTAAAAAAGAATTATTTGCATCTAAATATAGCTAAAAATATTTTTCATTGTTTACCATAAAATATGAAAAAGTTAATGATTTGATGTATGAAAAACAGCTGTGTTAAATGAAAAATGGTTGTTATATGGAATGTAAAAAACGACTCATTACAAATGATAATTAATAGATTTTGAGTAATATGCTACAAGTATATCAATTATACAATTATCATAATATAAGCATACTAATTAATGATAATGGATATAATACTAATATCAGAAAAATTTTGGTTAATGATCTTTTAATATAGGCTTTTAGATTTATTTTTGAACCTTACAGAAAATTGGATACAAAGTGAATTTCCTAGTTTGTTTTTTCTAGTAAAATTGATGTCTTAAGTTTATTTGAAAAATCTCTTGTTCTTTGAGACTTTGTAGCTTATTTCAATAAATACTTAGCAAAATAAAATTTTTTGATTGTTTTAATTTGTAAAGTTAAAAATATTAATAATAGTTAATAGTACAGTTAAAATTAATTAATTTTCTTGTGTAATTTAACTCTCACTGCATAGGAAGTTATTTTTTCATTTATAGGAGTAGGTAGGCTCACCTATTGTCTGGCCCACACTCCTATATCTATTGAACATGATATGGTTCACTGGTTTTTTTTTCTCCACTCTTCTTCTAGGGCTATGATTTAACTGTCTTTTTGATGATCAGAATAGCCAGTGGCTGCGATTTTTCCATTATGAGGGTACTAGGTTTGCAGTTTGTTGGCTGCTGATTCTGACTGGTAGTAAGGAGCCCAAACTCTTTGGTAGTGCTTAGGGAGGTTGCTCTGATCAAAAGCCACATAATATTGGGGTATTTGTAGTGCCATGTCAAACCTGGGTAGGTGTCCCTGCATGTATTTCCAGTTGGCAACCATGAGGCCACATTATGCATTGGTCTCAGCCACATTCTGGCTGGTTTGCATTGATTGCCATTACAGTTACCTCCACTGTTTTGCTGAAAAACAGTATAGCATGATGAAAAAAGGCCCCAAACTTAATAAAAACAGTTTTATTGTCAAAATGTTTATTATTAAGAGGAAAGACCAAAGTATTTCTTTTATTATTATTTTTAATTTTTATTTATTTATTTATTTATTTTTTTTTTTTTCAATCCTTTCTAGCATGTTCAAAATTTTGGTTAAAAATCTTTTGTTTATGCCAGTGGTCAACATAATTATTAGTGTTTTTGCACTTTTTTCTGGTGAAAAACATTGATTTGGGAATTCTTGTAAAAATCAAATAATTGTTGAATTTTAATTAATCTTTCAGGACATTCACAAATGAATTAAATTATTTTAGAAAATTTTGGTAAAAATTTTTTTTTTTTTTTTTTTTTTTAACATATGTTAGCACCCACTTAATTTCATGAAATTTTTAGAAATTTAATTTTTAAGATTAGTTAAAAGCAAGACACCTTGGAGAATGTAAATTATCAATTTCTTTTTGTAAAACATTTAATCCAATCGCCTAAAATCTGCTCTGAATTGTAAAATAAAAAATGCAATAAAACTATGGCATTATTTAATTAGAAAAGTTTTTAATTGTTTTTATAAATAAGATTTATTAAGAACATTGGCTAAAAAAAAATTTTTTTTTTTTTTTTTTAATGAATAATTAATTTTTACAAGAATTTTCATTTTTTTTTTTAAAATTTTAATTAAATAATTTATGATATAAAATCATTTAAACTTCTGTATTATTCAAGGGGGTTAGATCATATTGTCATTTAGTGAAAACTATATTTACAAATCAAAAATTGAAAAACTCTTATCGGTCGTTTGTATTCATTTTTTTTTTTTTTTTTTTTTTTTTTTTTTTTTTTTCAACTTTTTTGTGTATAAATGTTGCCATTTTGTAATTTTGGTAATCCATACATGACATTATTCTTCAAAGGTCTTGTGATTTAAGAGTTGTCTGGTGCTCTGCAATTCTTTTGCTTTCATTATTTAGTTTCATCATTTACATATTTGTAAATCATTCCCTCAAAATTTTAAAGTAAGTTTTACTTTTTTAAATATTGTGTAGGGTATTGGGTTAAAATAACAGTTTAAACAATTACATAACTAATAATGAAATTTAAAGTACTATAATAATTTAATAATAAAATAACCATCATGATAACAATTAATAATAAATAAAATGTAAAATATATATATTGAAAAATATAAATTAATAATAAATAAAATACCATAACATTTCATAAATTATTTAGTTACCTCTATCATGGCATTTCATTTCAGTTATTAAATTTTAAAATTAGTCTCAAAAAAATTTCATATTTTAAATTTTATTTTTTTCATAAAGCATCTTCAAATGTAACTAAGTCAATAAAATATTAGATAATTGCTGAAAATATGTTAATTTGTAGAAATTGCTAGGTAGTTATAAACCAAAAAAAAAAAATGAATTCATTTACATTTTGTCAATTTGTCAATTCTGGTCAACCATACTAGCTGTCAACACCTTGTAGCTCATTGATAATGTTGATAAAGACATAAGAAAAACAGGACCCATTGTTAAGAAATGCTTGTATACTATTTTTTTGTTATAAGTAAGTAATATTTGTTTTAAATCAGATTAATTTAATTTTAAATTTGCTAATTTTACTCAAATAACATGTCACAAATATATATTTTATTTTTGGAAGATTTTTAAAACTGATAATTAAATTTTATTTTAAAACTTGTTAAAATGTAAGAAATGGCCACCAGTAAACAAACTTTTTGAAATCGAGCAAATATTTGACATTCATTCCACTCTATATAATTTCTATTTGAAATACACTAGAATATTTTACCTACTGGAAATAGTAAATTAGATTTCAATTAAAGCTAAAAAGAAATCTTTTAAGAATGTGTTGGGTATCGAAAATTTTAACGAAAAAGTGGAGGTACCTAAATAAGAGTAAGTTTTTTATTTCTCCTCTCTTCTATCAATTTGAGGTGTTAATATCTTCTACTGATAAAGCTGAATGTTTCACCCATAAATTCTCCATAAATTCTCCTCTTGACAAATCTGGAGTATCCTTGCCTAACTTCCCACCTAGAACTGAATCTCTGAGTGATATCGATATAGACCCTTCTATGGTTTCTGAACTGGCTCCTGTTTTCTCTAAACTGTATAATAAATGCCTTGCTGTCTCTTGTTTCTGTGCTGTTGAAAGCTTCATCTGTTTCAATTTTTAAGAACTCAGTTGGAAGGGTCAGATGGTTCAACTATCAGCCTATTAGATTTCTACTTCTTTTTGGGAACCTACTAGAGGCCCTAATCTGCTGAATTGGTTAAACATCTATTACAGGGCCTTCTTTTAGGCAAGCAATACAGCTTTCATTTCTCCAGGTCAACTACTGACGTACTGATTGATAATTGCAGAAAGAGTCTGTCATCAAGCTTTGGATAAGAACAGTTAAGTTCAGGCTATAGCTTTGGACATCTCAAAAGCTTTTGACAGGGTTTCGCATACAGGTCTTCTTTAGAAATTGAAAAGTTACAGTGTCTCCAGACAAAGTTTTGAACTGATCCAGTTGTGAAATGAAAGTTATTCCAAACAGCCATTTGCCCAGATACTTTCATACTAATGCATTTGCACCCCCCCTTAGTAGTGTTTCTGTTCTCTCATTATTCCACACCCAGTAACCTCTCATGTCTCAGTGAACTTGAATTTTTTTTTTTTTTTTTTTTTTTTTTTAAGTTTAATGGTAATTCTTCTGATAAACTTTCCTCTATGGTACCTAGACATTATGAATTTAAGTGTAGTTCTAGAATGGCAGCATGGTCTCATCATTTTAAAGTTGAAATGGCTTAACAATTTTCTCTCACATTTCTCACTTGTGGGACTCTTTCCCAGTTTCTTCCTCCCCAGTCGATTTTGATTTTCAAAAATTTAATGAAATGATTAAAAAAAAAAAATTACTAGGGAAGCCTTCATGTTTTGACTTCCTATTACTGTCAAATGTAAGATTTACAAAATCTGTACAAGATTGATATTTTTAACTTTATTAAATAAGTTGTTAAATAAGTTATTAAATTCACATATAATTTGAAAAATGTTAAAAAATAACTAATTTAACTTGTGTTTATTGTGAAAATACCAGATAGAAAAAAATTTTAATTTTTCAAAATTGTCATCAATTTCATATAGGACTGAATAAAAATTGAAATTTTATTTCTTACCTGATGAACTATTAGTGCATGTATTTTATCTTGACTCCTCTTGAAGATGCAAGAAAGATGTATTGGTAAGTTAGAAAATATAATTTGCATCAATGTAATCTTTGAAAATTTAGTAATTCTCAACTTTTGCGGGTTTTGTTTGTTTAAAATAATGAATTATATTTTTATCTAGATCTGAGTTACCAGAAATGAAAACTTTCTTGAAAACAATTTATAAACAAGACCATTATTATTTTTTAACCACAATTTTGAAAAAGTACAAAAGGCTAACTTATCAGAAGTATTCTATAACTGTAATTTTTGTAAATCTTTTGGAATGGTCTTTATTTTTTATTTATTTATTTATTTTTTTAAACAAATTTATTCAGACTATGCAACCCCCTTTGCTTGAAATTTTTATTAGATATATTGCTAGAAATTAGTTTATAACAGCTTAAAAATGTAACTCATTGGTTTTAAATTGGTTTTCTTGTTACCATTCAATATCACTTTTGAATTTACTTGCAAATGTATTAAATAGATTTGTAAATTCTAGTTGATAAAATTTAAGTACACTGATTATAAAATAATTCATAAGAATTTTCTTTTTTTTTTTTTTTTTTTTCACTTGAATACTTTATGCCTGTAGACAACAGAATGCATAGTATATTATTTAATAAGAAATATACCCTTTTTCTTTGGTACAGAAGAGGTCATTTCATTTACTCTCTTGTTCCACATTGTTATGAAACCATTTTATGTTTTAGTTTGTGAATGCTACATGAAATAAGATTCAGTATTTCATCTTTGACTGCAGAAGTCACACATTAAAGCAACTAACATCACCAAGCTGGTGCAAATGATCTTTCAATGCTTGTTTTGTATGGTTTTGACATCTCCTTTGTTGTATAACATTAATTATTCTTATTGTCTTTATTTGACTTGCTATTGACTTCAAATTATCTACCAGACTGTGGGACATCATTCAGCAAGAAAATTTGCAAACCCCTTTTGACATAGATCATTCACAATACCATCACTGTATATGTCTTTGAATTGCAGTTTTATAATGTTGTATAATATACCAAAAATCTTATTCTCCAATGTTAGGTTGGTGCAAAAATAATGTCGTTTTCTCACATGTGAGAAAACGACATTATTTTTGCACCAACCTAATACAATCAAAAAACAAAAAATATGTGATATTTCTGGATAAATTTAGATGATATTAGAATTTGGTTTAGTGACAAAAGTAATGAATTTTTGGAGATTAACTCAATGTTTATATATATATATATATATATATATATATATATATATATATATATATAAGTTCAATTTATTTAATAAATTTTGGCTTTTTGTGGTATGTATGCATACATCTGTATCTTTGTTTGACACAAGATGTCAGAAATTAATTTTCCATGTCTTTAACTTTTTGCTGAGAATACTGCTTTCTTGATTCCATTTTGTCCAATCTATTCTATACCCACCTTCCTCCCACAAAGGGTATAGTTAGTCCTGAGGAAAAGAGCTGTCTCACCTGCTAGGGGCAACAAGTAAATGACTTCAAAGAATTCTTTGGTATGATAATGACTAATCTTCAAAATTAAAGAAGATATCTTTGTGATTTTGAGATGCTTACATGCTAATATTTTAAGTTGCCTATTAAGCTTATTCTTCTGAAATCAATTCTTTGACATGTTTATAAATGTTTGGATTTCTCTATAGTTAAATGAAGGCTTTGTAACTCCCAGGTAGTTATAAAGTGTTCTTGCATTCATCTATGTTTTTAGCAACAATGATATGCAATAAAACATTTGCTTGTCTATAGTTGTGGCTGCATTCTTTTTTTGGTAACTTTTTTTATAAAAGATCATTGAATTTTTTGTTTTTGGCACTGGTCATCCCACTTCTCATTATTTACATTGATCATCATAATTGATTTCATATATTTCATTGAAAAAAAAAAAAAAAAAAAATAGCATATAAATAAAAGTTAATTATTTTAGAAACCTCTTTATACTATTTAGATTCTGACTAATCTGATTTTACTGTGTCTTGGATACTAAAATGTGTGAACTAAAATATACAAATATTGTAAGATATTAGAATATTCAATCTTGACTAAATTTACTTCTTATATTATCCATTATTTTCTTACCAGTTTTCTATATTTTGTGCATTGTTGGTAGATTTGTAACATAAATGGTTAAAGACATGCAGACTAGTTGTTCAAATGAAATAATTTCATTTGTTATTGCTATAGGATATTTGTGGGCTTAACTTTGTAATTTTTGTTACTAATGAAAAATAGAAGCATAAAGATATTAAAAACTAGTGAGTGTTTCTTACAATGCGTTTATGTAAAAGAATGCTATTTTTCATGTATAATTCTCTTAATTGACAAGACCTAAGGAAAGGAGTATACAGACTGTCTTTTGAGTGTTAAGAAATACTACAATTAATAGATGAATGGACAAAAGGTTATAAGAATTATAGTTCTGGTGCTGGTTAGATGAACATTCCTGTCTAATTCATCTGATTATTTGAGTTTGGAATAGGCATGAACTGACATAATTTTTATTTCTGGTACCTGATAATATTAGATAATACACACTCAACCAATACTTGTTTTATTTACTTTATCATTAGTTATTGATATTTAAAATGGAAATGAGAACTTCATACACTTCCAGAGGTTGTACATCACTGACACTGAACTTTGCTGGTAGTAAAACAAATCAATGTGATGTTTATGATAGACTTGGAGTCTCTTAATATATTTTTTAGTTCATTCATAAACAATTTGGCCTTGTGAAAGATACTTCAAATCAAAATTGTACTGCTTTAGCCACACTTTTCTGCAGGGTTATCAATTTTCAAAAATATGTTCCTTACAAAAAAAAACCACACATTTCCATTTAATCCTTCTTTGATTTGACACCATTTGAAATGACATTTGTCAGCACTTGCTCTCAAACTGCAGATTCTGTTGCTATCTTTAGATTTCCCCCTTTTAAGTTTTGGCTTTCACTGTTTCTTTTAAAAAAAAAAGTTCGCTGCTGGATAACAACTGAACTTTTTGAAACAAGACTTTTGCCATTTTCTAGTTTTATTTTTGATATATTTTCTCCCTCTGTTGTTTTAAATCTTAAATATTATTTGTAGCAGTTTCATCTTTTTTTTCCCTTTACAAATGTTATTTTGAAGGACCTGCAGCCTTAACATAACTGTGGTGTCCATGACTGCTTTGAGTTAATTTTTGTTTTCATTGTGCTAGTTTATAAGTCTTAAGTTTATTTTTAACTTGTCCTTATAGTTAAGAACTAAATATGCTAGGATATTGATGTTTGCTGAATATATCTGTTCATGTAAAAGTAGACAAATTGAAATTTTATTTGCATGTTAAAAAAAAAAAAATAGTGAAGTGATTTTACAATTTCAGCTAAGAAAAATGGTTAATTTTCTTCATTCAAGAATTGTTCTATTGAGCTTACAGATTTTTACTGAGGTCGATATCACCAGTAAAGTTAGATTGACTTTTTTTTTTTATATTGATTTATGAATGGAAAATTTTGTAAATAATTATTCTAAGATTTTTTTGCACATAAAGCATCATAGCTAAGATCAGTGTACAGCATGCATGTGGGTTTTTATTTTTGCCCTTCTGGAATTTTCAAGACTGCTGGTACATTATTTATGTGAAAAGTGTATTATATTAGGTTGGTGCAAAAATAATGACGTAATGTCGTTTTTTGATGTTAAAAAATACATCAAAAAATGACATTATTACGTCATTATTTTTGCACCAACCTAATAAAATTGAAAAATTCCATTTGAAACCATTAAATGTGCTCAGTTTTTTATATATTTTTTTTTTTTTTTTTTTTTTTTTTTTTTTATATATAAAGGAGAAAAATATTCCATATTTTATTACCCAGCATGGTTTTACTTTATTTTATTTTTTAATTTTTTAATTTTTTTTTTGTTTTATGTTAATTATAAAAATCCACATAGTATCTAATGGAAATCTGCCTTACTTGTACTGATGATTTCCTGCTGGTTAACATTTACTGTTTCAGAGATCCTTCCCTTTTTTATTTTTTTGTTATACTTTCTTTGTTTTTGTTAAAACATGTGATACCTAAGCTTTAAAATGAATTTTTAAGAAGGAAAAAAAATCTTTCTTAGAGCTTTTACTTTAGTTTAAATTTCAAGCTAATTGATTAAATTTAATATTTCCAATAAGCAAAATTCTTTGCTATGGCCGCCTCCCTGTTAGATGTAAACTAAAAATTAAACTCTGGAAACTGAAGAAGCCTAATGCAGCATCCAAATTTTAATCCAATAGACTCCTGAACAACCCTAACCTGAAGGAAAAATATATGGACAGTGTGTAAAGAGATGTGGGACAAAATCTAAATGGGGCACACTAAAAGAAGCTTTAGTTACATCAGTAAACCATGTCATTCCAAAGGAGAATGGATGAAGAAGAAAACAATGCCAAGACATTGAACGGAATGCTGAAAACTGCACAATGAAATAAGGAACAAATGCAAGCAAGATAAAGAAGAATGGCTCAATGAAAAATGTGCAGAAATAGAGAGAATGAGTAATACAGATATGCATAAAAAAAATAAAAAAATAAGGGAACTAACAGGACAGAAGATTTACTCATCAACAGACTGCATAAAATCCAAAGATGGAATGCTCATATTAGAGAAAGAAAAAAATTTTCAGTTCTGGAAGGAATGTATTGGAGATCTCTTCTATGATGAAAGAGAACTGGCATTACACAGAAAATATCAATGGGCTGGAAATACTAAAAACTGAAGTGGAATCTGCACTGGCCAAATTGAACAGAAACAAAGCAGCAGGGCCAGATGGAATTGTAATAGAGATGCTTGCAGCCTTAGATGATTTTTGGCATAGACAAGATTACAGAAATTATAAGTGAAATCTGTGGGGATATACAGGAAGACCTAAGATCTATTTTCATAGCACTGCCTAAGAAACCAGGTGTAAATGAATGTGAACTCTGCCAAACAATCTGCCTAATGAGTGATATAGCAAAACTCCTCATCTAAATTCTGATGAATAGAGCACACAGCAGGCCAGAGACGGAACAAGAACAGTGCAGGTTCGTCAAAGGCACCAGGACAAGGAACACAATATTTATGCTCAGAATGTTATCAGAAAGAGCAATACACATGCTGAAGAACGTTTACATGTGTTTTATAGACTATGCAAAAGCATTCGGCAAAGTACACCATGAAGACCTGTTAGAGCTGCTCAGCACCCTTGACATATTTGGGAAAGACATTAGAATAATTAAAAACCTATACTGGCAGCAAACCACATGCATATAGATAAAAAATGAGTTCAGCAGATATACCAAAATAGAAAGGGGTGTAAGACAAGAATGTGTTTTGTCACTGGACTTATTCTGTATAGCAAAGCAATTCTGAGAGAACTAGAAATTCTACCAGGGTACATCATTGGAAGTCACAATCTTAATATAAATAAACAGATAAGACAGTTCTGTTAGTAAACATGGAAAGGAAACTGCAAAACCTCCTATCAAAAGTAATAAGCAAGAAGACCGAATGCATGGTCATCAGCAAAAAGATGAGTCCAAAATGCAAATTACAGCTTGGAGATACTAAAATTAAGCAGGTAGAGAAATTTAAATATCTGGGAAGTGTTCTAACAGAGGATGGAAAGTGCGACACTGAGATCTAAAGATGTATTTGGATGGCTAAAGACTCATTCCAAAAGCTAAGGAGAGTGTTACAAGATAGGAAAGTTTCATTGGAAAGAAAGACAGAAAGAAAAGAGTACGGAACTGTTACATGATATCTGTCCTCCTGTATGGCAGTGAACTTTGGACAATCTCCTCAAACATGAAGAGACTCGAGGCAACAGAAATATGGTTCTACAGAAAGATGCTAAGGACACCATGGGCCATGCATGTAAGCAATGACAAGGTTTTGGAGAGAATGGAAACAAAGAGGAAACATACTTGACATCTGGAAGAGGTAGGTGAAATTTCTGGGACATGTAATGAGGAAGGAGGGCTTGTAAAATCTGATACTCACAGGATGGATAGAAAGAAAGAGGGATAGGGGAAAGCAATGTGTGACATACTTAATGGGCTGGAGAAAGTGGATGGCAGAACAGGGTCTGGGAGAAATAACAAAAAGACAATCCTTTATTAATAGCTACAAAGGACAGGAAGAGGTGGTAGGCCATGAATGCCTACATCCTGAAGGGACAAAAACTAATTTAAATTAACTGGAGGGAATCTTTTTTTGTAAGGGGGGGGGGGCTAAAATAGCTTATTAGTACCCTCTTTTTAGTCATTTTTTTATTGCAATGTAATTACCTTTATTAAAAAATCTTCCAAAAATAAAATATTTTCATAAACTTTATTTGAGGAATATTAGCTGATTTAACATATAATTAATCTGATTTGAAACAAATATTATTTACTTCAAGTTTGAAATGTCACAGAAGTGCATTTTTAATCAGCTGTGTTGACAGACTTCCTCTGTAAAACATGATTAAAGAAAATGACATAAGCGCCATTTTTATATAATTTTTTAAGTACTCGGTAATCTTAAAAATTTATGAAAATATTCTCCATAATGTAATGTTTTATTGAATTTTAAAAATGTTGGTTTTAATTTTATTACAGTTAACACGCTTATTTTCTGATAATGTTGTATATGGTCGCCCATACTTACAAAAATTGACATGTTTATACACATAACAAAAAATTAAAAATTATTTTTAAAATATTGGTATTTGATGATTTGTGTTAAGCATTTTCATTTCTGATTAGTAAATATAGTTTTCATATATCTAAACGGCTGAAATTAATACAGAATTTCAAGATTTAAAATTTAATTCATTTTTTTATTAAAAAGAAATGAAAAATCTTGTAAAAAAAAAAAAAAATTTTTTTTTTTTTCTTGAAACAATAGTGTCCTTAAGATATCTTTATTTATAAAAGCAATTAAAGGCTTTTCTAATTAAATAATGTCATATTTTTATTGCAAAAAATTTTTTTTATTTTACTATTCTGAGTAGATTTGCAGTAAATAGTGTTTCTGCTTGACAAAAACAAATTGGTTTAAATTCTCCAAGGAGTCCTGCTTTTAACTAATATAAATATGAAGAGGCAATTTATCAAAATTTTATAAAATTGAGTGAGGGTAATAAATATTAAAAAAAAAAAAAACTTTCAAAAATAATTCCATTCATTTGTGAATAAGTTCTGAAAATTTCATTAACAATTATTTGATTTTTGCAAGAATTTCGAAAACAATGTGTTTTTAATGACTAAAAAGATACTAAATTTACCTAATACTAATCTTTGGCTCACCTGTTGATGCAAGAAAAACAAGATTTTTAACCAAAGTTTTGAATGTGCTAGATAAGATTAAAAAATTTAATAAAAAATAAAACTTTTTTTTTTTTTTTTTTTTTTTTTTTTATCTTAATAATAGCAAACATTTTGACAAAACTTGTGGCCTTTTTTTTTTTTTTTCCATCATCATCATATACTCTTTAGAAAATTTTTGGCAGTATCTACTGTTGTTTTTATATCCATTGCAAAAGCCCAAAATAATTATTTAATTTTTCTTTCAGGTGGCAAGTGGTGTGAGTGCCTTTTAGTTTTTAATTCAAAGATGTATAACCAAAAGGTATTTATCTGTTTATTTTGTTCTTTTTGAAATAAAAGGTTAGCAAGAGTTGAAATAAATGACATTGAAATTCTTTCTGCTTATAAAATTCTACACCATTAAATTTTGTAAATCTTTAAAACATTCAGGTTTTTATTTTCCTGTAGATCAGCTGGAAATGTAGAATTTTTGTTAGTCATTTTTTCCCCCCCAACACCTTGGGTACACACCTATTTAGTCAAATGCTCATGTTTGTGTTAGATTCTTTATTTTTATAAACTAGTCTCTGCTTAATGTAAATGTTTTAATATGTAATATTTAAGCAATTTACTATTAACTTGTTTGAATAGGGTAGCACTTAAATACAAATGAAACCTATTAAATCTTGTAAAATACAAAGAATTAAGTCAGAAGTCTAGTACAAGTAGCATTTTCACAAACTTCTATTTTATGATGAGTTATCAATAAATTTTCCATTTGACTTGGTCCTGAATATTGAGTCTCTTTGTGATGGCCCAGGCAAGGTGAACTTCAGCACCCTTACAAGTATAATCTTTTTTTTTTTTTTTTTTTTTTTTTTTTCAATTTTCACTGAAAATGTAGAATAAGAAGTTTATACAACATAATACAAGCTAAAGAAACCATTCATTATCCTACCTAAAACATTTTTTAGCTTTTAGATCTGTAAATCTTTTCATGGCATTTTCTACACTTATTTTCTTCAAGTTTCTATTTTTCTATTGACAAAATAGCCAAAGAATTTAATCTGTCTTGAGTCCTGGTTGACTGCAAGTATGTTTTTATAAGTTTTACATTTAGAAGATACCAAACACATGATATGGTGACCAAATTGTCAAGAAACAAAATTCTAAATACAGTTAGCAGTTGGTCACAAACAAAGAATACAGCTGTTTTGTATTTTAATTTTCTCTAATTGGAGTTGATGGTATTGTGGTCCTGAAATATATAACTTACAATTATTGCCTGAAATGTTCTTTGAATTACTGTGTGTAAAGTCTTTCAAGTAGCAATGCTTTTTAATGAAAGCTTTTTTTTTTTTTTTTTTTTTCGCCCCCCCAGTTTGAAAATACTCCTGTGATTAATTATTGCAATGAATGGTGGGGTTATGGCCAAAGCAAAACACCAGAAAAAGTGGAAATTCTTAAAGAGGTAAGTTTGTGTGTGATCTTTTACTTTATTTGCCTGTTATTTCTTCTTCAAAATTTTTTAACTGTACAAGAGATTCTGTTTAACATTCTAGCCTTCTATTTCATACTACTTGTCACATAAAGAATATTGAAAATTAATGTATTTTGTTGATCCTGTGTACAGCAGGCAATTTAAGCATTGGACTTGTCAACTTGCTTCTTGAATCTTAATGTGCTTTATCAGAAACTTCAAAACTGTCATTTGGCTGAGAATATCAATTTGTTAAAAGAAAGCTCTGTAAAAGAGGTGGGCAAGGCATCAGATATAAAACAGTTAAATTTTTGAAAGGAACTTAATTTTATTTTCAAACTTGTGAATTTAAGCTAATTCTTTCTTTTTGCTTCACATTCCTCTTGAGTACTTTTTCTTTTTTTTTTAAATGCACAGAAAGAATATAAAACTGGGTGGTTTCAAATCTGATGCTTAAAAAAAATATACTTCTATCCAATAATGCTTGTTACAATTGCATACACATTTCATACATTGCATGTAACAACTATTATGGAACAGTTGTATTTCTTTTAAATGATATTCTTACAGTTATTTTGACTAAGCACTTTTCCTTGTATTAAGTGATTTCCAGATAATGAAAGTGATTTACACATAAAATTATTGAACTATGACACACATCTAGATGTTATAATTTACTTTTTCTTTTTTTTTTTTTTAATTTAAAAAAATTTTTTTAAATTTTTATTTTATTTCTCTTGAGCTGTATCTGGTTAGAAGCTCTATGCTGAAGTTAAACAGATGT
The DNA here is from genome assembly GCA_963932145.1 of Acanthosepion lycidas. Lineage (NCBI taxonomy): Eukaryota > Metazoa > Mollusca > Cephalopoda > Sepiida > Sepiidae > Acanthosepion > Acanthosepion lycidas. The sequence goes on from OZ010574.1 coordinate 92,754,802, forward strand.
TTTTCTCACATGCCCATGCATACATATAATAGGATACTTTTAAAGATTTTCTACTCTCTTCTATTTATATCTTTTGACGACACATGAATATTTTAAAATATGTTGTCCATCTTTTTTTTTTTTTTTTTTTTTTTTTTTTTAAAGGTTAGAATTTTTCTCCAGTTATAGAACATGTGCAGAGCTCCAAGCAGCTCAGTAACTAGCAGCATTGAGCATGCATTGATCTACCAGTTGTTACCTGCCCTAGCATGTGCAAATGTAAAGGGCATTCAGAGATAGGCGAGATATGGATTGGGTTTAGTGGGTGGGAGGAAAACAGCCTGAGCACATCAAACTTTGCCTTGATATGCAGCATATGTGCTTAAAGCTCTTTTATTTCATTTTTATCTTTGTTCTGTGCTGTCATAGTGTAGACAATTGGTAATACCTATAGGTCAGTTGATTTGGATGACATAAACTGGGTTCTGATTGCTATAAAGAGTTTACAGGTAGGTTGTAATGGGTTATATAACACACACACACACACATTTGTGTAATTGAATATATATATATATATATATATATTCAGTCACGAAGCTTGAGACTATATTCTATTTATAAAAGATAAATTCCATCTGAATTAAATGGAGAATAAAAAAACAAAACAAACGACTCTTAAATTATTAAAAGCAATGAAATAGCATTATTGCTTTGGATGATACTTGAAATATTTTGATTTGTACCTTGGCTAACACTTAATTCCTCCAGATTTTAATAACTCTTATGATAAATATCTTAATTGCATTGTGGATTTATCACTTCTAACCTAATTTAGTATTTATTGATAGTGCTCACTGTCCAAGATCTTATCCCAAATGCCACATTTCTAATGCTTTATATATACTTCTCATCAATATTCCCAGTTGGATAAAACTAGTAATGTTGGTAGATCTCAACATGTATATTGAAACCAGTTACTGTTAAGAGGAAAAAAAAATAAAATAAAAATACTGAATATTGTGAGTATCAGCCCATAGTGTAATTGCTGTTTACTAATTCAAACTTAGTACAGGGCTACAGGTATGGAGCACCAATATTAGCTTGCTAAATATTACTCCATGCTGAGGTGCATCAGTCTGTAGTGTAGTTGATAACATGCTGGCCTTAACAGCTGATTTTTAATTAAAATTAAATAAAAGTAGATCCCAGACAAGATATATATAAAACTCTAAAATTATAACAAATGTATTATGTAAATTAAAGCCAGTATTTTTTACTTTGTATAGCTAAAATTTTATATTTTTTAGTTAGCTGAACCAACAATCTGATTGTTTTAACTTTGTATATATTGTAATATGTACTGCCAAAAATTACTTGTAAGTTTCACTATAAATTCATCTTATTGTTTTTGATATTTTTTAAAATATTTTGATTTCTAACTATAATTGAGTATAGTGACTGTTTTAATCGGTAAACTGCTGTGAGTGATTAAAACTGATACCTTACTCCTTATTGCATGGCAGTATTCATTAGAATTCTACAAAGAAATATACTTAATTTAGAAAAAGACATTGTTAATATGGAATATATTAATTATGGCTCTTTGTTTATAAATTCATTGTTTTCCATGTATTGTTCAGTAAAAATTGGGTTTGATTTTTTTTTTTTTTTTTTTTTTTTTTTTCTTTAAAAAAATCCAATGTTTTTTTTAATTATTTCAATAATTATAAAATGAAATGTAATTAAAAATAGATGTCATGACTTTATTCCACAAATCCAGCTGAAAACAGAAGTGAATAGTTTATTCATTTAATAAAGGAATTTGATAATAAAACTTGAATCTGTTCATTGGGAGCTTATCATTCTGGAAGCAGTGAAAAATAGCTCATCACTTTTAAAAGTTTATAAAGTTTTTTTTATTTTAAAAAAAATTTAAAACTGGATTTTTTGATTGCTGAAAAATGTTTTTGTATTTCAGTTTAAAGAGAAAATTAAAGATGAAGCAACAGAGGATCAATTGAATGATGACACATTTTGTAAAAAATGGTTAATAGGTAAGTGTCTCTTGCATTCGTAGCTGAATTTGTAATTTATGATCATTTGCTTTCTCAACTACTCTTCACTCAATCTTTTACTACTGAGCTATGTTTATTTTCTTACTTGTAATTGCCAAATTTAATTTCATATTTTTGTATCAATGCCTTCAAAAAATATAAGATCAGCATTTATACTTGACTGTTTAAAGGCAAGCTGTTATTGTATTTGACAAATTCAACCCTACAACTGTAGAAATTTTATGTTACCATTAAATTTGTAATTTTGCTAAATTAGATTTTTAACAGGATTCTTATTCTGTCTTCTGATGAATATAAATATTGAGCAAATTTTTTCCTACTTGAAAAGAACAATTTTTAAAAATTTTACAGGATTTCATAAAAACACTTAATAGTTGCAAGTCAAGTTTATAGTTTCTATAATTAAAGTACAGTTAAGGAAGAGAAAGCCCAAGGCATGTATGCCTATGAGCCATGAATTTGAGACCTCAAAATCAAGCAGGTACAGCAATTTATTTATTTGGGTAATGCTTTAACCAATGATGGAAAATATGATACAAATCCGAAGGCACATTGGAATAGTAAAAAGTGACTTGCAGAAACTAAACAACTTATTAAGTGATAAGAAAATTATCAGTCCAGTACTTCGTTTCTATGTAATATCTATCCTCTATATGGCTGTGAGTGCTGGACAATTTCCTTACAGGTAAAGATGACTTGAATCAAAAGATGTAATCCTGCATGAGAATGCCGAGAATACAATAGATGGAACATGTGAGCAACAAGGATGTTTTAAAGAAAATGGGAATGAATAGGACACTTATATTTACAATCAGAAAGACAGTTGAAATTTCTAGGATAGAATGAGGAAAGAGGGCTTAGAGAATTTAACACTCACAGTATACTTTGATGGCAAAAAGGGTTGTGGAAAACAGTAAATAACCTACCTAATGAACTTGTATAAATGTAAGACAGCATGGAAACTGGAAGGGATATTAATAGAAAAAAACATTGCTTAGTTACAAAGGATAAGTTGTAGAGAGTCACAATTAGCCATACTCTGAAAGGAAAAGACACATTAAAGAAAAATGCTAGTGAAAGATGTAGTACCATATTTAACGTTGGTGAATATAGTGAGGTTTTTGGCTACAGGAACAAAGTAATGTCCTGTTGATGTATATTGTAAATTAACGTCATGTCCACTTGGACTGCTTTGAACCAGTGGTTATTAAACAAATCTGTCAATCAAAGCTCAAATAAATACCTGCTTCCTCAATTTTGGTAGCTTTAGAGAATATAAAATTGATGTTTTCTGTGATGCATCATGGGGTAATCTTCCAGATGGGGTCTTAAGTGCTCAAGGACATGTAATATTTTTAACTAGTAAAGAGCAAAGAAGTTGTCCACTATCTTGGGCATCCAACAAATTAAACGCAAAGTATCCAGCACTTTAATAACTGCTCAACTCTTGGATGCTGCCTTGACATATTGAGTTCCAATGCATTGAAACTCGAATCTGGTCGTGCTTGTGTCACTAATTTAGCTGACCAGTTGTTCTTAAAACATCTATTTCTGTTCAGTGGGGATGTTCTATAATTTTTTTTTTTTTTTTTTTTTTCTGCTTGCAGAAATTGAAATTTCTTTCATTTCTGCTGCATACTCATTTTGGTTTGTTTAAATGACATTACTTTTATTTTGTGACACATTCAAACCAATATAGCAGAAATTTTCTATGGATCTCTTTTCAACTACCAATTTTGAGACGCATCATCAAGTCCATATGCTGCTTTGTTTAACTTCCATATTACATCATCTTTTATTTCTATAGGTGGCATAATAAATGCAGCTTTGATATCAATTTCACCTTTCCATCTTTTTACTTGTTGCTATTGCCATGCCTATTCTAAGTTTAGACTTACTAGCAGTTGGAGAATCTGACTGAACACTTTTCATTTTCGAAAACCCTTACAACCAATCTTTTTCACTTGTTTCTTTCCTGCAGCTAAAGGCTTCTGTCACCACCACCCAATGTGTTGACAGGGTTTTCTGGCCCATGTTCTGTACCCTCTTTGTAGACATCAAAAACACCACAATTTTTCGGTTTCTGCTTTTTTGCCTTGATGACTTCAGGCTTCCAGTGACTGCACAATTGACACAAAAATTGCATTTGATTCATTCTGATAACTTTCACATATGTAGGCCCATCTTTTCTACTGTCATCAATTTCTTCTTTATAATTTTTCACTATTTCATATCCCAATTTATTCAAATGTATTCCTAGCATTTCATTATCTTTTTCATTCATTACATTCACATAATATTTGTTTCTTCCTCTACTTATCACTTTAGCATGAGTTCACACCTGACTTTCTGGTAAGCGGTATTTGATTATTTTATCGACTCTAGGAATTTTCCGTGATCTTGTTTTCATTTAGTATTGTGGATGTTTTTCTTTTTTACAGCCACTCTAGGTAAAGGGTTACATTTGGAGGCCATTTGTCTTTATAGGAGTGGAAGATTCTAGGTTTAGACTGAAATTATTGGGGAAACCTCTAGTTGTGGGGTCTATTCCACAGAGCAGTGGTTTGTGGGAAGAAGCTGCTCATGTGGAACTTTATTCTCACTGATGGAATATGGAGGAAATGTGAATGATTTGCTACTATGTAAGTAGCATGACGCGTTCTTGCTGAGAAGGTTTGCCTTGGTGGAACCAGAGATTGTAGTTTGTCTGAGCACTTTCTGTAGAAGTAGCAGAAGGGTTCTGAAATTTGCTCTTCCTGTCTCTGATCATCCTCTTTGCCACATAGCCCTGACCTATATTCTTCCAAACTTATTAGCTCAATGTCCAGATAATATATATTCTTCAGGATGGTTGGTATCTTTATCTTCACCATGAGTCCCATCAACTTTTTTTGTCTGTCCTTAATTCTGTCCCATTTGCCTTAATCCCCCTACATGTTGCTACTCAGACTGACTTCCATGCCTGATGAAAATAACTTTTCCATCCCAGCCAATAACTTTGACCATGACATCTGTTGTTGTTATCTCTCTTGTAAAATACACAATCTCTTGCCAGCAAAATTTGATCTTCTGATGCTCTGAAATTGTAATGCAATGTTCTTTTGATTCTGTCTGATGATTCTGCTTTTGTGTAAGCACTTCTTGCTGCATGCAATGCATTAAAATATTTAATAACTGTATCACTCATTTCTGCCTCTTCTAAGGCTGGGGGTTGATTCTCCATAATTGATGGTAAATTAGTGGTTGCCTAACACAAGCTGACTCGGACTATATCCAAGGTGGTTTTGCATACAGCTTTTTTGCAGCGACTGTCCAGGCAAGAGCAACATTTATTTCCATTTTGGGATCGTTCCGCCTTCATTTTCTGTACACGTACATCTATGACATAGTAATTTCTCTCACATATAACATTTGACCATGGTGAGTATGCAGCAGTGGCACAAATCTCTATATTAAATTGTTCAACCAGCTCTCTATATTCTGAATGAACAAATTCTCTACCATTGTCAACTAGAAATTTCTTTAGATGTCCAAAACCAGCAACTATCCACTGATGAAATCTATAATCACTTTAGTTTTTCTTTTAATCACTTTTACTGAATCTAGTGAAGAGATCAATAAAATGTCAAAAGTAAACGTCCTTATATTTCTTTACATCCATTGCCACTAGATCATTAAATTGCCTTGCCAAAGGGAAGAGATACGACTGTTGGTTGTGCAGTAGATTTCTTAAATCTTTTAAAATATTCACACTTCTTGCTAATATCTTCAATTAGGTTTTCACATTCCTCATCAAGTGCATCAGCATTTTTTATATGAGCTTTCAGATTTTTAGCTGAAGGATGTGCAAACTGGCAATGTAGTTTATGGATCATAATCTTTTCTTTACATGGTTTCTGTTCAGCCTCCATGTGCACTTAACTCAATTTTTACTTCACATTCTTTCAGTGGAATAGAGTAATGTCCAGAGGATGTTGTATCCAATTCAAGAGATCTTCCATTGACTTCCAATGTGGTCATTTTTCATGTTTAATTTGTATTCCATTCTTTTCAGGTCTGGTTTGCTTAGCAGTAGGGTAATGTCACTCTCCACTTCTTCTGTTCTTAGGGTTATCTTTGGACCACTGACAATACAAGGAATCTCCATTCTTTCATCCAACTGTATTTTGCCTTCTTCACCAAATTTAAATATTGTTCCGCCTTGCTGATTAACTTTTCTTTCACTTGCTAATAATGAAGCCAAATACATATCCATCCATTCATACCCAGCAACTGTTTTACTGAAAGCACTATACAGAATACAGAATGGGAGCATTGACTATTTCACTCATAAGGATTTATTTATCCCCATGTGAGTAAGCACCTACTTTATAAGCTTGACTTTTGATGTTTCAAAAGCATTGCTTCTTGATTCCTTTTTCTATGTGGACAATCCTTTTTGAAATGCATAACTGATTCAGATACCAAACACTTAAGGTAATTACCATTTTTCATCACACAGATTTCTATAAATGTAGGTTGTACTTACTTGTCTCCAGTATGTTCTGCTTCCTGATCTTCTACCCCTTTGGAAAGCTGTATTCCTAAATTGTGCTTCATCCATTTTTAGAAATCTGTCTCCTACCATATCCTAACCATATACCACAATGATTGTACCCTTTGAATTTTGTTCCTCGGTTATTATTTCTACTTTTAGAAATGTGTTTCCTCTTAATTTGCTGTGTACACAGGTTCTTCTTTGATGGCCATTTCATCTAATCTGTCTATATGACATTCTTTGGTTCCCAAAGAATTTTCTCGGCATTCTTCATTTGTTCATACATTTCATTTCCTCTTTCTTCGTATAATCAGCTGCTGTAACAACAATTTGTTTGTCTTTTTTTTTTTTTTTTTTTTTTTTTTTTTTTTTTTTATCCAATCCAGTGCTGTTAACAAGTTGCGTAGCCAGAACTATACCTCAGGTAAAATGATACCTTGCCTTTTTAGCTCTTTGACATTCTTCTCATAAAAATTGAGAAACTGATCCATGGACTCTTTCTTCAAATTATTTTTTATATGAACACCATATTTCACACATAGCTCAGACCATCTTTCTTGAACAACTTAGATAGTAAAAAGAACTGCTCAATAGTACTCTTCTTCAATCCTGATTTCTTCATTTTGCATGGCCAATCTCGCATTCTCATTGACACCTTTTTCAGTTGGTAAGATGTTGCAGATTGCAAATCCCTGTTGCCTCTTTTCTGTCTTGGTGAATTGAGTTCATAATTTGACATAAAACTTCCATTAATCATAAGATGTTGTTTCAGTCTTCTATGTTGGTAAAAAAATGGGGTAATAAAAGGTTTTTATCAGTTTTTTTTTTTTTTTTTTTTTTTTTGCTCTGCTACCATGTTTAATAACCACTGGTTCAGACTGACAAGGGTTCTCCAGACATGTAGTAGTAACAATATTTATTTTGCATTGAAATACAAAAATGTGGCCAAAAGGGTGAATGGGGAAAGGATGGTAATCTCTGATATAATTAAACTTAGATAGCCACAATCAATGAACCAAACATATCTCAGTAATCCTTACACCCAAACACATTATTAATTACTAGATCCCCCATAATACCTTAAAATTTCCTTGAAATCCTAACTAGTTCCCATATGTACAATTCTTGTCTTTGAAGGAAGAAACTCAAGACAAAAAACAACTATAAATTAACCTAATTTCGGTCGGGCTGCCAATATTCAATACAATTAGAACTAATTCTATGTATTCTGTACATCAAAGTGCCACTCTAAATTGGTCCTTCTTACTTGACACACTCACCCACCTTTTACCAAATTCTGATGAAGGAAGCCACTAACTTTCCATCCTAATCTTGACATTTAAGGCGTCTTACCTCCTTATCTGATTGCTGACACATTCAATCTAGGAATGTGATGTGAAGCATATGTTGACGAGTCTGAATGCTAGGCATACTCGGATGGCCTTCAGAAATGGTGGAGGTAACAGATCTCCTGAGGTATCTTGGGGGCCTTGCTTGTCCACAAGAAGGCGAACCAGAGCCTTACTAATGATATTAGTGTGGCAGACAAAAGTGGAAGCACAGAGAGTCAGTAAAGGAGAATCTGATAGATGTGTGGAGTACAACTTCTGCCCTCCCCTTTAAGGAAAGATTCCTCCAGGACTACAGATAAACTGCGACCTCAGCCTTCTTGCTCACTTCCAACCAATCCATTTCCAGCAAGAGATTGGGACTGAACTAGATGCCGATTATCTTGACTGCCCCATCCATCCAGTGGAAGGGCCCTGGAAGCAGAGCTCCCTTCCATGTGCACAACTGCAGACCAACAAACTAATCATGTTTGATCTTGACCTGTCACCATGTCTTATCCTGATTTCTTTGCTAACTTCATCAATCTCAGCTTTGCTTGACACAAAAACCGAAATGTTGTTAGCATAGGCAGAGTACCAGGTAGAGAAAATCTATATAGGACTGGATTTGTCTTTAACTTGGCTCCAACGCAAGAACATATAGCAAAGATGAAAGCGGACAACCTTGATTAATAGTGAGACAATAGAAATGGCTCTGATCTAACCCTATTTACTTCCACCCGTGCACTAGGAGGCGCATACAGAATCTGGATCCAGGTGCGAAAGTACGGCCCAAAACAGGCTGCCAAAAAGACAGCCTCTAGAAATCAATGATCAACCCTATTGAATGCCTTGGACTGATCTAAATTTATCAAAGTGGCTTCACTGTTGACTTGGTTGATAATCAAAGAGTACGATATGATCATTGTCAGGAATAGTCCTGCCCCTCACAGTACAAATCTGTTTTGGGCCAATCTGACTAGAGAGGACAGCCTGCAAACAGCTGGCTAAGATCTTAGTCAAAATCTTTAACTCTGTGTTTTATAAAGGTGAAAGTTACCTATCCCATCCTCAACATTCTTGTCCTTGCGTAGCAACTTGATCACACCCCTGGTGAAGTATTGCGGTACAGACCTCTGCTTCATCCAGTTTTTGTAAATAAGTGCTAGCAAAAGAACAAAAATGGGAGACTGCTTCAAGTACAATTTTTAGAACAGATCATCTAATCCTGGAGATTTGTCATGGCCAACCAGCTTCAGTACTTCACAGATTTCTAACCTTGTGATAGGACACTCTTACCCAGCCACCTCGAGGTGGGGAAATCAACCAAATATGCATTGAACTGAGCAGTGCTCAGACGTGGCTTCCTGGTAAATAGATCCTAAAAGTAGTGATGAAAAGACTCGCATATACCCATGTCTGTAGTCACAGTCGCATTGTGACGCACAGGACATGTTGATGCATTAACTCCCTCTGTGCACAATTCAGTGGCCATATTCGTTGCCTCAGAAAACATTCTTTTTTAACCTAGCCCTAAATACCAAAAATTGTTCCTTCTTGATAAGCAAGCTGGTCAACTTAATCTATGACTACATCCCCACTATCATGGGATTTAATTGCCTGATCAATTTTTCCCTCACATGCTGTTTGCTCTGCTCATCTAACTAGATTGAGCCAATGACTATAATCAGCAGCAAACTATCTAATTTTGCATTTTAATTTATCCCACTACATGTTCCCAACCACAGCCCCAGTCAATTTCCGCTGTAACATTAGTAGCAGCTAATCCTGGAAAACTTGCTCAACAAATGATGTATTCAATTTCCAGTAGCCAGCCATCTCAACCTTAGGCTTATCTAAGTTTACACAAACTTGAATGAGCCTATGATCCAAGTAAACTATTGAATGAAAACTTGGACACCCTAAGAGTCCTACATTGATTCTCTTAAGACTGTCGAAATAGCTAGAACTCACTGCCATAGCTGAGCCACCCTTAAAAACTTTCTCACCAGCCACAAAATTCCTCTCGAGTGTCCATCAAAACCTACTGAATAGAGAGCAAACCTCATAGACAGAAAGCTTTCATGTTCACGATTTGAAAAACAGGTCTCTCCTGTACACAACATACATTCACTCTGTGAGGCTGAAGATTGCGAGTGAGACTCTGACCTCAGGCCCCAGGCATTCACACTTGCCAGCTAGAGATCAGTTATCAGACTGATTAGGGTTGCTCTTCTGCATTCTACATGGCCAGGGAGAGTTCACTGATGGCCTGTCCCATTGAACCTAGACCCATTTCACTTTTTATGATACCATCAGTCGACAGGCCTCCCAATGTCCAAGGGAAACGTAAATTTAAGAGCTATGGAGAGGAAGGGGTGTACATAAAGCGGCAACCTCCAGCACAATATTGTTGAAACGTAACATTTACACTGCTGAAATACGCCAGTGGGAGGGGGGCATGTTGAATTGGCATTGTTGGCCTCTATCATGCCCCATACCTCATACACACCCAAGCCTGACCACATGACTGTTAATATCCTTTTGGCTGTTGGGAAATTTTTTCATTTTCCGCATTTTTTTTTTTTTCTGTTTACCATTCTTTAAGTTTCATAGGTACTCCAATTGTTTAGAATGGGCCAAAGCTTTTTCACACTGTTCTTTGGATATGCAGCAGATGTTTTTCCCCAAGGCTGTGAGATGGTTTGATTTTTTTTTTTTTTTTTTGCCCCCCCCCCCTTTTCTCCTTGTCAGTGTTTTCTGGGCTTTGTTTTTTGGATGAGTCCTGTTTATGTGGAGACTATGTAGATTGGTGTGGATTGGAATGGACTTAAGCAGGTGGAGTGAGTTGCTTTTCTTTTTTTTTTTTTTTTTTTTTTTTTTTTTAGTATTGTCATTTTTGACATTCAATAATCATGTCATTGGAGGTGGGGGACATGATTTTTTCTTTTCTTTTTTTTTTTTTTTTTTAAATGATGGTGAAGACACGGTAGAGGGTGAGGCACCAGGCACTCCCACAGGTTTTGGCTTCTCCTATTTTGTGTCTATTCCTTTTTCAATTTTTGCAACTGCTGAATCTTTTCTCATCTGGGTTTGCATAACTTTTCCATTTCTGTTAAAATTGTTGCTGAACTCGATGCCTGGGCATCGCCCTTAGTACTGGTAAAGGTAAAGGGAGTGGGGTTGTTGGTGACTGTTGCCCTGGGTCTTCAGAAGATTGAGGCCCTGCTATTTGGCTCTTCCCTCTGCCCCTACCAACGACATGCCATTCCCTTTCTTACTTTACCTTATTTTCACTTGTGGAAAGTTTTTTTTTTGTGGGGAAAGTGGGATGAGACACAACTGGGGTTTTGTGATGGGTCCATTACAGGTGCCACAGAACTATTAAGATTAGCCAGAGAGGGATTTGGGTCTCCTGCAGCTAGAAGTCCAGAGACTGCCTTCTCCAGGCAGGAAAACCAGTCTCTCTACACTTCCAACAAGTTGACCTTCTGCCGGTCACAATGACCAACATTTTCTGGCTGCAAAAGTCCAAAAGTTAGGGATGAAGACAAAGGCCACACGTTTGAGCATTTGAGCTTTATCCCCCCACTCAGGTCAGAGGTCACGCCTAGGATCTGACCATACGCACTGAGGTAGGAAGCTAAGTGCTCACCTAATTCTAGAGGAGGGACCTTAAATATTGCTAAACTGGTCCTGAACTGACCCTCCTATTTGGTTTGAATTATGAGGTCTTTAGTTATCAACTTGTGGCTGGTGACCTCCATACAATATTTAGATGTGGGCAGCAGTATGTCCTACATGAAAAACCCAGTACTCTTAACGACTGTCTAGAGTTTGAACCCCAGAGACATCACTGATCCGATTACTGTGTCTTTTGTAGAGCAATAAATATTGTGTGTCTGCTTGTCCACCACTAAGAGTGACATCATTTTCTTTTTAGGCCTTTTTATTCAACCAAATAAACCCTTTTTCACAAAAAAAAAAAAAAATCGGAAACAACCAGGAATTACGTTCACAATTTTTTTTTTAGTTTTACAACAAACATTTTACGTGTTAACAACAGTCCCTTTTTTATTAAAGTCCCTATTCATTATTCCTAAATAATCAAAAATTGGATAAGTTTAATGGTAAATTATAATGTTAATGATTTCCAATAATCCAATGTGTATTGTGCTTTTCTGGTAATTGAAAGTTCGTAAGTGAGGGGATAGGTTTTTTTACTCATTCTTTTCCTTTTTCTGTAGACATGGTATGTCTTTTCAGATTAATTTCTAATGGTTCTGTATATTTTCTTTTTAGTTTTGGGCCTTCTGAGCTCTGGCACTGATTGCAGTATTGGAACCTCAAACATGTCAAAGATAACGTCCATAGTGTCATCTTCTATGTGATCCCTATCAACTACACTTTCATACCGTTTTCTAATTTGGTTTACATGATGTTTGTGTATAAACTTCGGTCCCTGAACCATGTAAATCATGTTACCAATTTTTTCTCTTTATATCTGCCAGTGAGCTTTATTATTCCCAAATACACGAGAAAAAAAAAGCTTTTCATCAATCTTAAAGGACTTTAAGCACTTTATTCCTATTTCCTGCTTTCATTTCACTTGGAAGGAATTTATCAAATGCCAATTTTATTTTCCTAGCAAACATGACCTCCACTGGTGTCTTGGCAGATGGAGCACTGCTATTAGGGGTTACACGATAGACGGGAGTAGCTTTTGCCTTCCTTAGTGCTTTCTTGAAAGTGTCCATAAAATGCTCTGCCTGTCCATTACTTCTTGGGTGATATAGCGCTGTGGTAATATGTTCAATCAGGAACGACTGACAAAAATCCTTAAATTCACTGGATGTGAACTATGTGACATTGTCTTTTACGATACAGTCAACAACTCTGAAATGGGGAAAATAGCTTGTACAAAAACTTTACTGTCACCTCTGTGATCAGCTTCTTACATTTCAATGTTTCTGGCCACTTGCAATAACTGTCAACTACTACAAGGTAGTAAAAACCATCAAGTGGGCCTGCAAAATCAATGTGTATCTGCGATCACAGACGGTCAGTTTTAGGCCAGGGATTGAATTTTATTGGTGGTACTTTAGCAGCCAAAGCACACCCTTTGCATGATCTTACAGTGTTTTCTTGTCCATGTTGGTCCAGTAGACGTAACTCCTCATCACTCTTCATTCTTGAAATTCCCGGATGGCAACCATGAAATTCCTTTAATGTTCTTTTCTGTAATGTAGATGGGATTACTACTCTGTCTCCGTAAATTAGTATGTCATTACAGAGTGAGTAAACTTCTGAGATAAATCTGGTCTTTACTATTTAGTTTGTCCTTTAATTTTTTTATGAACTCATCATTGGACACTGTCTATCTCGTCAATTGTTATAGGAAACTCCCTGACAGTATTGCACAAGGTACTTTTTATTTCAACCTCTGTTCTTATGGTAGTCTTCCAGGGTTTCAGCATACTTAGGTATCAACCCATCTGCATGACTGATTTTAGTGGATGAGAAACTCTATTTTGTAGTTATAATTGAGGAGAATGATTCCCCATCTTTGCAGTCTATTAGCAGTATGTGTTGGCAGACCCTTTTTTGATCCAAAGATAGCAAGGAGTGGACGATGATCTGTCTGCAACAAAAAGTACTTTCCGTGAATAAGTCTATGAAATTTAGTCACCACAAAAATGATTCCTAAGGCTTCCTTTTCTATTTGTGAGTAACCCCTTTCAGCTGGTAATAGCGTCTTAGGTGCATTGGGTATTGGCTTTACCGATCCATCCTTTAACTTGTGTAAAATGCACGCCCTGTTGCTGTAGGAGCTAGCATCCCTGGCTACAATGTCATAGTTTGGATCATAATGAGTCGGGAACATTTTTTTCAAATGCTTCCTGGCATTTGGTTGTCCATTCCCACTCTTTATCTTTTCTCAATAATTCATTAAGTGAAGCTCTCAAACTGTGGATGGGACAAAAACATTGCCAACACATTTTCTGGTTCTGGCATATTCTTTATTGCCATTGCCCTATCTGGGTTGGGATGTCTTCTGTTTTTGTCAATTATTTGCCCTAAGTACTTAATCCTCTCTAAGAAAAACTCACACTTCCTATCTTTTAATTTGAATCTGTAATCCTAGATTCTCATGAACATCTGCCAGATGAGCGATTTGTGTTCCTTAATGCTCTCACTTTTCATTAGGGTGTCATTGAGATAGGCCACTGCAAAATCCAGACCATTTAACATTGTGTCCATGACCCATTGAAAAATGGAAGGGTCAACCTTAACCCTGAACAGAAGTCTTAAAAATTTTTATAAACCCTTGTTGTTTGTTTATGCAAAGGAGCTTCGAGCATTCTTCGTCCATGGGTATTTGTAGATATGGGCTGCTTAAGTCAATCTTAGAAAAATATTTTCCTCCACTGAGCTGGGATAATGGTGATCCTTTAGGGCGCTGTTCAGCCCCGTAGAGAAGTCAGCACATACAAATTTCTTTGCTCTCTTTTCTTTTTCTTTTTTTTTTTTTTTTTTTTTAATACAAATTGTGGGAGATGCCCATACACTATATTCAACCTTTGCCAGAACTCCCATTTCCTCAAGTCAATTCAACTCGTCAATTTGATTTAACAAGGCAAATGGTACGTTACGTTTTTTCTTAAAAACTGGGTTTACGTCTGGCTTTAACTCAAACATTTTTGTGCCTTTCCCTAGTCCTCCACTGAAAACATTACGAAAATTTTAAGTTCATCTTTCAACTTTTCTGCTTTGTCAGTCAAATTTTCAATTTTTTGACATGAGTTAATAGGCATATCTCAAAGTTGAAACTGTTCTAACCAATCAGACCCAAACAAATTACCCCTCATTCTTCATAATATACACCTTTTAGTTTTAAAGTTTTACCTTTGAATGATACATTTGTTATAAGTTCGCCCATAAACTTAATAGGGTCGCCAGTTACACTTTTAGCTATTTGGTTCATTCTTAACAAAGTTGGCTTACCCAGTTTTTTGCATGTTTGATAATTAATTATGGATAAATCTGAACCCGAATCAAGCTGTAGCCTTATATTTTTGTTAAATATTTGCACTTCAATATATTTCCTGATGTGAAGACTTTCTGGTTCATCAGACTTGATAATTTTTACAAAACTTTTCTTGTCTTGTTCATAATCCTGCAGTGGGAACTTTTGTGTCCCAATTTATCACAAAACATTTTTTATCTTTAAAAGGAAACTCTCTATAGCAATGTAATTGAACACACCCGAAACATGGTCTTGACAGCAAAGTAATTTTATTATTTTTTGGTTGACCTTTTTTAATTTTTCTTTGTTTTTTTTTTTTTTTTAAAGTTAGCCACGCCACTCTGGTGTTTTTTAAATCCTCTCTGACACTCACAAATCTTTGGTAACTTGCTGTAAAGTAATGTCGGACTCGTTTTTCAAGCTTGTTGAGTATCCTATGATGTATTTCGGTGTCTTTTGTTGAAATCAAACCCTAGACAAAAATCAGGCATTTAAAATTATTGGCACTTAACTCTGCCAATTTGAAGTCCTCACAGTATTTGACTACACTCATGAAAGTAGTATAATCTTTGTCTTTGTGGGTGAGATTCATGAATTTCCAATGCTTGTCGAACTGATGTTTTTGGACTGAAGAGTTCTGTTAATGATTGAACTTTAAATTTCAAGTCGCTGGTTTTCTTGGGTAAAATAGTTAACAATCAGTATATTCTGCTGTGCCTAATTTTCTGAGAAGTAGGCAAACTTTTTTATGGTCAGCCCAACTTACACAATCCATATTGTATAAGTCCTTGTAATGTTTAAAGTACGAAGCGAATGTAACTTTTTCTTCAGGTGAAAATGTGAAGTTTTTAATAGCACTCCATATAGCATTTTAAGAGATTACGTTTTTGTTGTCCTCATTTTGGCTTTTGATAGATATATTATACAAGTACCTTTGCACATTCTGTGTTTGAAGGAGCATTTCTTCCAGTTTCTGTTTTCTAACCTGAATTTCTAGATGCAATTTTCTTCTGGTTTTCTGCTTGTTCTTGATGAAATTTCTTGATATTTCTGTTCCAATAGTAGTTGTTGTTCCTGTTAGTGTTTCGTCAACTCTAGCGTTGCACTTTTAAATTCGTCCATTTTACTGTGGTGGTAAGTAAAATTAAAAAATGAGAGAGGGGGAATTCTTTTTTCTCTTTACCCTCTTAACCAACAATAAATCTGTTTGACTTGTACAATTCTTTTACTGAAAAATTTAAAAGTGGGAGAAGGGGTAAATGTTTTACTTTACCCTATTAGTGAAAACAATAAATCTGTTTGACTTATGCAGTTCTTTTACTGACTTGTTGGAATGGAAAAAATAACAAGGTTCACCAACCTTCTTCCCAACCACTGACTTGCAGAAATCCTATTGTTTTAAAGAGTTTCTTTTTTCCCTGTCAGTGTTGTAATTAACACTGGATACCCTTTTGTCATAGAGTTTGATTAGAATTCCTTTCATCACCACTGTTGTAGACACTAGCAAAAATTATTTTTATGATTTAATGTGAAGTCTGTTTCTTCGAATCCTTTGTTGCCAAGATGTTGTGACCAAGTTATGGTTAAAGAAATATTACAACAGAAGAGTATTATACTCTGCTACTAGTATTAATCCTCACTTTAGTTCCTTCTGTTATCTCTTTCGTCCTCCATGATTTACAGAATAAAAAAAAAAAAGTAAAGCTAGCCTCCACTTTACGTCCTTATATGGATATTAGAATCAGGAGGTAATTAAGTCATTTACAGTCCTCTGGTAATGATGCCATACCCGCAGAAATATACAAATGTGGCAGCAATCACCTGGTTCATAAACTTGTGATCTCTTTTCTTTAATCTGGGATTCAGGATCAGTTTCTCAGGAGTTTAAAGATGCTTCTATTGTCCATCTCTATAAGCACAAAGGCAATAAATGCAAATGTTACAACCATAGAGATATCTACCTTCTGTGTATTGTTGGGAAAGTTCTTGGCAGGATCATCTTCTTTGACCAATTCAGTTTTCTCTGAATTTCAGCATAGCCTTTGGTCTGGTATAAGCACTGTGGATATAATTTTCAGTTTAAGGCAACTACAGAAGAAAGCATGAGAGCATGAATAAGATTTATTACTTTCATTGATCTCATTAAAGCCATTGATACTGTTTCAAGGAATGTTCTTTGGGATGTTTTTAGTAAGCTGGATGGTGTTATCATGTCTTTCCATAAGGGAATGATGGCCTTAGTTAGATCCAGTGGAGGGGTGTCAGACCCATTAATTATCTCTAATAGAACAAAACAAAATTGTATTTTTGAACCTCTCTTAATTGCTTTGTATTTGGAGATGTCATTTGAGAATGTTGAATGTGTGAGATTTGAGTTTAGGACAAGTAGTGACTTGTTCAACCAATTTCAAAACTTTCATTTAAGTAAGCTTTTCCAACTTCTTTCTAGGCATGTCTTGTGACCAACATTGACAAGCATTCAGCAACATTAAGCTATACAAGATTATTACTTTGAAATGTCCTTAAGTAATCTTTTCCTTGATCCTATTTTAGAAAATTGTTTTTGAGAAGTTAAGAGTAATTAAAAACAAAAAAATTACTTTTTATATTTTTTTCAACATTGTTGAAAAGAAATTGTTAAAATATGAGGAATTAACTAAGCCTTTGTCTACTTCTGCTAATTTAGAAATGTAATGCAAGTTCATTGGGATAGGCACTAAAAGTTTTTCACTCGTGATTATTTCAATATTGCTTTCAGTAGATTTAAAAAAATCTAACAGTGTAATGCTTCCTCCTCAATTAAATTAGAACTAAATTAAATTTTCTTTTGCTACATGTAGTTAATTATATATTTATAGAATCTAATTTAGGACATCTAGGAAATATAGGTTTTACTTTTTGTGCTCTGTTTGTAAGATGACACTTTATTTGTTTCTATTAATGTTGACTTACCTCATATCAAAATGTGCAATGTTGAAAACTTTATTCTTCTAATTTTGTTTTGATAATAGCCAGAATTTATATAGAAAATTATGCCCCATTCTACAATTTGTGCATTGCTATAAATTGCTTTTTCTTTCTTGTTACTTTGCTCCTAACATAACTAGTTGATTAATAGAAATCATCCATATTAAGTCCCATTTTTTAATGTCTTGGTAGATATTGTGATTTTTCTTTCATATATTAACTATAGATGATAGTAATTTTCATTATTGCAATTCTGTCTTGGTTGAAAAATATGGAAACTTCTGTTCCAGTTAATAGAGTAATCAATATTTTGGTAATGTTGGTTTTCATAAAGAGTAAGCTAATTATTTTTTTTTATTTAAACAGTATAGAAATCACCCAAATCATATAGTGCAGGTCAATGTTTTGTGGATTTAAGAGTTGAAACATTTCATAAACCTGGAAATATGTCAATATAAAAATTCTCTTGTTTAAATTAAGTTTGACTGTTGATTAGAGAAGTTTTTCAATGTCAAGGCTCACTTTATTATCAATGCCTGCAGCTTTCTACAAGGAAGTGCTGAAAATCATTTAGTTCAATCAAGGAACCATTAATAAAAAAAATTAAAAAAAAAAAACCCAGAAAACAAATAAAAATATCTGATGTCTGGTTCAATGACTTTTCAGCAGCATCTCATAAATAATTCAGGAAGGTCATTATTCAAAATTAAAAACAAAGTGGGAGCAAGGATAGAGCCCTGAGGAACACTTACATGACTTCTGTGATTCTTTTTGAGACTTTATTCAAGATGCCCTTTGGATTGATATCCTTAACTTTTCCTATTGAGAATTGTACTACAGAGGTTTCTTCTGGATTAAAACCAGTATTGATACTTTTGTAGCTTCTCAGAAATACCAGGTGAAACCACAATCTTCTTGGTTCACACCAGCCTGTTCAACTGCTATTGCCCACAGGAATCCCTTTTTCTAGGTGTACCAGTGTGATAGGTGTCTGCTGTGATTGAAACTATTTGTGTCAGCTTGCAATAATAGTAAATGTATCTTCAAAGAAGTTAAGTCTGTTTGCTGATAGAATGAGACACTGGATAGTCTCTAATAAGTTTGGTTTATGTGACTACTGGTGGCTCTGTAATAGTGTTAAATAAGAGTAAGTTTTCTATTCCTCTTCTCTTTACTCAATTTGAGGTGTTAATATTTTCTGCTGATAAAACAGAATGTTTTGCTTGTAAATTCTCTTCAAATGCTAATCTTCACTCATCTGGAGTATATTTGTCCTACTTACCACTTGGAACTAAGTCTCTATTGAGTGATATGCATATAACTCCATCCATGGTTTCTGCTAGAATCTCTAAGATGAATTCCTGTAATAATTCTTAAAAAATGTACTGTACATCTGACACCCATTCTCTCTAAACTCTACAATAAATGCCTTGCTCTGGTGAATCATTTGATCCTTCTATTGACTTATTGGCCTTCTACCTATTTTTGGCAAAATACTAGTGGCAATGAAATTTGTCTTGAATGGCCACACTTCTAGTTCTTTTTGCATCAATGCAGGTGTTCCCTAAGGCTCTATCCTTGAACCTATATTGTTCCCAATTTTTATAACAACCTTCTTGTCATCAGTTCTCAACTATGTATCTATGCTGATGATGCAATTATTTACTCCTATCTTAATAGCAAGTTTGATCAGTTTGATATGATCAAATTGGCATCTAATCTAAAAAATGGCATACAATTTGTTAACTGGGGCAAAGAAAGGATCAAAACTCAAGGTGAAATTAGATGCCACTAGGAAATTATCATCTAAAAAGTCATCTCCTGCCTTGACCTCTACCCCAACTTCCCTGTTTCAAAACCAGTTTTACAACCATCGTCCACACATGTAAAATTATTCCACTCTATAGAGATCCTGTCCCCTTCAAGAAAAGTACATCACACATCCCTATATCCTACTCCCAGTCCTCCCCTGCCCAAAGAAAAACACCCTGAAATGCCTCCACCTTCAAAACACCAGAGAAGTCCATCAGCAGAGGCGATGGAAAGGAGGAAAAGCAAAACAAACTGCTATACAACTTAGGAGAGGATGTTTGCTGCATTTCCTCGCCCCAGGCTGAAAGAGCCAAATGTTATGGCAATAGCATAAAAGAACTTGGGTACCTATTGTCTGTAAGGCAATATGTCAACAAAGATGTCGGTGCCCAATAACTTTCCAACAGGGCAGCTTGTACTGCCAAACTGGGTCAGGGACGCAGCAGACATAGGGTATGGTCGAGGAGGCCATAAAATCATTTGATATTTTGCCCTCCAGCCCATCACCATTCTTCACAATGTGACACACGGAAGTTAAAACAGTCCCAGTTTTAGTTCACCCATCCCTATATAGGTCACTAAAACTAACATTTCCTTGGGATATCAGTGCTCTCTCTCAGGTAGGCACTATCAAGAATGAGATGGGCCAGGGGTCAGTAGTGAGGCTGTTGGTATCCTTTTACTGACCATGTTCAAGCCAGTTTCCCAACCCTAATCGGATTGATAATGGTTCTCTGGTTAGCAAGTTTGAATGCCGAGGCCTAAGATTGGAGTTTTGTAGAGCAAGGTTTGCTTGCGAGCATCTCTGGGTGGATATATGCCATATACGGGAGATCTGGTTTTCAACTCGCAATCATGAGAACATTTTGTCTAGATGGTTTATTCTCTATTCAGTATGTCTTTGTGTTGAAATGTGTCACAAAAGAAAAAAAAAGAAAAAATTTCATCTCTCACCTACTGTCTTAGCGACGGGCACAGTCTCCACTTCTGAGATGATCTGCCCTCCTTCTCATTCCACCCCTTTATATAGAGCTTGGTAACTCGCCCATGCAAAACGCCAATAAGCCAGCTACCAATCACAGTTTCCGCACCTGCCCACCTCCACTTGCTTTGGGGGTTTCAAGTTGACCGACCAACTCATTACACCCCCCGCTGATCTTAAGATCACAAAGCACCTCAGCTTGAGAGATGGTCGCGTCTGTCTGGTAACTGCATTCGCGTATACACAACTTGTGCTTGACACATTGGGATAACTACACATGTGCAAACTCGCTTGCTCCGAGGTGGCAGATTTCCTGATTCCTCTTGTCTTGCTGCTATGATTGCACACCATGCAACTCGGGGCAGGCCTTTTCTGCTGGGCACTCCTTCTGAGCGGGATGACAGGGTCCTCATCCTCAGCTGCCGTCTGACTTTAAATACACCACTCGTGCACCATCTTCAGAGTCACTTTCATCATCTGATGATGGTTTTAACCCTACAATTGGCCGCAAGTCTTTAAAATGACGAGGCACGCCATCGACCTGCACTGACTGCGGACTGATAATCTTGGTAACATTCCCCATTCTAAGCTTGTCTGTGCACTTGCTGTGCAGGGTCTTAACCCACACTACGTCACCAATTCTGTATTTTGCTTGCACGTCGCTTGGAGCCATTGTGATGTCAATGCCTCGCAGCCGTAAGTGATAGGTGTGCACCATGTTAGCTGGTGCTGTTGTAGGCGAAACATCGTCTTTAGGCATCGCATTATACCAATAAACTGCTTCGGGGATCGAACATCGCTTCCTGGCTGCAATCACTTTCATAGACCGGTGACTCCTTTCCACTATGCTGTTTCCTGCCGGCACGTAGGCACACTGGAAGCAAAGCCGCACACCCCACTTACTTAAGAATTGTGAGAATTGCTCTGAGGAAAACACTGCACCATTATCTGTCAGTATTTCTGCAGGTGGCCCCCGGTTGTAAAAGATGGACTCCAATTGACGTATTATGCTGGCAGTGTCCTGCTGATGCAACAGTCGCCAAATGGCGACGCGAGAGGGACCACAGTCAATAATAGTCAAATAGAGCTGACTGCTAACATGCGTAACATCTATCCCCAGCCTATTCCAAACATGGGTAGTACTCAAATTTCCTTTCTGCAATTGTACCGGTGCCAGGTCAGTTGACTGGCATGCCTCGCACCTCTGCACTACTGCCCTAACATCTGCTTTTTTGACTGCTGGGCCGACCATCTTCAAGAAGTAGAGCGTCCTTTTAATACCGGGATGCCCACACTTTTCATATATGCTCATGATCTGCACAAGGTCCATACTGAGCACAGAAGCCATACACGGCAGCTGCAGAGATTCAGACTCTTTCCGAGCAGCAGTCAACCAATGCTGCGGAACGTGAGTCAATGCATCTGCTCTGTTGACTGCCGATTTAACTAACACTACATCCACAGACAGGTTGTACTCTTTGATAGTTTCAGTCAGCGTGGTGATCCGCCATCGTATCAACATCTCGCTCGA
Source organism: Acanthosepion lycidas (assembly GCA_963932145.1). NCBI lineage: Eukaryota > Metazoa > Mollusca > Cephalopoda > Sepiida > Sepiidae > Acanthosepion > Acanthosepion lycidas. The sequence continues at coordinate 92,777,040 of OZ010574.1, forward strand.
TGCCTTGGTGGTCAGTCCTGCTCTTCCAGTTAGTGAATCTGATATCCAAAGCTGAGTGCATGCTGAGTCTGTGATGATGTGTAGCACTGTTGCTTGCCATTGGAGCGCCAGGTTAACCCACTTCAGAGTGGTGTCTAGTTCGGCCAGGTTTATGTGTCGTGCATCATTTTCAGGTTGTAACCAGCAGGCGTCTTCTATGATGGGCCCGTTATCCTCGAGGGCAACACCCATGGCCAACGAGCTGGCATCCACCCAAACGGTAAGCTCGTTCACCTTAATTCACCAGTCACCTCGCACGGGATCATCTTGCATCACTCTCTCCATAGTTTCAGTTATCATGCATCTTAGGGTAACGTTGTGCACCTCATTGTCCCATCCTAACAAAACAGAAGACATGCTGCTGCTGCTGCTATTCTGAGCCAACTGCATATAGGAAAATGGCCTACCAGTTTCTCACACATGGAGAAGGTACTTTGATAAGTGATCACTGGCGGTACTTTCGGGGCATCACTGCCTCACCTCCAGCAAAGTTTTTCTCTATCTCTACTGACATGTAGTCCAAGTACATTCACTCCATCCTGCAGCAGCTCTAGGGCCTTGCACACCAAGCCAAAGCATTCTTGATGTTCCTTAACCCTCATTGAAGAGGCCACATTTTCATTGACGTAGACATTGTCAATGTAGGATGATGTTGCCCTTCGAATTTCCTCATCCTGCGACATGATCACATTCATAATCGCTGACATGATTTTTGGGGCCACATTAAGACCAAATCCCAATCGAGTGAGGCAATATCTCCATCCTTTTACCATGACAGTCTGAAAGGGCCAGAGTGATCGGTGGACTAGGACTTGGAGATAGGCCCTTCTTAAATTGAGGGTGGCCACGTTGCTCCCTTGCAGTCAACATTCTTGCAATTTCTGGGCACAAATGTCCACGTTGGCCGTATACACAGCTACAAAGTTATTCAATTCCCTGTAGTCCATGACTGGTCTCACTTCCCCTTATTCTTTTGCACTATTGCCATCAACGGAATCAGTCCTCGAGGTGGCCCTAGCTCCTCCTCCTCAGGGTATGGTGCAAGCCAGCTGTTTGCTATCCAAAGCTGCAATTCATTTTCGTATTCGCTCTTGATATGCTCTGGAACCAGGTACTCTATTTTATTTTAATGGCGCAAGCATTTGGCCACCCGCCCACTTCCACATTACAGTCCATACACGCATGCGCTGGTTGAAAGTTGCACTGAAGTCGGTTTTGTTTATTGCAATGGAGGCTCTGAGGAGCACGTTCTCAGCGGCAAAATACACCTCACCTGAGCCGCTTATATGGACTCCTCCCAGTTTTGCACTCATGTCGACTCCTAGCAGGAGGTCGAGCTCTGGCCAGGTTTGTTGTACAATCAATACCTACATGGTTCCCGGGCGTATGTTGTTGATTTTCAGCTCCATTGTTTCGACACTTAGGCTGGTAAGGTATTTTCCATTGGCAGTTACAATCTGTGCCTTTTTAGATCTCCACGAACGACATGCCGACTTGCACATTAGTGTCTTTGAACATCCGGAGTCCACCAGGGCTGTGCATCTCCATCCATCAACGAGCAGTTTAATCACAGGTAGCACCTCAATGTTGCACTTGCGCGGGGAAGAGACTGGCGTTGGCATCTTTTCCCCTGACTCATTTCCCGGGCACTCTGATGCAAAGGGACCCATCCTTTGTCATTTGAAGCACCGTAACCTTCAGTGCAATTGTCATACCTGGTTGTCCATCCTTGTTGCATGTCCCTGGGTGCAGCCATTATTCAGGTCATTGGGGTTGGTGCATGGACAACGCACTGAGGGAGGGAGTCACACTTCCGGGGTTGTGAAGTTGAACAGATAGACCTGTCTTCATGAGTGTGTTTTGGGCCCAGTCTGCAGCTGGAAAAATTTGGTCTGAAGTACGCTCAAATGTTGAAGCAGTGGTTTGTACTTGGGTTTGTTGATGATTGTCCATAAAGGGTAGATCTGAGACATGTGCCACTTACGTCTTTCCTCTTATCCTTTATCAGTTGGTGGTACTTCCACTCTGAAAAGGACTGAAGGAAGTTGCTTGATGGTTTGTTGTCCACTTTCTTGAGGGCTGGGTGCATGCATCAGGTCTGTAGAGAGGTCATTACCCAACATTCATGTCATGGTGGGCTAGGAATGCCGCACTTGTACCATCAGCACATCTCAAGGTAGGGTTTCCTAAACCGTGCATTGACAGAGGACTCAATTTTGGAGAGGGGTGTTAGGGATGTCTTCCCTTGCATTATCATCACTCCTTTTCTGAGGGCCGAGTGCTGTCCTAGGCTCTGGAAGCAAGTTTCCTCCAAGAAGTCATTCATCGGTCCAGTGACCTTTCATGGTCCTTTCATAGACTAATGTATTGTAAATTAATGAAGGGAGTTGTAAAGGATCCTCTATATGCCTGACTTGGCTTGTTGGCATCTGTGTTGTGCTCTTTCTGGTCTTGGATGCCAGCAGCAGATTATCTTGACAACCCAGTTTTCACTTACCTGGTGACTGATTTGGAACCAACTGTCTCTCAGTGACATAGCCTTCAGATGGAGCAGGGTAGATTTGCCTGAGTGTCATCAGTATGACCTTGGTTTAGAGGAAACAGCTTCACATGCCTTCTACCATTGTCTGCAGGTGTGCCCATTCTGGGACTGTCGGTCAGTTGACGGCTTGTATTGATCCCAAGTGTCCATTAATATCACATACAAGTGTGATAATGTGCTGTCCCCATTCTCTGGGGCAAAATGGATGGTGTTTTTGACACTGCTAGCTGGATGGGGGTAATCTTGCGATATAAACGCTATTTGCATCTGTTTCTGGTAGGATTCTTTGGGCATCAGCTCAAAATTAGGATCAGAACTAATAGAAAGTATTTGTTATCGACAGATTTCAGCAAAAGGTGGGTAACAGTGGCAAGCCTGGTTCGTGTGAACAGGGTTAGCCTTGATTTTCTTTTTTAAGTCCCTTTTGATGCAACGGAGTGGTTTCCTGTGACACCCCCCCACTCCAGTCAAGTTAGACACTATTTGTTTACCTAGTTAATCTGAGTGTTGTTTCTTGCCTGTTCCCAGTACTCTCTTTTGTTATAATCTGTCGAGATTCTCAAAATCCCCAGTTTGTTTTTGTCCCCTTTTTATCCCAACTGGGTCAGTCTTTGGTTTCCCACTCTATCATTTATTTTTCCTTCCCACTCCATTAGTGAGTGTGCTTCTTGATTTTGTCGAATGGCAGAATACAGTGGCCACTCATTATTTTTAAGAGGTGGTTGCGTTCTACTAACGTCTGTTATGCTTTAGTTTGATTTTGTTATATTTTTAGTTTGTTTGGGGGTTCTCCCTCTTCCTCATTTCATGATTCATGAATTTTTTATATATTTTTGTAGAACAAAAAAAAAAAAAAAAGACATTGATCCTTTGTATATAGAGGAATTTTTACATCATGGGGTTATTTTGTAGGTTCCCTATGAATATGTGGTATTTGTAGGATTGAATGATGAGGGATGACTTTTTGTGGTGAATGACTATCTTGTAATAAATAAATGGTCATGAGTCTGATTAACTAGCTCTAGGATAGTTAGTGATGACCAGTCTTACACCACCTCCCCTTTGGCCTTGTGTCAAAATTATTCATTAATTATGAATAATAAATATACTTTGACTTGCCTAGAGGAACTACTGACATTTGAAATCACACCTGGACTCTTGTCAGTAGTGTTGTTTTATTTTTTGTTTTTATATATTCTCTAACACTCAGTAACCCTTTTTTTTATCTTAGCAGCTTTTTGTTTGGAGTGAAATAATTAAAAGAAATAAAATAAAAAATATAATTGTTTAATGAAAAACATCTTGGTTACAAAGTTAAAAATATTAAAAATATGTAATTCATTTTTTTTTTCCCTTTTTGACTCCTAAAATAAGTGGTGGGGTGAAATCCATTCCTAATGACGTATTTAATGCAATAATTTACTTTGGTGTTTTTACTTATCAGTATTTCTTGGTGATTGAATATGTATAAAAAGTTAGGAAAGGAAATTTGATTTGTTAAGTGGCATTAAATTTTAAAAGTAGTCTGGTTTAGGTAAGTAAAATATTTGAGATCAAGTTTTGTCAATTTGTTCTGGTTGTATATCATCATTTTAAACTTTTGAAGCCTGATGAAAATAATGGTTGTTAAGCTGAAAAGAAATGTAGTTTTTGAAACTAGATACTTGCATAATTTGAATGTTTGTATTAGTGTATTACTTCTGATGTGCTTACATTTTGTCTGATTTATGCATGGTCATTTCATAGCATTCATTATCATTAAAGAATATTTGAATATATTTCTGATATTTCCTTAACTTTTCACATGTATTAAATCACAGAAGTTGTCATGTATTCGTTATTTTTTTAATAGATTATTTTTCCTAGATGTAGTTTTGGATTGTCCAAAAATTGAATGAGGTTAGTTTCTGCTGTTACTTAACAGTGGGGTTGGTCTCCTACAGAAACAGGAAAGAGCTCTGAGTGCTGTAACTAATATAGGTTAAAACAAAGGAATGTATCAGTCAGTTTGTGAAGAAAGTTGTCAAAACGTGTTAACTAAAATTGAATAAAAAAAAAAGTCTGTTACCACTCCACTTAATGGTAGTAATGTAACCTTAATATATGTGACAAGTTGACATAGAAGTCAGTATACATTCATTTTGCATTTGTTTTTTTTTCCATATATAATTGACTGTTGAATAGTCATTACAACTTTAAAACTGTTCAAACAACTAAAGTTGGAAAGTTTTAAAACACAGTATAGCTGGTTTTACTCCAGTTTCAATATTAGATGCCTGCTTTGAGCTTTGCATTTGATGTATGTTGCTTGCAACTAATAGTTGTCAATTCTTTACCTCAGTATGTTGTTTCTCTATGGCTTATTGATAACAGCAACTTGTTGGTAATTTCCAATTGATGCTGTTTTTGATAGAAAACTGAGAAATGTATATTGGTAATGACTGACAAAAATGCTCTATACACTGTTACCTACTCATCATTGAAAATTACCATAAAAAGAAAGACCTTACAATTAATCGGTTCAATCATCATTTCATTAAACATGTAATTTTTCAGCTTATATAAATTACTTGCATTGAAAGACTAGCTATTTTTTTAATACTTTAATTTATAGGTTTTATACAGAAGTCATTTGAATTAATTTGTATTTTCCTTTTCAAAATCATAATCAGTTTAAATAAAATGAAAGTAATTTGGTTAGCTAAACTAATTTTCATCTTGTCTACAGGATGAGCTTTTCTGTTTGGTGTGGGGGGATGAAAGAATTTCTGGGATCCACTATAACTTTTTATCACTTTGTTGGTTGGCAGCCATTAGTAAGGAAGATTTAGATAAATTTACATAGCTTCCTCCCAAAAAACAAAAAACAATGTTTAGGTATCATTTTAAATAGGTTTTCAATGACAACAGAGCTAGACAAGGAACTGTATGTTTAGTTGTCAAACAATGTGCAAAATACAATGGAAATGATCTTATGGTTAAGCCTCAATAAAGCAAATGTATGAAATTAACTCTTGCCTTATAGGTGCTCACTATAAACTGATACTCTCCACAATATAGCTATATCTGTCGCTCTGTTAACATTTAAAATGATGAAATAAAAAAAGTGTGATGCTATTGTAAAACTTTTAGGGCAACATTTATCAGTTAATTGTTAAAACATTTAACTGGCAGAAGTTCTGATTGATGAATGAATTGGCAATCATTGCTCAATAATATTAACTTAATCAACTACTTGTCAATTATTGCAATCTTTTGAGCTCCTGCGCCAGATGAGGCTAAGGTCTTCTGCTTATAAATTAGAAGAAAATCATTTAAATTTTTTTTATTATGTTTTATCTTTTTATTACAATATATCTCTTTTTTTTATAATAATCTATGATAATTAAGCTGTATAATTAAAATTGAATGTCTGCTGGTTACTTTCTGTAGCCTCATTGTTATCAATATTGAAAAGGCTTCTCAGGATATGGAATATCAATTAAAATCTTGTCGGAAACCAATTCTTCATGTTAAAGTCATAGTGTTAAAAAATTCTACATAATGCAATAAAAATGACATGAAAAAGATGATAATGCTTTATTTAATAAAATATAGAGAAAAATAAAAACCATTTTAAATTTCATTTAAGCTGTTAGACCACCCACCACTATTCAGGGTAAGTAAATTGAAATCTTTTTGAAGAAAAAGTATTGGTTGTACATTTTTTTTTTTTTTTCTCCAGTGATCCCTTTATTATTCTCTTATAAACATTATCTTGATGTTAATATGAATTTAAATATAAAAATTGTCATTTTATTAATTGATATTTTTCAGCTCGCCAGTATGATGTTCCACAAGCAGTAGAAATGTTTCGGAAAGTTAGTATTTTTTTCTTTATTTTTAAAACAGCAACTTTATCATACAGTCAAAAAGAAACCTATAAAATCTGACATTGATTTTATTACATAATGTAAAATACAAAAAATTTGAATAACTGTAATTAGCTTTGTTGGTCATGATTTTATCCTGATCTCTGCAGTTACTTAAAAGTAACTTATTATGTTTGTTCAGCTTAGATTATCTTGGAACCATTTTTTCTTCTGGTGTTTGTAAGTAATGTAATATACAAAATCTCTGTCAATTAGATTACTAAGTTGTGTTATTGTTGGCTTTGATTTGTGTATTTGATCCTTGCAACTAGTGGGGAATTACCTTTATATAAACAGAATATATACTATCAGATCAGTACTAATCAAACACAAAGTATTGACTATGACAATAATTCAAGAAAATCTGTGTTGTCAACATGGTTTTAATACTTTCAAGATAGTATCCTCATTCTATCTGGTTTTAAGTTTTCTGGATATTTTAAAATGCCTATTGTCATTAAGATAGGGAAATCTAATCAATATTTGTCATTGAGAATGATTAGATAAACATATCTGTTGCCAGGCTTATATTTGTTAGCTGTTTGCATGTTAAAGATATATATCTAGTAGAAGTGCAAATAAGCAAAAAAATAGTTTTGTTTGAAATGTGCAAGGAGCAAATTGTAATTTATTCAATAATTATTCACACACATCCAAAGAAAAGTGATACTTAAGGTTTAAAATGCATTTTTAAAAATGAAAAAAATCTTTCTTGAAGCATTTATTTTAGTTTTAATTTTAAGTTAATACATTTAATATTTCTACTAGGCAGAATATTTTACTGTATTCCAAACTGAATTTAAATTGATTGGAGTAATTTTTTTTTTTAAATCCATAAAATGCTAGAATCGTCCATATTGACAAATCTGTCAACAAAATGTAATTTTCAAAAATAAAATATTTTTCTGAAACAGTTTGAGGAAGATCAGTTGATTTAATTAATCTGATTTGAAACATATTACTTAATTTTAGTTTAAAATATCAACAGAAAATAAATTTTTAATATGGTGGTGGGTGTTTTCTGTAACAGTTACTTGACGAATATAACATGAAAGCCCTTTTTATTTGTTTTTTTTTCTTAACCACTTTGTAATCTTGAAATTTTAAATATTCTAAGCAATCTAATATTGAGTTTTGGGTACGTTGGCATTAGAAAGATGCTTTTTGAGGAAATATTAGAAAATTATCAATAAATTTTAACTTTACTATAGTTACCACCCTTATTTTCTGATAATTTCATGATTGGACATCTGTATTTACAGAAATGGACATGTGTATGCACATATGAAATAAATTTAAAATTCTTTTTAAAATATTTGTCTGAATTATTGAATTAAGCTTTTCCATTTTTGATTAGTAGTCTTAATTTAATAACAATATCACTTGACCACTACAAATTGGTACAGAATTTTAAGATTTAAGACTTTATAAATTATTATTAAAATTTAAAAAAAAAAAAAAAAAATTCATGTAAAAATTCATCATTCATTAAAAAAAAATTTTTTTTCTTAACACATTTTAAAACCACTAAACTTACAGTCAACAATTCACTTGTAAGATCCAAATTACAGAGAACTAATATCATTTAGGAATTCCCATTTCCATTAAGGAATTGTGTTCCTGATCAAATCAAATTCATGAATAATTATATTGGATATATCAAGACTCCATTCAGTATCCTTTAAACACACATGGAAACCTACTAAACTTCATCTGCATAGAAAATACAAATATAATACTCATCCAGATATTAAAAGGGTAAAATAATGGAAGCACTAATAATAAAAAAGAAAAAAAGCCCACACTCAATAACACCAACTATAAACATGGCCACAATGTGCTGACCATGTTTAGGAATAAAAAAAAAAAATAATATAAATTTGCATCACTTTAGAGGCATATAGAAAAATCTACACATTCAGTTAAAAAAACAAAAACATTCTTGATAATAGCTGAAAGTGCTTGGCTATATATATAAGAGAGAGAGAGCATTTGGACAGTTTTTACACACTTTACATCTAGAAAAGAAATCACTTCTATGAACACAAGAAAAATTGAATAAAAAGCTTAATTGTAGTACCTTGTCAGTTGTTTTTACGGAAACTTCTATAAAAGATGGATTGCTGCCCAAATACACAATTATTACACACACACATACATACATATTCTCAACAAAATCCAGATAAGAATCGGCACTTTGTAACCGAGTTGTTAAAGCATGCCAGATCTAATGACTGTTTCACTTAGGTGAATGCAGGTTGAAATCCGGAGTAAGATTTCTCAAATATTCAGGCCGGTAGATGGAAGTAAATATATATATATATATATTTCACCAATTTCTAATCCCATTTTTCCTCTCAATTCGTTGTTGGAAGTTTTAGCTGATGATCCTGAATCCTTAAAAAAGGATTTAGGTGAAATAAATTATCGAAATGGTACCTTAAAGTGGTTTGCTTTTCATTACATTATATATATATATATATATATATATATATATATGTTTAATAAATAAACAGAACATCTAATGAAATTTGGTATTCACTAAAAATAACATTTAAACAATAAAATAAAAATGTCAGATTAATAAATGAAAAATCTATTCATATATATGATGGTGGAAAAAGGTTTTGTGTAACTTGTTTTTTCCCTTAGGACTTCATTGGACTAGGTTTTTTTACATTGATATGACTGCACATGAACAAGAGACATTGGGGATTTTAACTTTTGAAAATATTTTTGAAAAAAAATTTTATTTTATTTTTCTTTAAATGTATTTTGTTTTTTAATGTGTTTTGCATATGTAATCTAAACAATTTCATTTAGATTCTTCTTGTTTCTATTATCTTTTATTAAATATCCTACATTGTGATAATAGATGATCTGCTTAGAATGGTGAAACATTGTAGGAACCTAGATGCAATTTTACTGAATATGACTTAACGATTAAAGTATTTTCTAAACAGTGTCTAGTGAATTATTTTCTTTTAATTAGAGTAGCATTTTTGTATGTCAAAATTGTGGTCAGTTTTTTTTTTTTATGGTGAAAACTAATGTTTTGTGAATTTTTTCATTAAGTGTTTCTTTTGGGTTCATATAATCTTCTATTTAAACTTGAGGTTTCTCCAATATATTCTTTCTGTCAATTCTTGCAGGTGATAGTAAATTCCTCCAAGTTTTGGCTTGTTTTGTATTAAATCTTTTATTGTTTTAGATGTAATTGTGACAAATTTTATGTTTTGTTTAGATAAATTCTTTTCAATTGTACTTATGATAGTGGGTAGAAAAATATGTTTTTGACTCGTTGGGTTTATCAGGAGGGGCTGTTTTTCTATTTTGGAATATTTTATGAGCCTTTTGTTTCACATTGAATATGAAACATCTCTGGTTCATGCACATATGTACTCACATCAAAGTAAACAAACCTAGTTTGATTAAGTCCTAAGGGATGAAATGCATCACATGAAAACTTTCCACTTTGTTAAATATCTTTCCTCCAAATCTAAACTTGATATATAAAAATTTATATATTGTTTTATATATATATATATATATATATATATATATGGTACCTCCTCACATTCATCATAACTAAGGGTTAAAATGAATTTTAAAAAATGAGAAATCTTTCTTGAAGCTTTTATTTTAGTTTTAATTTCAAGCTAATAGATTAAATTTAATATTTCCAATAAGCAAAATACTTTGCTTGATTTCCAAACTAATTTAAATTGATCAAAAGGAATTTTCATTTTGAAATTTCTTAAATTTTTTAATTTATTTTCATTTTTAAACTTCAATGTAATTCTCTTTATTAAAAGATCTTCTAAAAATGAAATATACTTTTCTCAAACTTTTATTTGTGGAATATTAACTGATTTAAAGTATAATTAATCTGATCTGAAACATGTTATTTACTTTAAGTTTAAAATATTGCAGAAATGCATTTTTTTTAACATGGTGACATTTGTTTAAACTGTTGACATGTTTGACAGATTGATATTTATCTGATGTTCTATGGGGGCTTTAGCTGTAAAAAAAAAAATGAATGTGAATGTCTTTTATATATATCATTTTTAAGTACTCAGTAATCTTAAAAAATTTAATAAAATATTCTCTGTAATCTAATGTTTATTGAATTTCAGATACTTTTTGGCTTTAAATTTTCTATAGTTATCGCTCTTATTTTTTGATAAAGTCGTGTATGATCATTGATATCTAAAAAATCAGTATGATGGACACCCAAATTCAAAATTAAAAAAAAATACTGGGTATCCTCAGATTGTAAGAAGCTTTATGATTAGTAAATACAGTTTCACTGAATAACAATATTCCCTAAGAGTTACATCGAAACTGAATTTCAATAGATGTAAAAGGCATTAAGACATTGTTTTTAAGATGTATATTATTCATAAAAGCAATTAAGTTTTATAGTAAAATAATGTTTTACTTTTATTGTTTTTTATTTTATGATTTACAGCAGATTTTCAGTAAGACTGGTCTGATTTTACAAAAATGAAAAAAAAAAAAAAAAAAAAAAAAATTTAAATTCTCCAAAGAGTTCTGTTAACTAATATAATCACTAAAATTTCACATTGAATTTCTCAGTTTTCATAAAATTAAGTCAGGTTATATGCATGTTAAAAAAAATTCTAAAAAAAATTAATTTGTGAATAAGGCTTAAAACTTTCATTAAAATCTGACTATTATTTTATTTTTGGAAGGATTTTCTAAATGTATTTTTAACACCAAAAAAGAATAAAATTTGATATGCTGATATATGATCCATCCACTGACGCAAGAAAAACAAGACTTTTACTTAAAATTTTGAATATTCTAAAAGGATTAAAAAATTAAACGTCCCAAAAATACTTTGATCTTTCCTCTTGATAATAACAAAGATTTTGATGATAAAATTTAGTTTTGGGTCATTTTTTTTTTTTTTTTTTTTTTTTTATCATATGCACTTTTTTAGGGTAAATTAGTAGAAGTACCTAAGATAGATATATATATATATATATATATATATATATATTGCTTACTCACTTATATATGTGTATATATAACATGCACAGTACTTAATGGAAAGCACTTAATATCAGTGATAGAGCTAACATATCCAGTTGTATGGATATGTGACTCTGGGTTTCATGCATTTGTGATCATCAGACAAATGATTTATTTTTTTTAAATTTGAATCTATTTATACTTGTTTGTGTTTGATAGTGGGAGGGGGGACTTCTCTGTGTTTGTTTGAGATGACACTTTTTCACATACATACAGGTGTACACGTTTTAGTTCACACAAACATACCCATATAAACAATCCAAGATTAGGCACAGATACACATCCATGCTTTCAAGCATACATGCATATACAATTGTAATTCTATTTCAGTGTCAAGACTTTAGCGATGTTCTTTCAACAAGGGGCAGGTTGGGGTGTTCTTGATTCTTTTCAGATCGGCCACCTGAATCACCAGACAACCTTACACTTCCTTACACACATGTAGACATGCATATACACTCCTATTGGTTTGGGCCTTTCATCACCACTTTGGTTAAGTGGGTTCTATTTGTGGACATGGTGATGATGATGTGTTTGTATTTTAAACGCTGTCTGCTTGTGTATTATTGACGATTATGACTGTTGATAGTGCTAATAATTGATAATGGTAAACGGTAAATTTAGCCCTAATGATGATGGAAACAGAAGTGTAATGGAAAAAAAAAAAAAAAAAAAAAAAAAAAATGACAATGGTAATTGTGATAATAGTTGTAGTAATAATAATAAATACTAAAAATTATATATATATATATATATATAATATGGGAGTGTGGAAACTATAGATGTATATGGGGTATATATGTAGTGAGGTAATATATAAAAACCTCTATTTAGGTACTTGTAAGTTATTTTTGGGTGACATGTTTATTGCTTGTTAGACCCCTTATGTCTTAATTATCATTGCTATGTTAGAAATAGAATGTGTAAAATATAATTTTATCCAGAATTGGGGCCACAAGCTATATAATATTAAAAGCTTTATTTTTATATATATATATATATATATATATATGGATGCTTATATGAAATTAGATAAGTATATTTATAATCTTAGTAGACATATACTTGATTATTTCTTTGTCTCTCATTCATTTTATAATTTATTAGTTTGAGTACTATTATTACTTTTATATCATTATTTTTAATTTTATTTTCTTTATATTTATTATTTATGTTTAGTTTTATTAAGAATGTCTTTAGTAATTTTATAACTAATATTAAAGAAAATCTTACCCTTTTCTTTATATATATGAATTTTTTTAACTTGATTGTATTTTTATGTTAAATTTGAAATCTTTGAGAAAATTACCTGATTTTTCAGAAAATTCTTTACTACACATTATCTTTAATATTAAAGGCCCCTTTTCCTTTTTCTTTTTTTCAAAGTATATATAAATGTCATAATCATTGGCCAGATAGAATATTATGATTGCACACATAACCGTATTTAATTGATTTTCTCCTCCCTTTCCTTTCTTTCCTCTTTTCTTTTTCTCTTTTATGTGTCTTTAACTGTCTCAACTGATGTATCCATGTTTTCCATAGTAGTCTGTATTTTAAATTAGGTCAAGAAGTCAGTTGTTTCAACTGTAAATTCATTTCTATTCATCTCAATCCAAATTTTTAAAAAATTTTCTCTGTTACCTCCTCTCTGAATGAGTTCATCTTCTGTTTCACAATCTCACATACGCCTTTTCCTGTCTTTCTTTCCACCTGTCTCACTCTTTCTCTCAGTCTTACTTGTGCGTCTTTCTTTCCAACTTTTTCCCACATTTTCATGTATACACATTTACATAAATTTTGTTATTTAAACCTGGAGAAATATTTTCAGTTACCTTTCGGATTTGAAGGTCTGATTAATTGAGGCCATTTTTACAACCCTAATGAAATAAATTATTACCACCATGAAGTTTTAGTGTTTGTGCCTTTTTATAATATATATATATATATATATATATATACACACACACACACACATATCTATCTATATCTCTATCTAAATATATATATATATATATATATATATATATATATATATATATTGATATGTCCTGGAAAGGGATATTTGTTTGAAGTAGCAAAGAAGGTTGTTGACTACTGTAACCGGGTAGGACAATCTACCAGGTAACCATAATGGACTGGTCCTCGTCGTAGTGGTAGGCAATAGGCGAAGTCCATGTACCTCCACATCAGCCTGTATTTATGGCTGACACCAGCCAATCATATTACTGTGAGGGGGAACCCAGGTGTATGCATATTCATTACATCACCTCCCCCTGAGCTAAATTTTCCCGTGAAATTTAGCTTCAATATTTTCTCTTTTTAGAGTCTGGACTTAATTGATTGATTTTTTTTTTTTTTTTTTTTTTTTTTTTTTTTCCCTAAGTCTTTTTTACCTCAATCCTCCTTGCAGTGGTGGCATTTGGCACACTGGTACCTCTGGCCTTGAGGTCGGGGATACCTCCATTGGCGAATGTTGATTTACTGGAACGGTAATTTCAAATGCGTCATACAGGACTTCCATTGGAATTGCTTCAGTATTTTCCCTGACCTCTGTTGTGTGTCTGGGTCTCAATTGATTCCAATGTCTTTTGCACCAACATTTTTCCCCCTTTTATGTCGTATATGACCCGTCCAATTCTTTTGTTTATTATTCCTTCTTCCCAATACATTTTTCCAGCCCTAAAGTTCTTGAAAAAAAAAACTTTGTCACCTGGCTTATACGCTTTAGACATCTGGTTTTCTTTTTTAGCAGTTTTCTTCCCCAGACTAGGCAACAGCCTGTCGAACACAGAGCGTATTTTTCTCGCAAACATTAACTCTGCTGGCAGTAACCCTGATGTCGTATTTGGGTTTATCCTGCGAAAAATTTTTGAATACTTTCATTCGTGTCCACGCCTTGGTTTTTCTCTAATATGCATTTTGTGCTGTGCCTTGTTTTCACTTTTAATTAAAATGTCATCTAAATATGCAATTACATAATCCATATCAGCCAACATTGTGTCCGTTATTTGCTGGAATAGGCTTGGAGTTACCTTCAGTCCAAAAGGAAGACGATCTAGTTTAAAAATCCCTTTATGCGTGTATTGTCAGGTACTTAGAACATTCTTCACTGACTTTAACCTGAAGGTAGGCCTCTGACAAGTCCAACTTTGAAAACACTCTACCTCCACTTAATTTAGTGAATATATCCTCCGGAGATGGTAGAGGGTATGCATGGTCTTTCGCACAATCATTTAAGCCTGTCGAAAAGTCAGCACACACTCTGATTTTTCGGTTTTTCTTTTTTATATGTACGGTTGGAGATGCCCAATCCGAGTAATCGACTTTTGAAATTATACCAATTTTCTCCAACATTTCTAATTCCTCATTTATTGTGTCTAGAGCCAAAAATGGTACTTTTCTCTTTGGTTTAAAGATTGGTTTAACATTTTCTTTCAATTCGAAGTTGACTTCTGTTTTTGTGCACAGACCTAGTCCTTCTGAAAAGTTGCGAAGGAATTCACCTTTCAAATACGTAATAAATTTTTGTTTGCTTCATCTTATAGTTCTCTATGACGTTTTCTTTTTTACAGAAAGAATTTACCAGTAATTCCCATAAATTAAACAATACAATCCGGTCTAAACCAAAGACGTATACTGAACCAGGGAGCACATACACTTTCGATTTGTGAATTTTTCCCCATGAACAAAATGTTACATTTTAATTCACCTCTAAACTTAAGTCTTTTTCTTGACACTCCCCTGGCAATTGTCATTGGTAGGTAACCGATTTCCCCCCCCCCATGTTTGCTTGTTTATTACCGAGATCTCACTTCCTGAATCGAGTAATAATTTTTACGGTATGCCCATTTATTTTTACATTGAGGTATTTTCTTCTTTGACCCTCCTCAATTTAGTTTTTAGACAAAACTACTTTCACCTTTGTTTGAGACTTTGCTTTTACTTTTCTCTGTTTTGCCCGACAATGGGAACTTCTATGGCCTACACGCCCACAATTAAAACACATTTTATCCCTAAAGAAACATTCCTTCTTTATATGCTATCCTCCACATGAACTGCATATAATTTTTCTTTATTTTGTATCCACTTCTGTTGTCTTACAGTTTGTATTCACGAAATGCTCTTCTCCTCAATCTGAGTATTTTTTTATGTTTATAAGTTGCTGGCATTCTTCTGTTATTTTTTTGTAGCGTAATCTTCGTGTCCTGTTCCATGATAGTGAGGATTCTTGATCTAATTTCTTTGTCCTTCGGTGTCATTAGACCCTGCACAAAAATTAGACACTTGAACATGTCACTTGACAATTCCTTTTATTTAAACACCTCACACTGTGCGTTAACCATACCTGCATACATGACAAAATCCTCATCCTCTTGTTTTATGATATTTAGACATTTGTATCGTGTATGAAACAGACTATCTCTGTCGTTGAAAATTTTTGACAAAATTTCGCTGAATGTAATTTCTTCTGGCTTCTTTGGGAGGATTAAATTCATGTATTTTGTATTTTCTTCTGTTAACTTCTGCAACAATAGAGCAATTTTTTTTTTTTTTTTTTTTTTTCTTCCCCTTGTCGGACCATTGTTCACATCTTTTTGTAAATATTGTTTTAACCCTACAAAAATAAGCCAGAAATGTTGAACCACTGTCAGGGCCGTATTTAAATTCGGAGAATGAATTTGAAATTCCTTCAGCAGAAAAAATCTAGAACCCGGTTCTTTTGTTGTCCTAGATGATGTCTTCCCAAAGTGATTTATTGTCTTTTGCCTGTTGTTTGAATAACTTTTCAAACCTTTGTTGTTGGCATTGTTGTTGTTGGCGTTGTTGTTGTTGGCGTTGTTGTTGTTGGCGTTGTTGTTGTTGGCGTTGTTGTTGTTGGCGTTGTTGTTGTTGGCGTTGTTGTTGTTGGCGTTGTTGTTGTTGGCATTGTTGTTGTTGGCATTGTTGTTGTTGGCATTGTTGTTGTTGGCATTGTTGTTGTTGGCATTGTTGTTGTTGGCATTGTTGTTGTTGGCATTGTTGTTGTTGGCATTGTTGTTGTTGGCATTGTTGTTGTTGGCATTGTTGTTGTTGGCATTGTTGTTGTTGGCATTGTTGTTGTTGGCATTGTTGTTGTTGGCATTGTTGTTGTTGGCATTGTTGTTGTTGGCATTGTTGTTGTTGGCATTGTTGTTGTTGGCATTGTTGTTGTTGGCATTGTTGTTGTTGGCATTGTTGTTGTTGGCATTGTTGTTGTTGGCATTGTTGTTGTTGGCATTGTTGTTGTTGGCATTGTTGCTGTAAAGTGACTTGTAGTACCTTAGTTAATTCCACAATTTGTTCTATTCTGCCAACGTATCCACAAGAAAAAATTTTGCTCCAATTTATGTAGACAATAAAATTTTTTAAGTCCAAAGAAGAGGGGGGGGCAATTTCTTACTTTCTGTAAGCATTGCACAAGTTTTTCCTTTTCTAACATTCCTCATTAATAAGCATTAAAACAAAAATAAGGGAAAAATTACTTACTTTCTGTAAGGGTCGAACAAGTCTTTCTAACATTCTTCATTAGTGTTGTTAACTGCATATTTTATTTTATTTTAACTTGTGAGGTCGTTTTGAATCTCGTCGTCAACTGATATTTCCCAGAAAGGGATATATTTGTTTGAAGTAGCAAAGTGTTTGTTGACTACTGTAACTGGGTAGGACAATCTAGCAGGTAACCATAATGGACTGGTCCTTGTCGTAGTGGTAGGCAATAGGTGAAGTCAATAGGCGTAGTCCATGTACCTCCACATCAGTCTGTATTTATGGCTGACACCAGCCAATAATATTACTGTAAGTGGGGAACCCAGGTGTATGCATATTCATTACATCAAAATATATATATATATATATATATATATAGCATCCTCTATGTGATCACTAAAAAAAAAGAAAGTATAACTTGATAGAAAAGCCCCCACAATTGACGAAAACAAAATTTTATCGTCAAAATGTTTATTAAAATACCTTACAATCAGCTCTGAATTGTAACATACAAAGATATTATTTAATTTCAAATGCTTTCAGTTGCTTTTATGAATATGGATAATATTGTCTGAAAGCAAAAAATTTTTTCGATGAAAAATGAATTTTTAAAACAATTATTTGTTATTTCTTAGATTATTTTTGTTTTTACATTAAAGTTGTTAAATATTCTAAAATTAGTGAAAATGATGTACAGTTTAGTCAATGATGTTATTAAGTAGATCTAATATCAGATTATACATTGTAAAGCTGGTTACAATCAGCAGACCCCCAGTATATATAAAAAAAAAAAAACTAAATTTCACATGGCTTCTGTGTTCTAAAACGGCTGTAATTCAAATGTATGGAAGACTGGAAGCAGCATTAATGCAATAAGACTTGACATTATTACTATAAGTGTTGTTTCCTGCTGTAACGGCCTTTATTTTTTATTTTTGCAAATTTTTCGTGCAAAATGTGTGGAGAAAGTAATTTGATTTTTCAATTTCAGCTGATAAGGGTACCTATCTTATGAAATTGATATGATCTTATTTTTATATAATAAAATGAATGGAAATACAAATAATACTGTAAAATGTAATAAATGATAAAATTTCATAAGAAACGTACCTATAATTAATTAGATACCTTTCTTATGAAATTTTATCTCACTCTCAAGTTTTATTTTAATTTATTTTATAATATATTTTCCATAAAGCATCATAAGTGAAAAGGTGAAAGCTAAGTACCCCCCACAAAAATACCAAAAAAAGTTAGTGCTGAAAGTTTTCCTTAAAAATAACAAGGTAAATAAGTTGGTTCACTTAAAACTAAATAATTGTCACTTCTGTCCTTCCATACAATAACTTTCCCCTCACGTAGGATGTCAATATGTGATGAAATCATCACTCAACACTTGTCATTTCATCACCCTTCTTTAGACCTGCTTTCTCTTATTTTTAAACTGCATCTTTTTGGTGCAGAAAGTAAGTAATGTTTGTTTCAAAATATGTTAAATAAACTTTATAATTTTTAATTTTCTTAAAATAAATTTTGAAAAAAGTATAATTAATTTTTAAAAGATTTTTAAACGGATAATTTCACTTTGTTTACAAAATGGAAAAAATGGTTGACATGATTGATTTTCTGTCAATTTTGCTGACTCTAAAAAAAAGATTTTTAATAAAAAATTTCAGTCATGCTAAGAATGATTTAAAAAAAATATTAAAAAAATACTTTGATCTTTCCTTGTAATAATAACATAAACATTTAGACAATAAAAAATTATTTTCATAAAGTTTAAGGCCCTTTTTATTCATGCTATGCTCTTTTTAGCGATCTCATGAAAGTGTGTATGTATGTATATATATATATATATATATATATATAATAGTGTGCAGCTTATATCATAAGCAATTTATACAAAGAATTAATTAGCAATGTTAATGTGATTAATGGCAAAATCACTTTGCTAGCAAGACTTAATGAGATGTTAATATTGCTATGTTAATGTGATTAATGGTGAAATCACTAATTAATTCTCTGTATAAATTGCTTCTTTATAATATATATCTGAGTGAATTAACTGTAAATTGCCAACACAGTTTCTTTTATCTTAAAATATAGTTACATTTTTAAAAATTACGTATTACCATTTCTTATAGCCATAATTTATTAATATATAATGGTTTACCCTCTACTAGTAATTACCTTATTTTGTATATTCAGATTTAATATTGCTATGTATTGCCATCCAGTTAGTATTATTAATATCTTATATATATGTTCCACATTTTTTTAATTTTATCTACAGGCCCCTTTAAGAAACTTCCTGAATCTAAAAAAAAATTTTAACTTTGTCTGATTAACCTACCCTTCCCTTCAATACCCTTTCAAAAAAATTGAACATGCCATATTTGTCTACAATCATGATACATTTGTTGTAACATATTTTTGGCAATCATTAATGATGGCCTGTCTATGTTCCAGTTTATCATGACATGAAAAATTAACTCGCCCACCTCCACCCTCTGAGCTTACTTTTCTACTTAGTGTAGATATGACATTTAATTGGTTAATCAAGAAATCAAGTTTATTTTTAATTCTAACCTTATGTCCCCCACTTTAACCTTTAGAAAAGAGGTAACACTTTGTTCTTAAATTTCCTTAAAATCATTTAATCACAGTTGCTTACGATCACCTGAAGAGGTACAGTCATAGTATTGAAACCTGAAAGCTTTTGTGCAGCGATTTCAACATGTTTTTATTATCTCTTATAATCAAAATAATAATATTGAGATATATATTTTTTTACATATGTAATAATAATGAGTACAGACAATCCTTAAAAATCCATTTAATTATAATTTATTTCATGACTATACAAATATTCATCTCTTCAGACCAGTTTTTTTTTTTTTTTTTTTTTTTTTTTAATAAATGACGTCAATTTATTCAGATGAAAGGAAAAGAGTGGAAAAAAGAAAAAATTTTAATATTAAAAAAGGAAGAAAAAAAATAAAAATTTCAATATAAGATGTATTGTAAAGAAATTTGTTGGGGGGACAGAGGGAGAGGGAGAAGAGAGGGGGAGGGAAAGAAAAGAAAGTAAAGAAGTAAGAATTAAACATAAGCCAATAAGGTGACCTAGAAATGATTTTTTTTTTTTTTTTTTTTTTTTTTTTTCTTTAAGGACTGAACAAAGTGTAAGGAAGGGAGTGATCAAATTTAAAATAGATAAATTGAATTGAATGATATTTGTCATTTTCGACAGTGAAAGAATCATTACATTATCATCTCAATTTCAAATTGAAGATGATGATAATATTTGACATCAATAAAATAAAGTAAATTAAATAAAATAAAAAAAAAATTAAAATATATAAAAATACAAAAAATATACATAAAAAAATATTAATAAAATAATTAAATAAATTAAGAGATAAATAAAAAAACAATTTTAAGGAACTAAAAATATACATTTACAAGGAGGCTTGTTTTCTTGTGTTGTATAACCATTTGTTTGGTTCTATTAATCATTCCACGTTTTGTAAACTGCTAGTTGACCACAGAATAAGTGACAGGTAGGATATTTTTCAGTTTTCCTTGAATTTTCTTATTTTGTTTTCTCTTACCAGAAATGTTTTTTTACTGTTTATTATTTCAATATTTCCTCTCTCTGATTTGCTAGTATTCAATTGGGGATATACTAGTTAAGAGAAATGAGTGACCATGGGTCAGAAGAACCTGAAAAGGTAGAGGTTGAAGAGATAGTGGGGCACCGGCTAACAACTGACCTGAGAGAGAGCGGTGAGGGGACTTTTTTTTTTTTTTTTTTTTTTTTTTATTAGCTGTTTGGGTGAACCCAAGGTAGTTGAAAGACTGGATGGTGTCTATCAACGTGATAGAGGGGCTGGTCTTAGAATTTATAGGGGGTCACCTAGTGAGGAACCCCCGAGTTGACCTAGACAGAGGGGACTTTTGGTAGGCAAATATGTGGATGAAGGAACATCAGTGGAGGCATTGAGAAGCCTCATGAAGCTGTCCGAAATGAAAGGCAAATCTCCTGGAGAGTTAGGAGTGAAGGCTGAAAAATTAGCTTCCTTGACTTTCGTCAAAATAGAGAAAATGTTGCCATACAAACCCAGTTAGCTGACCTGTATGTGTAAGTACTCAAAGTATTGCATAAGGTATGATGTAATTAAGGAAGTCCTGGTCAAACTGTTAGTGGCTATTGCATTAGCTAAGGATAGCAAAAGAATTTGGGGAAAAGGTGAGAGGCAAAAGAGCACAGATGAAAGGTTGGGAGGTAGGCAGGCAAGGAACCCTCCACGTGAAATAGGAAGGTGAAGCAGAAAAAGATAGACCCAGAGTTATGGGAAGAGGTTACCTAATATTAGGTTGGTGCAAAAATAATGACGTAATAATGTCGTTTTTTGACGTATTTTTTAACATAAAAAAAACGACATTATTACGTCATTATTTTTGCACCAACCTAATAGAAGGGCATGGATGTTGAGGCACAGGTTTTATAAACCCACACCTGGCAGGTTGGGGCTGGTATGCTGTACCTGTCACTATGAAGGCCACAGGGCAGTGGGCTACACAACAAAGTGGGGGTTAACCTGGGATTTTGATGAACCAAGATGCACTATGATGCAAAATGATGTAGGATAAAGAAGACCCCTCCCCTCTGACAACAGACACACCTCTAGCAGACAGGATCAGGGAAAGGCCAGTGGGCTGCCTCATAAGTAAAGGAATGTGGTGTTGGGCACATGGCTGGGTCAATCATTTTGCTACAAACTTCCCTGGAAGAAGGTGCTGGTTCTGTAATGAATGCAGAAGACTGTCAGGGACCCCTGTGATAATGATCGTAAGGGAAATTTTGCTGCTGGCACCCATGTTTGGACAGGTGGAGGGTTGTTTCTCCAGGGGAAGATGGTTAAAGTATTCTCCTTGCTCACTCAAAAGGGAGAACTTACCTGTGAGGCAATGGTAAGTGGATCTACAATGAGGGCCTTAATAGATATGGGGGCATCTGTCTCTTTAATAGAAGAGCATAGATATAAAAGCCTGAAGAATCTGGGGTGGTTGAGAAAACCTGACATGGAGATTAGTCAGGTGGACAGGAAACCAATGAGGATGAGGCAGATGGTAATTCCCCCCAATGAGAAGAGGAGGGACAAGGAGAATCCACAATTTCTATATAACACCAAATCTCTGGAGATGTAATCTTGGGAGAGGATTGTTTGCACCAGCATGTAGAAAGCACATAAAGTTCAACCATACTGTATTAATAGTAAATGGCATAGAGATGCCATTGAGAGATACTCCTGGTGAGTCAGTAGTGGTAGTAGTTGATGAGGACATAAAGTTACCTCCTAGAACAGCAGTCAGATGTAGACTGATGATAAAGGAAAAGTTTAAGGAAGGAGTTTTTCAACTAACTCTGGCAGACAAGTATGGCTCTAGAAAAGACAAAGTACCCCTGTGTGAAACAATAGTAGAGGTGGCAGAACTAGTTATTATGTTGGCCAATCAAGCCAACAAGACAGAAGGGAGAAGAGGTAAGAACGGCCTTCTCACTAAGATCCACAAGACAGGTAAAATCTGACACAAAGGGAAAGAAAGGACCAGATTGAGTAAGGAGAGTGAAAATGAGGAAATAGTGGCTTGTAGAAGGTTTTGAGCCAGAATGCAACTGATATGGTGGTTAATTCAGACAAGGGATTGTGCCAGACCCTCTAGGGTGACCATCTACAAGAAACTTTTAGTGAAGGAGGCTGTCCAAAACATGTTAAAACCAGGGATAATTGAAAGATCTGTGTTGTCCTGGAGATTTTCCATAGTGGTGGTAGATAAAAAAGATGGTGGGCACAGATTCTGTGTTAATTTTAGGAAGTTGAATGCCATATCAAAACCTTGGCAGTACCACTGGTCCTGCTTGGGAAAGCTAGATACTTCTCCACTATAGACTTAAGATCAGGATATTTGCTTGCTACATGGGCCTGTTTCATTTCAGGGTAATGTTGTTTGGCTTGGTCAATATCCTGGGTATTTTTCAGTAGTTAATGTCCATAGTGCTAAATGGAACTGAAGATTTCGCTATGGCCCATCAGGACGATATTCTGAACAAGCATTTTGACCACTTGAGACAGGTATTGGGTTAACTAAGAAGGCACAGTTTGAAGTTGAAACTATCAAAGTGCCAGTTCTTAAGAGAGGAGACCAAATAATACCTAGGTTTCATTATAAATGGGAAAGGGATTAAACCCAACCTAGACAAGATAGAAGTAATAAGGGAAATGCCTGAGCCAAAGACGGTGAGGCAGGTGAGGGAATTCATAGAAGCTTTATCCCAGCGTTTTCTTGAGTAGCAACCCTTTTGATAGCATTGACTAAAAGGTCTGATAGTCCTCCATCCATCTGAAATTAGCAGTGTGTTTGACTGCCTAAATGGGGCAGTTGACTGCTATTCCATTGCTGGACAAGCCAATGGTTCTCTACACTGATGCTAGTAAACAGTGCATAGGAGTAGTCCTTACCCAACCATGCCCAGACAGGGATGGTCCAGTGCCAGGCATACTGGAGGAAGTGCTGGTGTATTTCCTATCATATTTAGACACGGCAGAGATGGCCTGTGATACAGAGGCATACACCGTTATGTATGCCTTACAAAAGTTGGATTATTACCTGAATAAGGTGGTGATTACTATTAAAATTGACCATAAACCACTCCAATATTTGGAGGCTGATTGGCCAAATAAAGATACAGCAGTGGGTGCTGAATTTGAGCAGGTGCAAGATAGAGTACTTGGACAATACCTGTGCAAATCTGCTGTCGAGAATATTAAAACAGCTGGAAGCAGAATTAGTGAGAGTGGAGCCAGAGGTAGATGAGAGGGCATACCAAATAAGTGTGATTAACTCAAATAGGCTAGGAAACTGCCCTGTTTTGGAGACAGATATGGAAGAAACCACAAAGGTTGTGACTACCCTCACTGGATGGAAGAAATTAAGAAGTCAGGAGAATCATGAAATAGTTGCTCTCAGAACAAAAGTAGTGGCAGGAGAGACCACCAAGTATGCAGTACATGAAGGGAGGGTGTATTACCTCTCAGGGAAGGATGAAGAAGTAAGGTTCAGACTGTACATGCCAAAGGGTCTGAGAGCAGAAATATTGGGACAGTGTCATGAAGGACTAGGTCGTATGGAAATTGATAATACGTGCGACCTGGTGCAAAGAACCTATTACTGGTCTGGGCTGTATAATGAAATCACCAACTATGTTCAGTTGCATGGTATGTCAGGCCCAGAATAGAAAACAAAAGATGGCCCCACTGGTAAAAGTGGATATCCCAAATCTCTTTGAAAAAGTTAGCATGGATGTATCAGAGCCATACAGGGAGACCCCCAGTGGGAACATGTATATAGGGAGTTTTGTGGATTGGCTAACAAATTGGCCTGAGGCATATGCCGTGCCAAACAAGAAAGTTTGGACAGTGGCTGATCTAGTGATGAATGAAATATTTCCTAGGTATGGAGCACCTGTGTGGCTGGTCATGGACAACAGACCAGAAAATGTGAACAGAGTAATGACTGAGGTCCTGGCAAGTCTGAACATGGTACACATAACTATTTCCCTCTGTCATCCCTGGGGTAATGCAAAGTTGGAAAGATTCCATAGGACCTCAGGAAATGTGTTAGCAATGGAAAACACTGGGAATTGGGACCTGTATCTGACACAGGCCCTGGCAGCTGTGAGGCTTACAATAAATGAAGCCTCTAAGTTTTCACTGTACTCTATGCTGTTCAGGCAAGATGTGGTCCTGCCAGTGGATAATTTGTTGAAACCCTGCAAGAAGTATATGGGAGAGGACCATCACCAATTAATAATCAAGCAGCAGCATAAGTTGTTTACCCTAGCAAGGAGGAAAATAAAGAGAACACAGAAAAAGAGAAATGAGAGGGTGAATAGAGGAAGAAAGGAGGTAGAGTTGGGGATTTTGTGTTCTATAAAATTGACCTGAGAGAAGAAAAATTGGATCAGAGGTAGAATCCTATTATAGAATAGTGGAACAGATGCATCCAGTGTCATTTGTAATCCTGGATCAAATGGTGGGGTGAGTTAAGAGGGTCATTCTAATGACCTGAAATTAGCTGAGATAAATGATTGGAAAGTAACTGAACCATGGAACAAGAAAGCAAGGAAGAGAAAAGCAACCCTTGTGGCGCCAGATCAAGTCTCTGAGGAGGAAGAAGAAGAGAGAAAAAAGTCAACTGCCAGTAGAATCCTTTGTTGGTGAATTGGGTGGTGTGGTTCATGCACTAATGTGGACTTCATAGCAGCGACCAGTAGCATTCATTTGTCATCTGTGTCGATATAAGGGCTTTGTGATATCATCACTCCATCTAACCGTCATTGTGGGACTATGTGACAAAGTCCCAAGTTCTGACTCGAAACTTCTCATAAAGGCGAAAGTGAGTGAGTGGGAAGAGGATGAGATACCTCTTTCCCAACTCCAAAAACGATTAAGGGAAGAAATTAGGCCAGAAGTTGAGCCAGAGTAAATCTTAAGTAGAGACTGAGATGGGTGGGAGACCCTGAATTGCAATAAAAGAATGACTTTGGACAATGGGACGAATGGACTTGATGTTGGTGAGCAACAATGTTGGGTTCATTAAAAAGCCTATCTGGTAACTAAAATTATTTTTTGATGCTGTTGTTGGTCTGCACAAGGGCCAGTGTGTGTAGCAGTTGTATTGGTGAGACAAAACTTTTAAAATGTAAGCACCAAGCACCTGTCTATGACCAATCAGTCCAGCTTGGTTAAAAGAAGAAAAGCTTGAAAGTAGGAAACTAAGAGAAGTAGTAATATGCTCCAGAATAAGTGAGTATAAAAGTAAATGATGGGTGGTCAGCAAAGTAAGACAAGGAAATCTTGTTACCCTTGCAGGGATGGATGGTATGAAAAAAATTGATACTGCTGCTGATGATGATAGAAGCCTGAAGACACAGCCAGAATATGTTCAAGAAATCAAATGATGTGATAACAAGGTCAAAGTGGTTGCTCACATTTGTGATAGATTTAAAACCATAGGAGTTACTATTAGGTTGGTGCAGCCAGGGCAAAGTATACCAGAGCAGAGTGGTACCTCAGGCTATTGTATTCTCTAGAATTGGAGACGGCCATAATGGGGGCCCAGTGGAAGGATATGAGGAATTATCTGAAAGGAATTGAATTATTGCGAAGGAGAAGAAAGAGCAGTAGTCCCTATTTTTGAAAAAGTGCTGAGTGTCCTATTTGGAAAAGTGTCTGAGGATGACATCAAGGTTATAAGAAGGAAACTGGGAGTAGTAGAAAAGGATCAGATAATCCTAGCCCAGGTGGTAAGAGAAAGTGTATCGATACTGAATGTGATGAGGATAGAACTGGCGAAGAATAGAGCAAGTATCAATTGGTTGATAAATAACCTGAGGGAATTGAGACAGGAAGTAGCTAATAATTTAAGAATTAAGTGGTTTCATACAGCAGCATTTCCAATTATTAAGACATTTGTTCCCAGTCATAGTGATCCCGGGTCACTTGAAGGAATTGTTATGCAGGATACAGGCTGAACTCCCCCATCATTTGAGGTTACTGGTAGACCTCACTTAAGACTTATGGAAATACTACAATGCACTAGGTTGTGTTACCTTGTTAGAAGATAAAAAGCTATTCTGATGTACATTGGACAGAGAAAGTATTTTTTGAATATATCAAGTAATAAACTTACCCATTCCCTACCCTTGAGTAAAACAGGACTTGGGGTGGTTGCAAGATACTGAATTGAATTCAGCTAGGATAAAATTTATGATGTTGATGATAGAAGAAACAAAGAAGTGTCAGGTTTATGTGATGGGTAATCACAGATTGTGTGTGTTTGAATTGTTTAAAGGCAATAGAGAAGAGATTAAGAAAAACTGCCAAATAGATATATTGACAGTGTGTTGCCACATGCTATCAGTATATTTGATGAAGTCTGGGCAGTAGTCACTCAGAAGCAGATTGATCTGTCTAGAGTGTGTGGAAGTGAACTCACTAGGACATTGAGGGTAGAATCCCCATTGTCCTTAATAGACCTACCCCTAGGATGTTTCGCATTTGGAATATCCATATCCCTTTCCCCAGAGCCGCCACCTGTTAAAGAGAGACCAAAACCTCCTATTGTGGAGGGGAAAAAAAAAAAAAGGTGACCAAAAAGGACAGACCATAGAACAAGAAAAGAAAGGGGTTGTAGATTGGAATGAAGAAGTAAGAGTTTGAGATTCTCAGGGTAATATTGAATAATAGGTAAGGGGTGGTGCAAGCCCCTGTAATTAAAAATTGCATAGTATAATGAAAGAGGAAAAGACTCTTTGAAAAACATTGCATGATATAGCAGAGAAAAAAGGGACTCGTGAAAATAGTGCATGAGAAAAAGAGAATATTTTTTTTCTCTTATCACTACTGCATGTAATAGTAGCAGGGAACTAATACATGATAAATAGCTTTGTTAGTGGTTTGGGGGATTTGTCATTTACAAGTAAATAACAGGAAAGACAAGGGAGAGATGTAACAATTTAAGTGTTGAAGGGATAATTCGATAGCTATACCAAGAGACGAGGGAAGATTTATTAAATTCCATGGATAAAGGCAGAGGGGGAGGACAGAAACATCTGATTTTTCCTTTATAAATAGAGAATTGAAATGATCAAGAGAGACGACTGCTTCACCAAACTCCTGTGACTTCCTGCTACTGAAGAAAACCTATGACTTTGAGCTGTGTTCCAGAAGCCTTGTCTAGACTTAGTCATACCGAACAAAGTGTCAGGAAATATTCAAAGAGAGAAGGGTCGAATAACTTTGCATGGATAACATATATTTCTACCTGAAGAAATGATATTGTACTATCAGCTCTGTACAAGAAACATTATATAAAACATTTCCTTTATTATAATTTATCCTATGACTTGTGGCTTCACTTTGTCTGGACCAGACCAATTCAACAATTCCTGCCAACAATTGATCTTTGCCAGCCTTGTGATCTAAATCAAACAACATGGGGCAAGGCAAGGCAAGGCTTGGATTAAAGTGATCCATTCAACGGTCAGCTGTGGGGATTGAACATTGGATGGACCGGCTGGGCAAACATCACAATGTCATAATAAAAGCAGTTACTGCAACTACTCTGAATCCATAAAAATTTTGTATGTGGAATTAATAAATGCCAAATATTTCAAGTACTTCAATTATAACAAATTTAGTATAGTATTCTGTTCATAAATGTGCCTCTTCCTGGGCAAAAACCAGCATTGACGCTTTCATTCCAGCACTGAAATACTAAGTGAAACCATGATCTTATCCTTGGTTCTCACATGCCAGCTCAGTTGCAACAATAACCCATAAGAATTGCTTCTTCCAGCTATACCAGAGTGATAGGTCTTGTAACAGGCACACTTTGTCATTGCTCATAATGAGTGCAAGCGTGTCCTCAAAGAAGCAAAGTTGCTATTTATTGATAGAATGAGACTGAATTATCTCACAAGTTTGGTTCTAGAGATTACTTGCAGCTCTGCAAGAGTCTCCTGAACAATAGCTAATCCTCAGTCCTTCCTCTCTCCAATCAATTTGAAGTATTGGCATCTATTGCAGATAAGGTAGTGCTTTGCTTGGAAGTTCTTTGAACTCCACTCTTTACTCATCTGGAGTACTCCTGCCAGATTTCCCAACTAGAACAGTCTCTGCTGAGTTGCTATGTGTATAACCCCATCAATGGTTTCTGACATTTCTAAATTCGATCCTACAAGGCAAGTGGATGTGACAAAATCCCTGCTGTCATCCTAAAGAACTGTGCTCCTGATCTCTCTAAACTTTACAATAAATGCCTTGTTGTTTCATGCTTTCAAGCTTGTTCAAAGTCCTCTTCTGTAATTCCTGTCTTTAAGAATTCTGGCCTCTTAAATTATTGCCCCATTAATTTACCTTTTTTCTTTTTTTTTTTTTTTTTTTTTTTGCAAAGTACTTGAGGCCTTAATCAATGCCAAACTGGTTAAGCATTCTATTAGGTTGGTGCAAAAATAATGACGTAATAATGTCGTTTTTTTTTTTTTTTTTTTTTTTTTTTTAAAGTATTTTTTAACGTCAAAAAACAACATTATTAATGGCCGTCATTGAATTTGTTTATGAAACCTTAGATAAGGATGGTAAAGCTTTGGCATTAGGTATTTTGAAGGTACTCAACAGGATTTGAAATGCTGGCTTTCTATGCAAGCTGAATGGCTATGGTGTCATAGAATAGATATTTGGCTTAATCCAAGCATTCCTAACAATTCCTGTAATGAAGATAGTGTTGAATGTGCATACTTTCAGATAATTTATACTAATATGGGAGTGTTTCAGGATTCTATCCTTGGACGTAGACTTCTTCTGATCTTTATCAATGATCTCCCCAATTTCATGACATGAAATGGAGTGACTAATTGCTACGTCTACTGCAAGAAAAGTCAGTTCATTTTCCCATGCTATAAATGCTTTTTTTTTTTTTCTTTTTTTTGTCAGAATCCATCTTGCACAGATTTTCAACATGTTAAGTGTTTGCTTTTGATCATTAAACAAAACACAATGTGCTCATAGTGACAGTTATCAATAATATAGAATGGAAGATAAGCAGATGTGTTTTGTGTTGAAAGTAATATTGTGTTGCCAGCTTCGTTTTAATTAGCTTGTTTTGGATCTTGAGTAGATCCAACTCTATGCCTATTGAGCTGTTGTCTGGTGATGTGAAGCACTCTTAGGGCACCGGCCAGTGATTCCCACCTTCAAAAGGATGGAAATTATTGACTGTGTATTGATTACTGTTGCCATATCTGGTCTGGTGCTGCTGTTGTACATCTTGAGATCCTTGACAAAATTCAAAAAGTGTTTGTAAAGTAATCAATCCCTACCAGGTATCTCAACTTGAGCCACTGAAATGACATGGCTTCCCTCAGTCTTCTATAATTTCATGGCAACTGTTCTGATGAGCTTTTGTCCCCTGTTGCTCTGACTGCATGAATTTAAGCATACTATTATTTTGTCAACTAGGCCTAACTGTTTTACTGTTGAACTAGCTAGATGGCCACTTCTAATCTAACAGTTTCTTTGCTTGCGCATCTCACTTGTAGAACATGCTTCTGATTTCTTGCTTCCCTGATAATTACAATCTTCAAAAATGTAAATGTAACATCAAGTGCCATCTTCTGTTTTCTTGGACTCTGTTCCATTTTGGTCCTTTCCTCAATCATCGCTTTGTAAAGTCTTCTTGTACTCCCATAACCCTCTGCTGTCTAGTGACATTATCAGCTTGCATGGGGTGAAAAAAAAAAAAAAGAGGAGATAAGGAAACTGAGCATAATTTCATGTCAAATCCACTAGGGTCTGACCATCACTGACAGATTTTTTTTTTTTTTTTTTTTTTTTTTTTTTAAATTTGGAACACTGAAAGAGCTTCATGATAGGAATTGAATGGTACCAATTTTATATCTCTAGTTCAAAGGGTTCCAGAGATATGACACTTTGACCTTTGCCAAAAAAAGTGAATTTTGGAAAATAATCACAAAGTTTAAATATCAATATCTCAGTTGTTTTTTCACCTACAAAGCTAAATTACGTACCATTTTAAAGTATTTCAATAGCTCTAAAAGGTGATCTATTTATTTTTATATTTAAAGGTCAACCAAGATAATATGACCCTAACATTTGACCTTTAATTTCTAAAGTATCTTAATTTTTTTTTTTTTTTTTTTTTTTTTTTAAATTGGACAACAAATTTGTCAACCTCATGGCAAGATATGTACAAAGTTTTGTGGTGGACTTTTGATTGTGGCTTGAATTACGAGGGTTTTACTGAGTTGGGACAAATTCAAAATGTCTGATTTTGGTATTTACCACTATATGCTAACATTTTCATATCTTCCAATATAGTCTATCTTCAAGAATCTCTTTGAATGCTGATTAATATTCACAAAAGAACTGTGATCCTAAAATGAACAGAATTTGTGTTATTTGTGGTTAAATGTTGACCAATTCAGTGGAAAATAAACAACTTTATTTTTGGTTTTGTTTATATTTTAATTATACAACAAACAGATTTTTATATGAAAAAGTGACATAATGAAAATAATTATTTAGTGTTATGAATTAATGTTAACAAAATAATATGAAAATATACAACAAACCATTAATGGTTAACAAATTTTTGTAGGCATTTGACATGCTGCACTAAGTGTACAAAACAATGAATTTTCTTTTTTCTTTTTTTTTCTTGTTTTTTATATTTAAAAGAAATAAGTTTTGATCTGAAAGTGATACATTGAAATGAATTTTTTTTTAATTCTTAAGTCATAAGTAATTTTTAATTTCATATCTATTTTTTTTAATTTAAAAAATTTTTTTTTTTAAATTAATGTTGGTGTAATAATGCAACATAATTATTACTGATAAATCCTCAGTGGGTGAAAGTTATTTACTACAAGACAATGACAAAGTCCACCACAAAATTTTGTACATATCTAGAAATATCCTATCTGCTGTGTGCAACAGCTTTCTCGGATCAATGATTAAAAATGGTTTTGAGCAATTGAAACATGTAGGTCTTAGCAAGGTCCATTTTTTTTCTTTTTTTTTTTTTTTTTTTTTTTTCTTTTCTTTGAACCTTGTGAACTGATGTTACAGAATCACAAAGAAATAAAATCAAGTACCAAATAACAGAAACCACATAAACTGAGGACTTTCAACAGCAGCAACAATTAAAACAGCACATGTAAATTAAAGTGAAAATGACATAATCAAGATGTTGACATTCCATACTACTTCAAGCAAAAGGCAAGGAAGGAAACCCCCATCAATACTGGAAAGAGTGATAAGTTACTGGAAAAAATTTTCCTGAAAAATTGTTTTAAGAGAATGATTTTATAAGTTTTAACCAAAAGTAACACTTGCTGTTCAGCCAATGAATGGTTAATGTTTCCTTATATAGAAACGTCTAATATTATTACAATTTGTAAAATTCTATTTTTTTTCTCGGATTTTATAATAAATAATTATTTCTCTTGGAACAGATTTTTTTCTTTAAATACAAATGACAAATCAGCAGGATAAGTAATTGTTAAGTTTTTACTCTTCTTTATATGCAAATGAATTTGTATCCATATAATTCACTAAAGATGTCATGAAATGAATTAGTAAGTTGGTTTCTTTTTGTCAAAGAAAAGTGCATAGGTGCAGTAGGTAAAGTTTAATGGTATTAGCAACATTACTATTCATTTGAAACCAACAATCAAGATAACAAGACAAAAATACAAAAACAAGATTATTCAGGACTTGACCAGTGAATAAACTAATGAATTCAAAGATTTATAATTTTGGTCTAGTCTGGCA
Source organism: Acanthosepion lycidas (assembly GCA_963932145.1). Taxonomy (NCBI): domain Eukaryota; kingdom Metazoa; phylum Mollusca; class Cephalopoda; order Sepiida; family Sepiidae; genus Acanthosepion; species Acanthosepion lycidas. The sequence continues at coordinate 92,809,523 of OZ010574.1, forward strand.
TAAAATATAATTTTACTTTTTCCTTAGTTAGCATGTTTTGCCTTGTCAATACCTCATAAATAATAAACTGGGATTGTGAAGAAACAGAAGGAAAGACATATCAGAGACACTGTTTGGGTTCAGTGAGAGAAAGAAAGAGTAATTCTTTCATGTGTTTAATTTCTACTTCAGTGAAATGGAAAAACTTACAAATTTTTTTCATTTGTACCCTCTTACTTCTTTAAATAATGACCTAAAATATTATTCAAAATAAAATAGGACAAACATTCTACATGTTTTCCTTTTCTTTTTTTTTTTTTTTTTTTTTTTTGTAAAATAATTTTAGCAAAATAAAATCTTTTGTAATGTTAACTTTGCTCTCACTGATTCCAACCACATAGTAATAATATTCAGTGCTTTTCTTTTCATCAAATCTTTATAAGACTTGATAAAACTAAATAGTGATGAAGAGCAATATCTGTCTTATTGATATAAGATAATCATTGTAGAATTGAAGTGATGCTTGGATATTTGAAAGTGTTGGTTACTTTGCTTTTTGAAATTTTCTTTTATTGGGGATTACCAGATTAGTAATATAAGAGTCATAATTAACTCTCTGCTCTTGCATTACTAATCTAGTAATCCACAATAACACCTGGCTTCAAGAACAGCCCAAAGCAATTATGGACATAGAAAAGCTCAGGAGATATGAAAAACCAGATTAACTACATAACAATCAATAAGAGATTTAATAATATAGTTCTGCACAGTAAAACCTATCCCAGTGCTAACTTGTGAGTGACCACATTTCTCTATGATGCAAAATTAGGTCAATTACAGAAACACACAGCAACACTGAAACACTAATGTGACAGACTCTAGGATGATTCAACTTATGAACAGATGTATGCTGAAAAGTAACAAATTTTAATTGCACAAATGAAAAATTTCAAGTGGCACACAATGGAAGCTCTAGTAATATCAACAAATGATCATCCCATGGAAAAAGACAATGAAATAGATGACCAGATGAAATAATACAGAATATTGAATGCAAACATTAGGAATAAATGCCCTCAATGAAGTGTGCATTTTCTCACCAGATTTATTTAATCTATCAAGCCAGGTAATCTTAAAGAGAGCTGAAGGTTCTGCTGGGGGTTAGGATAACCATAACAATGTAAGATATGCAGATGACACCATGTTGGTTGTCACTAATTGAAAAAGGCACATACTTCTAGAGAGGATAGTAAGCAAGTAAAAAGGACTAACCCTCAACTGTCTACTGTTCATTGACAGATCCAATTATTCATTAAAAAATTTCATATTTGGCATTTTTGACTTGGAACTTCCAAACTGTTTTTTTAATCAGACATTTTTATTACTTCAAATGTTATTTTTATGGATACCTGTATTTTAGATGTTTCTTTTTAAAAAAAAAAAAAAAAAAAAAAAAAAAAAAAAATTATTTTATTTTATTACTGGTCTGTGCATTCAAGAAAACTTAAAGAGGGCACATTTTCTTTAAGTTTTTCTTGAGTGCACAGATTGGTAGACAGAATAAACATTCCATTTAAAAAAAAAAAAAAAAAAAGAAAAAAGTGGAGCTTCTACTCAAATACCACTACCCACTAAAAATAAAGATTGAAGTAATAAAATATGTATATAATCTGAGCATATTCTTAACTTATTGAAAACTAATACATTCTGAATTTGCATATTTATTTTATTTAAGCCATTTTGGGAATCGTTGACATTAATGGATTGTTGGTAGAACAGTAATAAATACAAGATCATTTTAAATTTTATATTTAATATAAGATTTTATGGTGGGCCTTAATGGGTTAAAAGTGTAATAGGATTTTTTTTATTTTTAAGCCTATTAACAGGCATCAAGACCAAAATAAGGTGAATGGTAGCATTAATAATTTTCAAATTATATTAATAATAATAATAGTAATAATAATTTCAAAATTCTGAACATTTACCTTCAAACTAATTACAATCTACAAATATAATACATTTGTAAAACTCTAAACTGATGCACTGGTTTGATTCTTAAGTAATTTAATAAATACATTTCTATTTAGTCAGTAAATGGTCCATAAATGAATGCCATACTTTGAATGTGTTGAGACATGTTTGAGTTGATTAAAATCTTTTTTGACAGCACCTGAGAGAGGACTATCAATCATTTCCATTTTCTTTCTTTATATGTATGTAAACTTGAAAATCTGAAAATTTAATCTGTTTTTCTCAAGTTACAAAAGAATCATTTTGTAAATATTAGAGAAAAAAAAATTGACATGAGATGATTAGTGTTAATGGAGTGGGTAGAAATTATTCCACCTAACGAGGCAGTTTATATTCTTGACATGTTTTGATATTCAGCTCACGTCTTTAGCACACACAACACTTTTTTTTTTTTTTTTTTTTTAAATCAAGTTGACCCCAAGCAAGGCAGTAAAGCCACTGAGACACAGAGTTACTGGGTGTGGGAGAATTAGAAAGCAGAAATATTACTAAGGAGTGAGAACAAAAGATGAGTAATCAGGTAGACAGTAGATAGCGATTGACATTGCATTTAAATTTTTAAAAATTAAAGTTGACTGAAAAGGATGGAGCTGGAAAAGTTCCACAAGCTTAGCATACATCTTTATTGCCATAATCTTCAGGTGATTAGAATTTCGTACTGAACCCTTTATTTCATCCACCAGAGTAGAATGTTCTAGTCCCACATGCCATGTCTCTTCCAGATGTTTCAGTTATCTTCTTTTAATACAACTTACCAAGTTCTTGTCCACCACTGCAGTAGCCAGGTATTGTAACTCACAACTCTGGGTCGAGTCACTGGACCAACCAACGCTTTTATCCACTGGGCCATATGTCCTCAAGTGGATAAAACCCATGATTCCCAACTGAGTCAGGATGTCAACAAAGTCAGTTTGTTTTAACATGGGAAACTTGAGTGGCGGTGCTCAGGCCACAGGTTAATTTCTGGTCTGAGCTAGTCATAGTTATGCTAAAGAAAAGATCCTAGGATTTTGTCCCAGGAGCAAGGTGGGGGTGGAATCGGCACAGAACAGATACTACAACAGCATCTCCTCTGCCCCAGTTGGGTGCCTTCCTCCCCAGGGCAAATGCTAGGCACTTTTTGTGCAATCATTAAACAATAAAATTCTTTGATCTGAAATAATTTTCATGAAAGGATAAAAATAAGTGTACATTAAAAATCTAATGTCCAAGAAACATGATATACTTTGAACAATCCAATCATGGCAACCAAATATAACACCATGGGGAACACATGGATTTGTTCCAGTCACTGATTTGGAAACATCCTGGACAGGAGCCTCCTTTTCCAATATTCTCCTAGAAGATCTGAAGACATCCCCCAGTTCAAGCCTGAAAGATTGCTACACGTCACACAAAACTAAAGTTGACTGATACCCAAGATTGATCAAAATCCTGGAATAATGACTATGAAAGACCAGAATACCATAACACATTTTTAACTTTATTAAAATTTTTTTTTCTTTTCCCCAATTATGTTTGTCAATGGTATGCAATGGTCTGAATTTTGAATCTCTCATTTTCCCACTTTTCAAACATTGGGATGATAGTCTGGTGACATTGTTCAATTATGGCTACTGTGATTTTTCTTTCTCAGTATTTCTCTTCTGTTCTGGTAGTTTTAAAGGATTCCTTATCAGTTTTAGTGCACCACATATCCATAAATATGGAATTCAACTTGCCACTAATGACATATTGGCATGATTTGAGCATATGACTAGCTAACTAAACAACTGAATTCTGTTGCCCATTGGCAAATGAATCACATGGCCCATTAGCTTTGGCAGAGTTTTATTTATTTACTTATTTCTTTGAAAACCTTTCTTTGAAATTCTGCTGCCTAAGAAACCATGATGAATAGGTCTCTGCATAAATAAATTTATCTCAACATTTTTTTAGAGTTAATTTTTGATTTCAGTCGAGTAAATTATTACTTGGCGCGGATTCTTTTTTTTGCCTAAGTTATCTCCAAGTTAATATTCAAATTCAATTCCTTAAGAACCTCTGACCCCATCTAATTTCTTGAAACTGTTTTAATTTTTTCTATGTTTAGTTCCAGTAATCATTAAATGCATTTAAGCTTTTTGACTGCTGCTAAGCCTCTTTACCCCAAACAAATGAATCACCATCTGCCTCATCATAACGGTTGACATTAATATACATTATATTCAATTTTCAGTTATAAGATATTATCACTGACTAAATAGTCAAGTACATAAGTCGAATATCATCTGAAAAAATATTATGGTTGGATTGAAATGAAAAAAAATGACTTTTTTTTGTTTCACATAAATTATTAGCTTTGTTTACCAGCAGTTATCATGAAGATAATTTGAAAAGTAGAAAAATATTTTCTTTATCTTAATGTTTTCCTAGTGAGCTTGTCTTATATAAATTTTGTTTCAATATCAACCTTATTAAAAATTATCTCTCAGTAAGTGAACTTGCTTATTCCCTTTTTAAATTTATCAAGTTTGAATTGTGGCATTTCTATTATGCTAACAGGCCAAACATTTGTTCACTTTCTACTTGTATGGGTAGCTATATAAATGTTGCCAATCTAATCTTTAACATTCTGTTTTATTTATGACTAGCCGTAGAGCCCGGCGTTGCAACAGTAAGAGATAGATCAAGTATCGACCATCATAAAGACTGAAAAATAAAATTGACAAAGATTATTGTTTAAGGTTGACGGACACACATGTCTTAATTAGTTTTTTTTTTTTTTTTTTTTTTTTTTACGAATTGGTCAAACTCAAACAAAAACATTGTTTTCAATTGTTATGAGTCTACCGATTGAATAGAATTTTATTATAAACAATTGTCTTGTAAATGGAATCTTTAAAGCATTCTGAATGTAAAAATAAAGAAAAAAGTGTGCAAGACAAGAAACACTACCTGCCCCCAAAAAGTGAAGTTTTGTTGAAATCGGTTGAAAAATGTAGGAAATCCGATCCCATGTATAAACAAACACACACACAAACAGCCTGGGTTTTATAAGTATAACTCAATATGAGTTGTCCCCCTTTCATTCTCGCGATGACTCTTAATCGTGTTTTCAAATTGATTTTGTGCAAAAACAATTGTTTTTCCAATTTTTGATGCTGTCAGAACCACCGCAAGGTAATTTTACGTAGTCCAGTGAAGTTTTGTTGAAATTGGTTGAAAAATGTAGGAAATCCGATCCAATATATAAACGTACAGGCGCGCGCACACACACAACATGGGTTTTATAATAAGTATGATTCTTTTATTTCCATATTTGTATTTTCTGTTTATTAATGTTTTAAGCATTTGAATTGATCTGATTATAATTAATATTGTAAAACATTGCAAATTTTCTGATTTTTTTTTTTTTTTTTTTTTTTTTTTTTTAATTCTTTTTCTGTACCTGCCTAATGTATGTAAGGTGCCAGATGTTTATTGCTGTGCCAGATATATTTTTATATACTGTGTTAAAAAAAAGAAGCTAACTTTCCTTGGTTAGTGCAAACTTTTTAAATAACATTTGTCAATTTAGATTTTAAGCTATTAACTTACTTTTAACTCATTAATGCCCACCATAAAATCTAGTATAAATTAGTTTATAAAAATCTGGTCTTAATTATAAGTTTCTACCTATAACCCATTAATGCCCAATAGAGATAGGTGGTTTAACTGAAAAAACAACTGTTTTTTAGTTTTATCTTCACACCATGAAACTGCATTGAAATTTTTTATGAAACGGAAATTGTTTAGTTTAAGTGCTATCACTACTGAGTGACTATATCCAAAGAAACTCTATTGAAAAAAACTTTCAGATGTTAATAAAATTAAATTTTATCAACCTTTATACCGTTATTGTAAGAAAAAGATTGAACAAAAATGTTAAAAACATTTAATTGACTAGTTTTAGGAAATAAATGTGAAATCTATTTGTTTACAAAAGAAATGAAGAAGAAAAAAAAGGAAATATGACACTTGTAAATCATAGAATGTTTTCAAACAGAAAAAAAGGAAAATACTACATGATGTCTGAAATCTATTTGTTTCAGCTTTCAAAAAAAGGAAACTTTTTGTGGTAAAATTAAGTTAACAACAAAATAGTGAGTAAAAATAAAAAATAGTTGCCAGTTTCGTCTTAATGTAAAATTTTATGAAGTCAGATTTTTTGTAATTGTTTAAGCCAGTACGGCAATCACAAAACGTTGTTAAAAACAAGAAAAATGAATGAAGATTTTTTATTTTTATAAATAAATTTGTTTTTTATCTAGGGAATGCAACTAAATTAGATATTAAGAATTAAAAATTAAAATAGTTCTTAATTTCACTTTTAAAATGTGTATATTTCCAGATATGCAAGTCTCTAGTGTAAAATTGTTTTTCTACAAATAAAATTGTTTCTATCTAGTGAATACACCTAAAATTAGATATTAAAAAGGTTAATTTGCAGTTTAGCACCTTGTAGAGAATAAAAAAAAGAAAACAGCAACCAGCGAGTAAATTCAAGCTCTCCCAGCTGGTATTCCAACCTTGAGTCGTTCCATCTCAAAAATCGTACTAACAGACTTTTTCTAGCCGCCAACTGTGAACGTCACTCCAAACACCCTGCACTGGGAAAAATTGGTTGCTTTTATATTTGTCCATAATGCCTTGCGTCTTCATGCGATCCCATAATTCATTGCATCCCTGTCCCATGATGCATTGCATCTTTATTGTATAAAAATGCAATGCAAGTCCCCCCTCATTCTTTTACATTATCTGGCCGAGGACAGATTACGGCGGAGCGGTAAGTGCTTTTTTCTCCCTCATTTCAACTGCAGTAGCTTTACATGCTAATCAAATACGGGCTCTTTTTTGGCGGGGACAAGGCAAGTCGCAACCAGTTGTGCTCGTCCCAGGTTCTGTCTCATCACATCTGCCACACACCTGCACTCTGTTTGCATTAAAAATTTCCTGAATACTTACATTTATGTGTAATTGTACATGTTTCATTTGAATTTGGCTTGATAAATTTGATAAAATCTACCGTTTTGGAGTTAGCGTCAGTAAAAGTTTGGATCCATTCATGTCCTGGCAGTGATTGCTGGTGTTCTTTGCATACATTTGCTGTGAAATAGCTATTAGTAATATTCCCTTATCTTGATTATTATGCATGCAGTACACAATTGAGCATGTGTACGTAAATAGTTCTCTTGCACAGTAATTGAGACAAGTAAGATCAATAAAAAAAAAAAATCCTGTTAACTACATTCTTCCACATTTAGCTTTCCACAACGAATGTATGCAAACAACACCAGTAATGGCTGCTGACAACAATGCGACTGAATCCAAACTTTTACTGTCGTAACCCCAAAATGGTAGATTTTATCAAATTTATCAAGCCAGATTTGAATGAAACATTTACAATTACACATTCACCCCCCCCCCAATAACAGTTGACTGGCCTACCAGAAAAGAATTGGCGTATTTTTAATTAAACATGTGGGGTTTCAGTTTTTAGATTTTTAAAAGCCACATCATAAACTAACTTCTGGAGAGCTAACATTTTCTCTCTCAAATGTGTTGTCCAAAGACACAAATATAGATACTTTGTGACAATTTCTTTCGTATTTTACCAGTTTCTTAATAAATATTGTAGTTATTTATAGTTGACAATTTATTCGAAAGTTTAGTAAATAAACTTCAATCCCAGTTATGAATTCTATGACTAAATTACCTTTAAAACCTAAAAACTAACTTTAAGTGAACAATCCCTACTTTATTACCAAAATCCAATTTGCAGTTGTCGGGTTTTCAATTCCAGTGATTATCACGAATGTCTATAAATTTTTATTACCTTTGCTTAAAAACCAAATATTGACCCCTTATGCACCAGTTAACAGATTTCCACAATGACAGACGTTTCAAAAAACAACACTTGAAGGTCGAAAAGTATATGAGGCATTTATTATACCCAACAAGACAAAACTTCTTGCAAATGTCATATTTGCAAACACAACATTATAGCTTGTCAAGGAAAAATGAAAAATCTGCAATGTCATTTGAAAAGATACCATGGGAAAGAATATGACGGAATTCAAAAGAAAGATGATAGCTGTGCAAATGTTCAACCTAGTACAAGTAGATTTTACATCAATACAGGTAAGCATTTTTGCTACTAATAATGTTCCCATTTTAAATAAATGATGAATCAATTAAAGAAATTGGTACAAATTCTAAATGAATGATGAATTAGTAAATTAGAAAATGGTACAAATATAGGACAAGACCCATAACACACACAGTCATCAATCAATATATATATATATATATATATGCACACATGCACGTTGAACTTTTATGAGGAAAAAATAAAATATACATATCCTACACTTCGTAATAGGATATTCAGTAATATTTACCACTTCACCGAAGCGACATTATATTTGCAGGACTACAGAGAAATAACCAAAGTTATTCAAAAATTAATCTACAAAATATTCAGTGGAGTTCAGCAAAATGGAAGAACTAAAAGCTATCATGATTCAAATGTTGGCGCTACAAAAGCAACAATAACAACAACAATTACAAGTTTTTTTTAATTTTTTTACTAAAACTACAGAAGAAAAGGCTTCAGGTTCACTTACTCCAGATGCTGTTGCTAATTCAGTCAGTGAATTTGTATACAACCCAGATGAAGGGATAACTTTTCCAGCTTGTTATAAAAGATATGAAGGGATCTTCAAAAGGAATTGCTTGCATTGGAATAATGAAAAGAAAGTTATTATTAATGAAATTGTTCCCTACTGAACATGAAAAATATGTGAATTATATTTTGCCAAAAAAATAGATGAGATAAATTTTGATGGAACTGTTGTAATACTATCAAAAATTTTTGGTGATAGGAGCTCATTAATTTAATTTTGATGGCAATAACTTAGTAAAGTGCAACAATGAAGATTTTGTCACTTATGCAGGAGTCATGAATCAAGAATGTGGAAAGTTCAAGTTAAATGAATTAACTCCGGATTTATTTAAATGCCTGATATTCATACAGAGTTTAACTTCTAATAAGGATGCAGACATAAGATCCAGGATACTTGCTAAATTAGAAATAGCAGAAGAGTCTCAACGTATTGTAAATCTAAAACTCGATGTCACAAAGATTGAGGAAAGAGACGTTTCACAAGTACTTAGCATCTGACCATCTAAGAGAAAAGACTGTAGACGCTTTTCAACTCCTAACAGAACAGTTAAAAAAGATGATACCCCCCCTCAATATCTGTTACTTGCCACAGTTTCAAAAGTAATTGTTTTTTCAAGAACAAAAATAGCTACGAATTTGGGAGGGTAGGACACAAAAGTACTCGTTGCAGATACAAAAAATGTAGGAAAAATAAAACGTGTGAACCTGATAAATACATGGAGTAAAGATAAGAAGTGTAAAAGGAAAATTAACAAAGCTTCGAACGTGTCTTTAACTGAGTTAGAAACACAGCAAAAGAGGAAATTTGTTTTTGTGGAAATTAATGATGTAAAACTAAAATTACAACTGGATACAGGATCTGATATCACTATCATAAATGAACAGACACAGAGAAAAATGGGTAAACCCAGTTTGACTTCTAATAAAGTTGCGCATGGATTTTCCGGAAAGAGATTGAAGTTTTTGGGTGAATTCATTTGTAACATTTCTTTTGTTGAAAAAACCAAGAAAGCAGTAGTGTTTGTATTAAAGAATACTGCTAATTTATTTGGAACAGACTGGAGTGCATTATTTGACCTTTGGGACCTTCCAATTAACTCTTTATGCAACAAAATCCTTATTGTTACCTAACCGGTGCTAATACAGTAACTGAAAATTGAATTGAAAAAGAGTTTTCCAGAAGTTTTCTCAGAAGGTCTCGGGACATGCACGAAAACTAAAGCTAAATTTGAATTAAGAGAATGTAACACTGACATTTAAACCAAAAAGGGGTCTACCTTCTGCAGCGTTATAACTAATTAATAATGAATTAGACTAGAAAAATTAGGTGGGATCTCAAAAATAGACTATTCCAAATGGGCATCACCAACAGTTTACATTTAAAAAAAAAAAAGAAATAAAATCTGTGTATGTGCTAATTTTTCAACAGGGTTAAAATGAAAGTTTAAAACAATATAACTACCTGTTACCAAGTCCAGACAAAATTGGCAACGTTTTTTTATTTTTTTTTATTTTGTTGTTAACTTAATTAACACAAAAAGTTTTTTTTTTTTTTTTTTTGAAAACTGAAACAAATAGATTTCAGACATCATGTCATATTTCCTTTTTTTTCTTCTTCATTTCTTTTGTAAACAAATAGATTTCACATTTATTTCCTAAAACTAGTCAAATGTTTTTAACATATTTTTGTTTAATCTTTTTCTCTTACAATAATGGTATAAATGTTGATAAAATTTAATTTTATTAACATCTGAAAGTCTTTTTCAATAGTGTTTCTTTGGATATGGTCACTCAGCACTTAAACTGAATGATTTCAGTTTCGCAAAAAATTTCAATGTGGTTTCATGGTGTGAAGAGAAAACCAAAAAAAAGTCAGTTTTTCAGTTAAACCACTGATTTTTAATATATATATTATTAAATATAACAGACAATGTGTATTATGTCTGATCATGCCTTTCTAAAGTTTGTATGTTTGCTTCAATTTCTGGTGAAAATAAAGACAAAATTAATTTACTAATGTCCCCATCCATGAAACAATTGACATCATTATCTTTGATGTATACACCCACACCTGCCTCACACCTATCAACTATTTTAAAAAAATTATTATTAGCATGTACCACTCAAATACATTTTCATGACCCCTTAGGTTAGGGGTGGCCAACCTTTTGATTCCATGCGCCAATATTTTGTATGATTAATTTAATTGTGGCACACAAACATTCACTTCCTTTCAGTACGTGTTGTAATATGGACATATTTTAAAGTTATAATAAAATCTATTCATTTGAAAAATATATGCTTATGACCAGGGGCGTATCCAGGAGTTTTGAAGGGGGGGGGCATCAATCAATGCTTTGACTTTTTTTTTCTCTTCAGATTTTGCAGAGTGGGGGGGGGGTCATGGCAGAGTTTATAATATTTACATAGGCAAAATAAACATAAATAACTTTAGTGCGTCTTTTGATTCTGCTTTGTTTTTGCCAAACCAGCAATATTAGGAGTTAAATTCGTAACTGAACGCAACAAACAATTCTTCAAGTTGGAATCAGACAGTTGCGACCTTTCCATCAAAAGGATGCAATGCGCCACTTGTAAGCATCGAATGTGCTACTTATGGCACATGCGCCACAGGTTGGCCATCCTTGCCTTAGGTAATATTTATACGCAAGTAGATGGTATTGTGATGGGATCTCATTTAGGCCCCTTTTTTCTAAATATTATATGGCACATTTAGAAAATAATATACTTAATGACACTAATAAACCCCCTATATATGTAAGATACATAGATGACATTTTCATTAAAAAATATCCAAATTTTGTCTTTATTGTTACCAGAAATTAAATCAAATGTATGAACTTTAGAACGGCTCATGATCAGACATAATTGTCTGTTATATTTAACAATGTATGTTTAAATAATGATCTGCCCCAATATGCTAAATTTATATATATACACACACACACTTGTGTGTGTGTGTATATATATATATATATCTCAATTTACCAAAAATGAGACAAGCATAAGAATAATTCAGTAATCTAAACCCTTTTTTTCTTTTAAAAGTTGAATAACAATTTGTATATAGAAAAAAATTCACAATGAATAAATTCTGTGATAACTTGCAGATTATAAGAATATCTATATTTCTGACTGGTGCCAAAATAATTAATACGCTATTAAAAGTAATTTTTAATTATCAAAGAGATAATGTTAGGATTTTTAATGATATTAATAGCCCAAAGTTATTTAGCGTAAATGTGTCATGATGCTGCTTCTGTATAGTGGTGGACTGTTGTAATTGTACAGTCATAATTTTGAACAGGAAAATCTCTTAACTTTGAGGGAATTTGTAGCATTTTGGCATCCACCAAGCATTGATTAATTGGATAATATCCTTTTTAGGGATGGTGCTTTTGTGTGAACAATTGAGTTTAGATGACATTACAGCCAATGAAATGCTGTCAATGTTTTTTTTTTGTTTGTTTTTTTTTTTATTTTATCTGTTGATAAAGCTAGCCATAGTGACTAACTTAAATATTTTTATAATTTTGATCTATGTATTTTCCAATGGTGTAATAAGGATTCTAATTAATTGCATTGTTAAGATGAACTTGTGGTTTTAAATCCTAAGACTTTTTTTTTTTTTTTTTCAAATAAACTCTACTTATCTTGCCACAGGTCTCTGTGTGTACACAATATCTTATCCATTCTTAAACTATTCTCTGTTCATACCAAATCATTTGTACATTCAGTATCTGTCTATATTTCTGAGATGAGGTATTATATACATTATTTGGACTATTGTCCTCATCCTTGTTGCCATATTTATTACAATGTTTCAGCCATCGTACACTCCAGCCTTCTTCAGGTGGTTGGAATGTTGAACTGAACCCTTTATTTCGCTCACTGGGTTAGACTGTTCTAGTTCCACGTGCCATATTTAATGGATGTCAGTTATCTCCTGTTAATTTTCCCTCTAAAAGTTCTCCACTGCCTTAACCAGGTATTGAGTGTGAGTTCAAAAACTTGGAAGAACACATAAATCTTGATTTGGTGAATGTACAACATTCAGAACATTTGCATTTGTTTTAAGGTGGTTTTCAAATAGATTAGTCTTCCATAAATTTTATACATCAACTCAAAAATACATTGGTTTATGGGAAAATGGAAGTATGTTCAAAAGTAGAATTCTCCATTTGTTGCCAAACTCTATGAATGTACATAAAATAATGTTGATAGAAGACACTGTAAAAACAGTTAGAAATGCAATTTCCTTAATGTTAATATTTGTATATGAATGCCATCTTTGAAAGTGTAAAATCTCAACAAAAATTTAAAACTTCTAAATTAATATATTGAGTGATAAGCATTTAATATGGGTGTTTTCAAAGTCAACAAATGATGTTTGAAATTGTTTTTTCTTATATGATTTTAATTCACAATATTCCATCTAATTTTGGCCATGGGCCAAAAAAGGGTTGAATTGCTGATTGGGGAAGTTGTACAGTCTGAGATCTCGCCAAATGAATAAACATCTTTTTTGTTTGCCTTTTGTTTGAGTCAAGAACTTTTCAGCACCCGCTCATGTAGTTGCTGTTTAAATATTCAAGTTGTTTTGAATATCCTCATGCAAAAATATTACTCACTTTCTTATATTTGGTAAATATATCACAAAAAATGTATGTGCACATATGCACACACTTCTGTTTTAAGATGTTAATTAGAAAAATATTTTGTAAGCTTACTACTGTAATGCACGTAAAAAATGAGATTATTTACATATGGATTATCAATTTTGCCCCAGATCCATATATCTGTGTGCTTTGTGAAAAGTGCTCTTTAATCAAATGTGGATGTAGAATGCATTTTATATATGAATTATTAGTGTGGGTATATATATATAATATATATATGTGTGTGTGTGTGCACGCACGCTTAAAAATATGTACATTACATTACACAAAATTCTTTCATTTTTCATACACTCTCTTGAAATTGGCTTTCTTATCACAAGTTACCTTATTAGACATGGTTACATTAATCATCCTTCTGGAATGACAAAACTATTCAATAACTAAGACTCAATTTATTTTTAGGAAATGGATTAAATCTGACATATTGCTATTTTAAATTTATTTTGTTTAAATGTTATTTTTTATGGATACTCATATTCGAGTAGAAACTCAGATTTTTAATTAAACAGTATTTTTTTATTCCACTACATCTACTGGCCTGAATATTCAAGATATTTTGTCAGAAAAAATATATATCCTCCAGCAGGATTTGAATCTGACATGCCTAACTGCTCAGCCATGTAGGACTTTCAGTCAAACAAAACCCAAATAGTGCCTTTTGAACACACACACACACACTCTGCTGATACTTGAAACATCTATATCTGTTCTGTATTGTCTCCTAATGTAAACAATTTATTTTTAGGAAATAGATTAAATCTGACATATTGTTATTTTTAATTTACCTTGTTTAAACATTATTTTTGATGGATACTCATATTCAAGTAGAATCTCTGTTTTTTAATTAAACAGTATTTTATATCCAACTATATTTACTGGCCTGAATATTCGAGAAATCTTCTCCGAAAAATATCATGTTCTCACTTTTGACATGGCAGATATTTGCCATAAATATATATTTTTTTAAATTAGTCAATGTATTTTCTTAGCTGTAAATATTTTTCCTGTTTTTAGGATGAACAAATTTGTTTATAAATTACAAGTTTAAACTTTAATTTTCGTGGGCTCTGATAGCTATTTTTTATTTTGTTTTTTATGAAATTTTTCAAATCTGTATAAAAATTTATTTTCAGAGTATGGAATTCTGGAAAAATATATTTATTAAAGAAGTAATGGAAAATTACAATCCTCCAGAGGTAAGAATTAAAATATATAAAGATTGGCGTCACCATTATTATTACATATATTATTTGTTCATAGTCAAACTACAATAGGTTAGTAATTTGTTTTTAATTAAAATGCAAATGTATAGAAGAAACTATTTTCAAATGTTGCATGAAGCAAAATTAAATTGTCTTAATTTATTGAAGTATAGATTCTTAATTTCTCTATATTTGTTGAATTTTAAAAATTTGATATTAATTAGCAGATATTTTATATTTAATCTCTAACTTTTATGACCTGTCTTTCTGCTTTGGAAAACTCATAGATTATTTTTCTTATGTAGTCAGAAGCTAAAATTCAGTTCAATTTTTCAGGTGATAATGAAATACATGCCTGGAGGTGATGTTGGTCACGACAAAGAAGGTTCCATTGTAAGAATTATACCATGGGGGGACCTTGACATGAAGGGAATTATGTGCTCGACTAAAAAATCAGATTTAGTCAAAAGTAAAGTGCTACAGTTTGAGAATGTATTGAAAGATTGTCAAATAATGTCACAAAAGGTAAGTAGATGTTTGTTTTAGATATTAGTATTTGCATTACTTACAATCATACTAATGTCTTCCTCTTACAATTACTATGCCATGAAACTCACTAACCAATTCCCTATTCCTCTAGCCTACCAAAACGATAGTTATCAAAAACTGTTTGCCTTTTCTGGTTTTAGCATGTCTACGTGTTGAGAGCACTCTGCCAACATAGATATGTCAGTTGTGGATGTAAGGCCTGTATGCATAACAACTATATATATATATATATATATATATATATATATAGGATCAGTCATTGCTTTCCAGTTGCAAGATGGAAGTCCTGTCAAGATCAATGTACTGGTGGGTCAAGAGAAGCTGAGTTGGTTGCATGTGGTGCTGTAAGTACCACATGCCACCAACTCAGCGTCTCTTATTGGGTTGACCAGATTCTCTGTTACAAAAAGGAAATCTCCTTAGACGTGAAAAGCAGAATGAGTTCTTTATGCATATAGATTAAATAAATAGTTTAGTTTGAAATTCCCTGGAGGTTATCTGGATTGATAGATACTTGAGGAAGGTTGGAAATTATCATAGCCATAAAACATTGTGACTGGAACAAAGAGTACATTGGTCTGACTAAATAATATAAATAACTCCTCATCCCACTAATTCAGAGAGAAATTAAATAATTATACAATTATTTGGAGCAGTATGAAATGTTAAAAAATATGTTACCTCTATATTTAAATCTTTACCTGTGAACTTATCATTATACATTGATTTATTCAGGCTAAATTTATTAAGAAACTTTATATTGAGGAAAACAAAATTTTTATTTATATTTTCATCGATAGTGTTTTGATAGTCATAGACCTGATAACGGCCATGTCAGAAACTTTTACAAAACAAGAATTATTGTTTTTTTATATAAATTCAGTTATAAATGCTGACAGTTATCAAAATCATGTGAGTGTATTTTTATTACAAGGTCATAGTTATTGGGCAATTAATGAAGCTTGAAGATTAACCTGATAATCATTGTTCTATAGCAAACATCACTTTATTAAAATTTTGAAGTTTTACTCTTGTTAAAGCATACCTTATTTTTGCACAGAGGAAAGAGAACTGTCATATATTATGGACATTTAAGAATAGTTTACTGCTGTAAGTTTAAACTACCAAGACTTTCAGGTAATTGAGAACTCTTTCAGTTCCCCAAGAAATTTGCAAGTGCAATTTCGTGTGAAACATTCCTCTTGTTTATTCCAAGAAGAATTAATCCTTACTATATGTTCTTGGATATCGCAAATGAGCTCACTGCTTTTTTTAAGAATAATTTGTACCATCGAAATTGTTTAGAAACTGATAAATATGTATTTAAGTTTATCACAGAACAATGTGTGGGGCATTAAATGAAGATTGAAATTGGTAGAGTATTGCCTTTTAGATTAGCTATATCATTATATTAATGAAACTTTCAAAATACTAAAACTAAAGTATTGAATAACTTATTTTCAAATTATGCAGTAATTTTCAGTATAAGTACTGTGTGAATTTTCTGTGTGTATATAAGAGATTTATCAGTCTTGTACACTTTATTCTTTTTTTAATGAACTCTTTAATGAATGCTTTTAAAACCAAACTATTCATTTCTCTGATATCATTATCTGATAACTGGAAATAGATGAAATATTCTCATCATACCATGAAATTATTACATCAAATTAATATTTTATTATATATTTTTTATTTTTTTTATTTTGTTGTCAGGAACTTTTCCAGAAATTTACATTATAAACATTTTTTCTTTGTGTTTTGTTTTTTAGCTAGAGAAAGAAGTTGTTGGACAAACGGTCATATTCGATATGGAAAATGTTGGAACAAAACATTTGTGGAAGCCAGGTAAGTAATTAATATTTTTAATATTCTTTATAGATGATGTTCAAATATCAAGTAAGGATTGTAGATTTGAACTATTCAAGTTGGAAATTTTTTGTTTATTTCTTTTTCTTTGAATTAAGATACAAGTATCAGATAAAGAAAAACCATTTTCATGTTTACCAACAATCTTTTTTTTTTTTTTTTTTTCATGACAATATATCAATTTACCATCCAGTTCTATATCTTTATTGGATGCTTATTGTGGTCAATGTATTGAAACCTAACTGCTTAGCTAATAAAACATTTGAATTAAACAATTTTTGTGCTATTAAATATTTTTTACTATTTTGCTGAATCCTTTTTCAAAATGTTTTATAAATATATACACTTCAGTATTGACTTACTGTTATTATTTCTGCATAAAACGTATCTAGTTATTCTGCAGAATAATCATGACTGATGATTAATATTTTCAGGAAGAGTAGCATTTGTGATGATCTATGAGTTGGGCAGAATTTCAGAAAAAAATGTCCATTTAGTTCTGCTGAGGCATTGTTAATCGCCACAGATCAAGTGGAAACCCTTTTTATCAATATCATTTTTTATAAATATCTTAAAAGTCCAGTTTGGATAAAATAACAGTATTTCTTAAATAAATAAGGAAAACTTTTAGAGACCTTTGAAATTAAGTTTTGGGACATTTGCCAAAATAAACTTTTCATTTTAAGTCAATTATAATTTTCAATTTTTGACTAACTTGTTTTTAATCGATATAATGTATATATAGTATAAAGGCTGATATACTTTAAAAAAAATCCTTGCAAAATTGTTCTGAAAATTTAAAATCTAAGAAAGAAAAAAAATTAATTCTATTGATGAAGCATTGTCAATTATTAAATTTGATATTTTTAGAGTGACAGTCTGAATAGTTGAATGAGAAAAAATGAAGTTACGGTGAAGGAAATATTAATTGTAAATGTTTATATCTTGATTATTAATTCATCATGGAAATTTTTTCCTATTTTGGTTGGGAGTTTGTAACAATGCCATCTGATATTTTATTTTTCTCTATCTTCTCCTAAAACACTCTAATTTAATATTTATAACTTCCTATCCTGTTGAATTAAAAAAGAGGAACTAAAATTGCTAGTTACAAATAAAAATTATATTGATTCCAAACTCTTGTAATCTGGGTT
>OZ010574.1:92831753-92921753 GCA_963932145.1 Acanthosepion lycidas
CACTCACTGCCACTGCCAAACATTATGACTGTGGTAATGAAGATACTAGTTGAAATATATCTATGTAAACCGTGGTTAAAATAAATCTTATTCTGTTATTCTGATTTTCTTTATCATTATTCTAAGATTTTGCTAATCTTTGGAATCCATCAATTTTAATTCCATGTGACATGTGGTTAGCTTATTTTATCCCTGTGTTTGAAATTTCTTCAAATCTTCTAAACATAATCTGGGTTAAGCAATCTATCCAGGATGTCACCTAGTAGGCAGATAAGTGAGGTGAGTTAATGTTTTTGATGCAGTAGGGACAACTGAAATGGATTATGACCTTTGCCACAGTTAGATACCAGTCTGGTCCAGAAAAGAGGTTAGAGCAATATGGGCTGCAACCAACATCCAGACTCACACCATGGGGAACAAAGATATTCATAAATGATAGTTGACCACCTTACCTTAGCTCAAAAGGTAGAAATCTTGTAGAATGTAGACCTCATTCACTCTAAGTACCCTGTTTCTGTCATGTTATATTGTTATTTTATATTGTTGCATATAATAAAAAATGATAATGATCATTTTGGCACCATTCTTTTCATTTCTCTTTAATAAGTTGTAATTATCCTTGTTTGGAAACTCTTTGATGTAGTGAGCCATTATAAAATAACAATCCAACAGGATCATCCCAGCTCTAGTGTTTCAAGTGAAAATTGGTTTAATAATTTGAGTTTACATTGTAATTTAAATTAGTTAAATGATGAAACTAACTTCTATATATTTTGAAATATTAAGTGTTAATATTGTGTTAATGTAAGGTTCTAGATAAATGATACCAAATGATGTAACTGAAGATAAAATGCTGCACCTGATGTCTGTCATTGTATATTTACTGAGTATATGCTTGTAAAGATTATGTACAGCACTTCACCCACTTTTTTCTTTAAACATGTGAATAATATTAGAATTTTATGAAAACTGTTTATTTAAAAAACTGAGATATAATGTCCTTGCTTTTAGCCTTAAACACTGAAATGTTGAGTCTTAAAAACAAAAAAAACAAAAAACTGCTGTTCAGCAGTATAAGTTTTCAAATTTTGTGTATGTTTTTAAAAACAACTGAAATAATATTTAAGGAATGTAAGCAAACACTTTGGTTTTTCTGATTGTTTTAGAGAAATTCAATGACAAATGTTTTTAAGCATTTTGGCTAGGATTTTTGAGAATATACACAGTGTTAAATAACTGCCTAACATGTACATCTCTATTCAAATCTCGGATGACCACTTTTCAATATGTATTTATTACAAGGGGAATTTCAAAGTTCTTTTAACTAGCAACCTTGAATTCATGACTTAATGACTATGTAATTCATAAGCATGAAATGTTGACGGTAATTATTTCAAGATCTAAATGTCTTTTAAGTTTACTATGTTATTAGGAATTTAGGTTTTCTTTTAATGAAAGCAACAAAATATAAAATTATGTTCAAAACATTAAACTTTGAAACTAGTCAATGTATTGTTACAATTGTTCACTTTCTGTCTTTTGCATATGAAAACAAGCATGTTCGGACTCTTGCGCTTGCAATTTGATTGCTATATATTTAAACAGATTTTATTAAAATATTTACTATTTATAACTGAAAATTTAATTTGTTATTCATATATACAACTTTTTTATTAACTGAAATTAGATTAGTTTTTCTTCCTTTCTCATAAATACATTCTCTAACATTCTTTTTAAGCAGTATTGGCTTTGAAGATGTTTATTTTTATCTATATTTGAAAGACAAAATGTGATAGGCAGTTTGTAACACAGTTTTAGAAATCTGTCTATATCTCTGAGATGAGGTATTATGATTGCTTATATTATTTGAACTGTTATCCTCATCTTCATTGCCATATTCACGTTTCAGCCATTGTATGCTCTGGCCTTCTTCAGGTGATTGGAATTTTGAACTGATCCCTTTATTTTGTCCACCGAGGTAGATTGTTCTAGTTTCATGTGCCATGCCTCTTATGGATGTCTCGGTTATTCCCTTTAACTCAACTCTCCAAGTTTGGTTCACTATTGCTGTGGCTCGGGTTGATTTTTAGCTGCCAAAGCTCTGTGTGCTACCCTCTGAGTCTCTTCCTAGTAGATATAATTGACTCGTTAATTGGAAAGTCACCATCATATGTCCAGAACTTTGCCCACTTTGTAGAATTAATCAATACTGTTCCCATCCAATTTAGCCAGATGGTGAGGTTGTTCACCAAGTTATCCACGAAGGAGGCACTCCCGGTAGTCAGGGACAGACTGGCCTTGGACTCCTCCCTAGGAGAACAGACCAGTATGCCAATACCTGATGGAGATGCTGACTTTCTGTATACAAACAACATCCTTCGGAATGGGATCAGACATATATTGACAAGATGAGGGCTTAGCAATGGGCTTGCCATTATCACCAGCAATGGCAAACCTATATGTAAAATACTTTGAGGAAATGGCATTATAATCAACACCACTAACGCCAATTTCAAAGTTAGCATAATTTTGTTTTTATTACTGAAGATGGAAGAAAATAACATTTGAAGCAGCTTTTTATTTTATTTTTAAGAAAGGTATGTGTATGAATATATATATATATATATATATATAATCAAGTATGTGGTGCAGTTCAATTTACATTACATGAATCATTCATACAAAAAACAGATACAGAAGTTAATGATTTAAATCATTAACTTCTATATCTGTTTTTTGTATGAATGTAATATATATATATATATGACTCAAATACAAAAAAGGTTTTGCATTTTATAGAGAAGGTACTGGGAATGATTTTACTTATCAAAAGTAGCTGATTCTTGTTCTTGTTTTACAGTTGGACAGACGCCTTCAAGGTGATAGTAATCAAATGAAAACATAAAAATAATCAACATCACACAAAAGAGCCTATGACCCTATGACTGGTGTCAAAGGTTGACTGGCAATCTAATTTTTATTTTTAAGTAAGAAAAAATATTTTTCATGTTAAAAATATGCAATGCCATGAATTTTCAGGTTTGTGTCACTTTTGGAGTATAGTGTGAGAGATGAAATTGTAAGCCTGGGTGGGAGTGGTTGTTAGGTACAGTCTTAGATCTGTTGAATTTGTGTTGTTTTTATTTGATAAAGGACTTATTAGTTGAAATGAGTGACACAAAGTAAATCTTTACAGGCCAGGTTTGTTTTGATCAGGGATATGACACACTGTAAGTTGGAGGTGCCAATGACACCTGTGATAATCAGGTCAAATAAGGGTGAGATTCCAGAACATGGAAAATGTTCCACTAACGGTGGATATGAGCAATACAAGGCCACAATTTTGATTGTCCCACCAATGAGAGAAGTACTGGGATGGAACTTCTTGTCTCCCCCTCCAATACCTACCACACAAAGGCAATTATTTATTATTTTGATTGGACCACCAATCATATTTGGGTTCGGGGGTGGGGTCTTTCCTTTCTCCTCTTCAATGTGTATGGTACAAGACTATTGGTCAAGCATTATTATTCGCTAACCAATTAAAGCAGCACCCCCATAAAAGCAGTCTCTGAAAGAGTAGAAAAAAATTTGAACTGGTCTTGCTGCTAGTAGACCAACACTCTCCCTGCTGAATGACTGTGGTGCCTCAATCAGCTAAAAGACCTGTT
This sequence comes from Acanthosepion lycidas, assembly GCA_963932145.1. Taxonomy (NCBI): domain Eukaryota; kingdom Metazoa; phylum Mollusca; class Cephalopoda; order Sepiida; family Sepiidae; genus Acanthosepion; species Acanthosepion lycidas. The sequence goes on from OZ010574.1 coordinate 92,835,425, forward strand.
CTCTATGCTGCATTCTTATATTCATCAGTCTCACAACATAAGTTATTGTAAGTCTCTCTAATTATAATCCTCAAACATTGACAAGAATAACAACACATCTATCATGCTCTGAACTCACAAAACCACACTCCTCTGACTCTAAACTCTGTCTCTTCTCCTTCTTAGTTGCTAGTTGCTCACTCTGCTAACTTCACAAAATCTTATTATATTGGGATTCACAGCTATCTAGTGTGAACTCCTTTATGTATGTTGTGTACCACAGACAAGATTGTGTAATTCCTACCTGTGGCCCTAGCAAACATATGTCTCTTTACATCCAAGTGCATGTCGGAATCGGGCTGAAATAACTCCTTCAATAAAATGTACAACACTGTTGATAAATCTAAAAACAGGTTAGAATCAATGGGACCTGATCTCCTGACTGTTTTTGCTCCAGCCATAGGAAATGCAGGCAGAAAGAATTTCTGATGACCTTCCTTGTTGGGTTGATTTTCCATCTATCACCTTTTCTGTTGTTTATATGGATGACTCCCCCTCCAACATTTGACATTGATATATCTGATTTCCCCACCCAACCATCTTAATTTTAGGAAACTTTGTGTAAAAAAAAAAAAAAACATTTGGTATTTCTTTGTTTAGAATCTTCCAGATATCCTTCAGTAAAGATAATTGTATTTTTGGGTGATCAACATAAACAAATCCCAACACAAAACAAATGTTTTTTTCTTTGAATAATTTGTAAGAACACAAATTCAGGACAGATAATGTAATGTAAAAAAACTTCCAAATTTTAATTTCTCAGGACCTAAGAAATTTGGTCAACACATTAATCATATCTTATCGGTGGGAAGTGGATAGGGTTGGGAACTTTGGTTTTGCTCAATTTTAATAAATCTTGTCTAGTTAATTTTGGTTCAATTCTCCGTGGAACTATTCTTGAGTTCATTTTATTATTTTGAAATATTAACCTGTTTCATTTTTAATTTTCTTCTCAATCATTCAACCTACTCTCCTGAGAATTTTAATTATCATCCAATTAAAAGCCCCTCCAAATGACCATCCTGTAATTTCATGCAATTAAGCATTTAAAGAGTCTGTGAGTGCTATGTTACATAATAACACATATTTTATATCTGTATAAATTTATCATATAATATCTTGAAAAAATTAACCAACAATTGGATGGTTAAGATCAAATTTATTGTGAAAACATTGACTTGCATAATATGTAATATAGTACATTTATTCTGTTTTTTAGAAAATTCTCTTAAAAGAAATTTCAATTCTCTGGAAGATTGCAAAAGTTATCAAGAACAGTCCTTTGCTGAAAAAAAATCTTTGTAGATTCAATGACAAAGATGCTAATAAAATATAGAAAGTTGGTTGTTCAATAAAGTTAATGTTCAAAATATCTTGACATAACCTTTCCCAGAAGCAGTGTTAGTGATTACTTTGCATAGTTATATAATTTTATGAACAGGTAGAGGAAGTTTTTTTTTTTTTTTTTTTTTTTTTGAGGTAGTTTCTTAATCTGTTGAGGCATTCTGTAACTGGTATATTTGTGTATAATGATTTGATATATGGGCTGGCTATATATATATATATATATATATATATATATATATATATATATATATATATTTTAAGGCATTATATATTTATGTGTAAAAGTGCTCAATATCAAGGATAGAGCATATATAAAAGTGGACATTGAAATCAACAATGAGCAGTGACAGTTTTTGATGCTTGAACGTAATCTTCACATCATCAATGTCCACTTATATATTTTAAATAACTCAAATTTGAATTTGTTTATTCTACACAATTCAGGTTTTCTATATCACACACACACACACAAACATATTGCAGTAGTACTTATGCTCATCATTTCCATAGAAACTGAATGCACTAAGATTACCCCCAAATACAAAATTATCTGCAAATAAAACTTTATCAACATCATTTTCTTGTCAGTCATCATTGGAACTATATTTATTCCTCTTGCTCCAAACTTAACATCAGCCAAGAATCACTGGTTACTAAGATACTGAAATTCAATTGTCTGTTGGTGAAAAAATTGCAAAATAAATCATTAATTTCAAAGCCCATCATTGCTTCATGGGCTCAATCAAATTAGCTGTGATTCTAATTAACCATTGCTTTTTTTTTAATTAGATTTACATATTTCCTCTTTCAGTTTGCTTCTCATTTGGTCATTAATTTCAGATTGATTCATTTCATGTTTCTTCTACTGAAAGATGTAAAAATAAATATTGCTGGCAGAAAGATTTCATTTATTTGAATTCTGTTATTTATACTTAGCCAGTCTTGTTGATTTGTTTAGTTCACAATAACAAAAGCCCATTCAACTTCCTTTGTTCTCTTTACTTTATTACATGATGTGATGTTAAATAATCTAACCTATATTTCCTGTACACTTGTCAGTTCTTTGACTTGCCACAGGAACATATCATAAAAAAAAAAAACATCTGTAGAATTGAGTAAACAAACGCATTGTTACTACTCTTATTTTGAGTTATATGAATTTTTATATGAAATTTTCACTGTATTATGATTGTCCTATGTGATTAATATTCATTACTGAATTAAACACATAGACATTGAGCCTTGGTCAGTACCTAGATGAGTGACCACTGGGGAATCCCAGGTGCTGCAAGCTTGGATGTGCATGTGATGTATAATGGCTTGGAATTGTTAATGGGAGAGCTGAGTTCCAGTTCTAGTTGGGTTTGTTATATTCACTTATGTGCAAATATCATTGAGAAAGGTATGAATCCACCTCTTCTCCCTCTTGCGTTCATAACTAGGATTTGTATTAGTAAATCATTATCACCAAAAGATTTTTATAATCTAAAAATATTTTCTGGCTGCAAAGGGTTAAAATTTAAAAAAAAAAAACCTACAGAGGGTTGATAAGATGTTAAAAAACAAATCAATCAATATAGTGTCTGTTTAGGTATGTATACAGACACACATGCACACACATATATGAATATTTTTTAAAAATATGTTTCGTATGACGTCTACTTTGTCTAAAATAGAAATAGGTATTTATGAATACTAGTTTTGAAAGTAAATGAGTTTTTACTTGTCTTTTTAAATACTGTTTCTTTGACAATAGAAGTAAAATTTCTTGCTTTTTTTTTTTTTTCTTTTTTGTTTTTTAAGGTAAAACTCTTATAACATATATTGACATATTTACACTTTATATTGTTTGGACTATTATCATCTTTATTGTAATATTCACAACATTTCGTCTATTGTACACACCGGTCTTATTCAGGTGATATTTCTTTGAATTTTGAATAGGCAATCTGTATGTTGGCATTTCTGAATTTAAACAAATATCACCTGAAGAAGAACGAAGTGTATAACCACCACGATGTGAACTCTTACAATAAAGATGAGGACAACAACAATGTAAATAGTTACAATGTTTCATTTCCAAAATATAGACAGATATTGACAAATGTTTATCTTTTGTCAAACAGTTATATATTCTCTATATCTGAATGCATGATGATCACATAAATGACATTGAAGAACAAAATTGAAATTAAAATTTCCTTCCTTGTGTTCTGCTGTTTCTCATTCGGTCTTTGAAAGGGGACTGCTTGGGAACACCAGGTACTGTGAGCAACCTTCTACAATCCAAAATAGGTTTTGGCTTTAAATAACTCAGAAAAGATTGATAAGCTGTTAAAAAACAAAAAAATAACAACCAATCCTTGTGTTCTGTTATGCAACTTTCATAGTTTAGAATTTCACTTTGCTAATTATGAAAATGAAGTCCCATCATTTCATTATTTGTAATTGCTGGAATTTCAGCACATAATTCTCATGAATGTCTTATTACATTGATTTAATTAACTTAATCCAATCATTCTTAAGAAATCATGTAATGAAAGTCATGTTGAATAGACATACTTCTAGATAATTTCATATTAATGCAGGGGTCCCCAGGATTTTATCCTTGGATCTACTTTGTTTCTTAACTTAATCAATGACCTCCCAATGTCATCATTTTCCAACTAGGTATTTATGTTAATGACTCAATTCTTTACTCATGTCTGGGTAGCAAGTCTGACAAAGTGAAACTGGCAACTGCTCCCAAAAATGACCTCCAACCAGGGCAAAGAGTGGCTCCTAAATTTTAATTGCTCCAAAATGAAACTGCTATCATCAAATCACAATAGAGAACTTTTTCTGTCTTCCATTAGTATGGCTGATACTAACCTCCAGAAGTGGAACTCTTTATACCTTCCTGTGCTCATGTTTTCCACTAACATGAAGTGGGGTGATTTATATTGAATCATTTGCTAGGTCTACTGCTAGGAAATTTGGTTCACTGTGTCATGCACATTTTTTGCACCAGAATCCATTTTGCACATTTATAAATCTACCATTTGTCCATGCATTGAATATTGCTGCCAGTCTGGTGTTCCTGCTATATATCTCCAAATTTTCTGTAAAGGGTCTCTAATGTAATCAATTCTGACCTGAAATCTTTACTTCAGTCACTTTCTCACAGCTGTCATGTGGCTCCCTTATCTTTTCTATAAATATTTTCATGGCAATTGTTCTGATGAGCTTTCCTCCTTGGTGCCTCGACTGCATGAATTTAGGTATACTACTAGATTGGCAATTAGGTTTCACTGTTTAGCTGTTGAACTAGCTAGATGTAACTGTAAGTTGTATTCTTTTCTTGCACTTCTCACCTGTGGAACTCTTTTGGTTTCTTGTTTCTCTACCATCTACAAATTTCAAAAATTTAAATGCAATGCCATTTGCCGCATTCTGTCTTCCTAAGCAAAAGCTTCAATTTTTTTTTCTGTCTTCCTGAATTCTGTTCTTTTATTGTCCTTTCCCTTTACTAAAATCTTATTCTTTTTCACTCCCAGTAACCACTTGAATCTTAGTGCCATTTTCACTTTGCTTGGGATGAAACAATTACAAAAAAAGTCATGGCAATTCTGACAATAAAGAAAAGAAGTCTTTGGAGAGCCATTCTAAAGAGAGTATTAAAAAATGTATAACTCCACCATTCTGTCACTTCTAGGATTGGGAGCCTTTATTATTGTATCATTGTATTGTACCAGTATTTGTTAGATTATGTTCTCTCTCTGTCAATTATAATTGAAATAACTTTTGCTGGTAATTTATCCACATGTATTGTACCAGTAAAAAATGATCGCATTACTTATGTATGGATCTGCATTTCTGTTTCAGATCAAATTATCAGTGAATTTCTGCCTAGGATCTTTGTTTTCTGAAGTTTTATGCACTTGTTTTATGCATATCGATAAAGATTTTGAATTATTTTACCCTATTCTGTTTGTCATAGATTTTTTATAGCTGTGATTAGTTTTCATCTCTTTCGATATGATGTGAATAATAGTAGTCATAAAAATATTCTTATTCTAATGTAAACTATATCTTAAAACCAGAGTATTGATGTTATTCATGATTCTAAACACTTTTAAAGCTTTGTTATATAAGCATCTTTTGTTTTTGTTTATACAAGACTATTCAGTTTTAAATGAATTCATAATTGTAAAAATTAGCTTTGTGAAATATCATTGCTAATGATTGCTATATTCCATTGCAATTAGATCACTTTCTGATACATTCTGCCTGTTGGCTGGATATGAACACCAGACAGAAAAATAAGACAGAGCAAAATAACAAAATTTGTTTTCTGCGCATTAGGCTCCACACATCACATTTGGTCTAGGAATTGAGCTCTGGCAGCGGCCAATCGCAATCATTCCCACCAGAAAGAGAGATGCTCCTGGAGACTACTAGACCCGCTTAAAAGCAGGTCTCTGAGAACAATACCAGCAGTTGCAGCTTTGCATGCCACTGGTTGTCATGCAGGGCACTGCTGCTGCTACCACCACCATGACATCATCGCCGTCTCTCAACATGACTGCACCACTCCCAGACTCAACTATCCAGCTTCGGGTTGATAGCATCTTGACCAGCCATGAAGAGCCAACTATCCAGCTTTGACACCACACCACAAGCCTCCATCATCGACGACACTGCCACCATGGCAAATACTAACAGGATAACATCTCAACTTCAACCTCTAATGCTCGCATCCTACGCATGGGCAAAGTCAGATTCATGACTTTTCCTGACACTTAATGTTCACAAACACCTTGGAAACCACCTTAACCTTGATCGACCAACATGCACCAACCATATCCTGTGACATCACACCAAACCCAGATACAGAACAGGCCTACCAATCAATGAAATTGTCATCCTGATGACTGTCCACTGAAATGGACATTCCACCCATCCTTCAACATCTCTGTACGACATGCCAACAATAAACGTTGTTCAAATCTAATCCTTGTTATTCCTTTCTTTCGCTACCAAACGCTTAACATGATTGATAGCTAATTAACAGCTGCAAAATCTAGAAACTTATTTCTTTATCTTTTACTTTTTTTAATGGCTCTAAAATTCATTTGTTTGGTTCAAAAATGTTCTTTTTAAAGCAAATGAAGTAAAAGATTGCAATTTGAAGGCGCATGCAATGAGGATTAAAAATTTACAAGATTGTCTGACACCCCCACCATCCCACCCACCCCACACACACACCTTTAACATTTGTTCTGAGCAGATAAAATTATCAGATAGTTGGTTAACTTACTTAATGTGTTCATGGAAAAAAAAAGAATATGTAAAAAAAATTATAATTGCAAAGATATGTTATCCTCTAGATGTAGTAAATCTGATAAGTAATATACCTTAAACACAATTTTAAAATTAACACAAATTAGAATAATTATCTTTTAATGAAACTATTAAATTTTAGTTTTTCATTGATAAAATGTGCATTACTTGTTAGAGCTAAGGGTGAATCATATTTTTATGAGTTGAAAATAACAAAAAATGTATGTTATGTGATGCAATCTTGTGATAAAATTGGTTCTGTTGGGTGACTTTACTATGAGGACCTACACAAGTTAACCTACATAGCCTACTGAATAGGCTGTGTAACTGGTTATTATTAAACATTGTTATTGCCTGGTGTCAACCTGGTTATCATTTGCACATGTCTTATGTTGCATGGATGCCATTCTGCATTTGTGCCATACCAGATGTTGAACTTGTCTGATCTGAATCCTAAACAGTAAGAAAGACAGCAAAACCACTTGGCAATGTTTCAGCTGATACAGTATTACTGATGGAATAATTGCTTTTTCTTTCTTTTTTGATCAACAGTGTCTGTTCTATTTTTCTTTGCCTCTTGTTAGAGTAGTACTGTGCTTTTATGAATACACCTCCAAGCATTTTTACTTTTTTAAAGCCTTGCTTATTACTTTTCAGTTTATGTTGACACACAGTATTCTTTGTAGCAACTTGTACAATCATCAATAATTGTTTACAAAGAAATTTTATGCCAATTTTTCAAACATTGATATTGAAGAAAAATGAGTTCCTTCTCTTCAGATAACATTAATATTTTGAAAATCTTGAAATCTGTGTTGACTCCAGACTTTTTAATGAAATATATTTCAGAACAGCTGTCACCATTTTCTAAATAACTAATGTGATAGTAAAACCATATTCATATACTGCCAGTTTGAGCAAATGCCTCAAAGCTGTTTTTGAAAAGGGGTGTCAGATTTTATAATTACATAAATACACCATCTGTGTTTGGTTTTAGCAAATGGAAGTTGAAATGACTACCTTGAAGCTTGAATATGCAATCCATGATGAGGCCTAAGTTAACTTTCATACTGATTGTTTGTTTTTTGCTGTTTTGTTTCTGTCTTATGTGCTAAATAGGGAAATTTTTTGTATTTATGTTGATCTAATGAAAGAAAAAAATTATATTGATATGGTAAATGTGATTTGTCACTTGCTAAATGACAAAGTAATACTGATATTTATCAGTATTACTTTTATATTAATCAATTACAATCAAGTTTTGATTGCCGTCTAAATTTAGGTAAATTTGTTAGAATTTGATTGGGTTTCATTAAATTGTCTTGAAAGCCAGTGAATCTTTGTTGCAAATGAATTAGTTCACTTTTGTTTGGAGGTAATTATGTCATTGCAATTTCAGTTATAATTAATGTGTATATAACAGCTGGAACTAGAATATTCATCAGATTTGTTCATAGTGAGGGACTATTAAGTAGTCCATTTTCAATAAAGGCTATGATAGAAGGGTGAAAAAAAAACCTGAAAAATAACTTTCAGAATGCAATATTGGTAATTGTTGAAGCTAACCTAAAGCTAACATCAACCATAAGGTTTTTGTATTAAATATATAGGTTAATTAGAAATGAGCTCTGCATAAAATATTTTAGAAATAGTTTTAAATTATTAACATTTTAAGATGTACATGTTTATTTAATTATTACTAAAATTAACTTGTTAGAAGATAATGTTAAAACCTTGGCTCTAAGTATTTGTAATCATTAAAACCAAATCAAGGCAAAATGAGTTTTTTTTTTTTTTGTTTTTGATAAAGTTCATGATTTTCTTGTATAAATACAAACATGGGTTTATGATGCCTGATAAAAATTGTATTTATTGTTCTTGAAGAATGGGTGGTGCTTGTGGGATTCTTTTTCTGCCCCCCCCAAGGGGTGGGCAGTAAAGCCACAAGCAGTACTGGGTGTGGTAGAATTAAGAACAGAAACATTATTAATGCACAAGAAGAGAAAAGAATAATTAAGAGGACTGTAGATAGCAGTTGACATTGCAATTAAATTTTTAGAGATTAAAGTTGGCCAGAAAGCATGGAGCTAGAAGGGAGTTCTACAAATGAGAAGTGCAAGAGAAGAAACTGTTAGCATAGAATTTATGGCTACATCTAGTCAGCTCAACTGTAAATTGATGAGATTTCGATGCCAGTGTAGTACTGTGCTTATCTGTCCTTCATCTGAATAATTACAGTGAAAGTATTTATAGAAAAGGTACAGAGGCAACCATATAGCAGTGGGGAAAGTGATTGAAGCTGCGACGCAAGATCAGGACTGATAATATTGCTAATTCTTCCTTGGATTTTATCAAAGTGCTCAAGGTAAATAGCAGAGGCACCATATCATATATGGCAGCAATACTCCAATCATGGACGAATGGTAGACTTATAGACATGTATGATAAATTCTGGAGAGAAAAATTCACTCACACATGGTGAACCAACTTTCTTAGCAGCTAACATATCTATAAATGTCAGCTTAAACATTATCCCAAGAAGGTTCCAACGAGTCACTTTCCTGGAAGTTAGCATCAGCTATGCTGATGGAAGGCAGAAAGGGGTCTCTCAGATGATTAATGGAGAGAAATTTAGTTTTAGAGGCGTTAAAATTACCAAGCCATCTTTTTCCCCAGTTAACAATGGACTTGAGGTTGTTTTGGATATCAGCTGCCATTTTGACCTTATTGAACTGATCAGCCATACAATTGAGACAGGAGTAAATGGTTGTTATCAGTGTAGATACCATGTTGAGAGCTGATGCCATCAGGAAGTTCATTAATGAAAATTAAAAACAAATTAGGAGTAAGGATGGAGCCCTAGGAGACACCAGCATTAGTACAAAAGGATCTACATGAGTGGCCATTCAGAATAACTTTCATTTCACAATTTGATAGGAAAGACTGGATCAATTCAAAAATTTGTTCAGAGACACCATAACTTTTCAGCTTGTAGAGAAGACCTGTATGCTAAACACTGTCAAAAGTTTTAGATATGTCCAAAGCTACAGCCTGGGTTTCACTGTTTTTATCTAAAGCAGGATAGACTCTTTCCATAATTATTGTCAGTCCAATAGCAATTGACCTGGAGAAACGAGTCATATTACTTGTCTGAAAAAGGCCCTGTGATGGGAGATGTTTAACCAATTCATCATTGATTAGGGCCTCTAGGAGTTTTCCAAAAAGAAATAAAAGGCTAATAGTTGGAAGGGTAGATGATTCACCTAAGTTTTTAAAAACTGGAACAACAGATGATGACTTCCAGCAGGCAGGGAAAACAGGTGGCAGCGAGGCATTTATTATACAATTTAGAAAGAACAGGAGCCAGTTCAGGAACATACTTCTTAATGACTATTACAGGGATACCATTGGGTCCACTTGCTTTGTTAGAGATAACAGAAACTATAGAAGGGGTTATATACATATCACTCAACAGAGACTCAGTTCTAAGTGGGAAGATAGGCAGGGATACTCCAAATGAGTCAAGAGTAGTTAAGGAGAATTTACAGGCAAAGCATTCAACTTTATCTGCAGAGGATATTAACACCTCAAAATGATGGAAGAGGAGAAGAAAAGAGACTTTACACTTATTTAATATGCTATTACAGAGCTGCCAGTAATCATGAGAGCCAAAGATACAATGCAGTGTCTTATTCTCTCAACAAACAGGGACTTAGCTCCTTTGAGGACTTGTTTACATTTATTACAAGCAGCAATGAATAGGCATTTGTTGTAACAGGAGTTGTCACACAGGTATAGCTGAAAATAGTGGTTTCTGTGGACTACAGTAGCTGAGCATGTTGTAGTGAACCATGGAGAGGATTGAGGTTTTACCTGGTATTTCTAAGATGGAATAAAAACATCCTTGCAAGAAACCTCAGTGGTGCAATTCTCAATTGGATGGTTAAAGGTGTCAGTCCAAGGGGTGTCATGAAGAAAATCACAGAGTGAGTACAAATCAGCATACTGATAATGGAAAGAGGTCTTATGAATAGGGGTTTCTTCTTTAATAGATGATTGCAATGAAATATCAGTAGCTACCACAGAGTGATCTGATTTACCAAGAGGGCAATATTGTGAATCCACGATTTGAGTAAGTGGTCAGGCAATGGAAAAATTAAAGTCTGTAATATCAGTACCTTTTAGAATGTTTAAACCATGTGTCATGGTGTGCATTAAAATCACTGAAGGCAAAGATGTTTGCAGATGGATGGATGGAGAGAGATTGCCTTTTCTATATTGTCAGTGATTATATCTAATATACTGTAGTCCTGAGAAGAGGGGGAGCAATAAAAGAGAAAAAGATAGCTAACAAAGTTTAATAATGAAAGATGGAAGAACATAGAGGAGTTGTCTGAGTCCTTGAGAGACAATACAATTCCATGACCATCGGAAGATTATCCCGGATGTAGACACCAAGGACATGCATGTAGATGCTGGAATCTTTTCATCAAAGAGGAAGATAGACTGGAACCAAGAATTCATTAGTAGCAATGGAAGAATTTAAATTGGTTTCACAAAGAGCAAAGGTATATGGCAACCATTCCAAGAGAAAAGATTCTATGCTTCGGAAGTTGGAATGGATATCATGAATATTGGAGAAAGAAAGGTTGAGTGGGGTCGATAGTTTTTGTTTATTAGTTAACTTGTATTTCTTTTCATTATTTTTCATGAGATTTGTGTTGAATAGAAAGAGAAAAGGCCATCATAATTATCACTATCTGTTGGCCATTGCAATACAAACTAGTCAGAGCATGGCTGAAACCAAGGTATAATGTGGCCTTGGAGTTGCCCACTGGAAATACATGCAAGGACACCTAACAATGCATGACACAATATTACAAGTACCCTAATATTATGTGAATGTTAATCAGAGCAGTCTCTCTAAGCGCTTATCAAAGAATTCTGGCTCCTAAAGACCAGTCGGAAACAGCAGCCAGCAAACTGCCAACCTGGTTCCCTCGTAATGGAAAGTTGCAGCCACTCATTAGTCTGATCACCAAAATGTTGAAACAGTTAAATCATTCTAGCCATGGAAGAAGAAAGAACTGGTAAACCATGTTCTGAACAGGGAACAAGAGACGATCCTCTTCTCCTTTTCAATAGATGTGGAAGGAGTACGGGCTGGTCAATAGGTGAGCCTATCTACTCTTATTAATCTGTTTGCAGCATGGAGTTGGCGACAGTTTTATTGACACATCAACTCTAGGGAGGTTGCTGACTAAGGCTGTAGACCCCAGCCAGAACTCGCATGATTAATATTCTGGAGGAATGTAGTGTATATTGATAATGATTTTAGGGGAAAGAATCATGATATGACTAAACTCTGAAAAGATAGATCATATTCAGTTTTAACTTAACTCTAATGTCTCCTTCCAATTTAAAAAAAAAAAAATCAGACACATAAAATAAGAAAGGAATCATTAAGTTATGACTTAGTATAAATTCTGATGTCTACTACTAACAAAAAATTGTAAGGTTAAAAATTAACCACTCTTGTCTCAGAAAGTTTTCAGCATCAGTAACAGTAGGTAAGCAGTTAGTCTTGGTCCAAAGTTATAAAGTACCGGTTAGCTGTGGTCAAACATTTCCTAATTTACTAATACTACAAATTACAAATTCATTCTATTTAACAAGTTGGGGGAGAGGCAGAAGTTAAAAGTTTAAAAATTAATAGCAATAGCGAAAATAAAATAAAGGACAATATAGGAGAGAGAAATAAAACAAAAAAAAGTATAAGCAACAAAAGGGGCACATGGCATTGTAAGTTACTTGGGAATAACAGTTTAATTGCTTTTTTCCAAGATTTAAAATAGCCATTTTTATGGATGGAGCAACACTGAATTAATATCAATGGTGCTACGGTAAATGATGGTGATTCTGAAATGAATTTTGATTTCTGAGGTTGTAAAAATATTGGACTATCCTTCACTTACGATAGATGGTGATGGTAGATGAAGGGCGTTTTACTTGGTGATGATCCTCTTCTTTTTTTTTCTTTTTTGCCTCTATCAAAAGAATTTAACTCTTTCCCAGTCACCAAAGACAGGTCAGCAACATACAAATGAAAAACCTCTCTCTCTCTCTCTATATATATATATATGTATATATATATATATGTGTGTGTGTGTGCAAATATATAGAAAATAGGAAAGAACCGTTAGGTTAATAATCTGAAGTTCTTTAGTATTTTTGTTTTTATTTTAAAAAAAAGTGCTCAATACACAAGTAGAGCCTAATTTATAATTATTTTTTTTAAAATGTTTCCATTGCTATATAAGAGTTCTCATGTTTCAAAAACAGAAGCTAAAAACTTAAATTTAATTATAGAAATTAAATTGAATTAAAATACCCAGCTCTGTTTCTAATAACTAATCTTTAAATTTACGTAAATTTAAAGATTAGTTATTCCAAAATTTGCTTGATGGTGAAACAGAGCTCGGTATTTTAATTCAATTTAATTTCTAGAATTAAATTTAAGTTTTTAGCTTCTGTTTTTGAAACATGGGAACTCTTATGTAGCAATGGAAACATTTTAAAAAAATAAATATATATATATATATATATATATATATATATATATATATATATATATTATTATTATTATTATTATTATACAAGATTATAATAAAAATATTTTACATCACAACACAAAAGCTTTCATGTTTCAATACTATGATTGTACTTCCTCAGGTGATGGTTGATAATTGGTGATAGATATATATATATATAATATATGCACGTGCAATTGAATGAATCAAATTAAAATGCAAATTAAACAGTTATGGTTAGTGGGGTTTCATGAGAAAAATTCTATTTCAGTTTGAAGAAACCGGTTGAGTTTGACTTTATAATTCTTTTGTTGCAATGATCCAAGTGTCATTCTGTGTTAGTTGACCTTCTGAACTTCCATTTTTTGTCTTTAATGAATAAAAAACAGATATTAAAAGAAAAAAAGCAAACATTTATTTGAACAAAATTCTGTCCTCTCTTCTTATAAATTCCATTTCTAGTGAAATATCAGATGATGTCTACATATTTGTATTGTTGCATAACCACTGCACTCCTGATAACATGTTATGAACAATGAATCTCACAGCAGTGTATTTTTTCCCTGTTTTATGCATAGAGCAAAAAAAAAAATGTAAAAAAAAAATTTAAATGAGTGATATAAAAAGTAATGAAACGGTGCCAGACCTATTTCTGTTTTAATGAAAGCAAGTTTCTTCAGTCCTTGTTCTCTTCTCATCTCAATATATGATGTAAAAAATAATCTCTATACTGGCATCAGTACCTGAGCACCAGCTTAATTTGTTTACAAGAAACACATTCTGTAGTCCTTATATTTTCTTCAGCAATGTTCTCTCTTTTGTACATTTAAAAACATTTCCATCCTCTTTTCTGAGCTGTAGAAATTCCTACTTTCTCGCATCTTCTTCATAAACCCATTTGTCACACGGTTCTTGAAAGTAGGTGGCTTTTTCAAGCTTTCATTTTTTAAACATTTCAAAGATTCAATTGTTTTCACTTCCATTTACCAGGAATCTATGTCCTGGTGTGCCATGACTGTCTATTGCTCACTTTCAACTTACTGACTCTTCTAACTTTTAACTCTGTGAGATTCTTAGTCAAGTGTCATTGTAGTCTTATCTCTAGCCAACATAAAAATATTTTTTATTTGTTTGTGATTAACACTTCTATTGTTATGGATCTAATTGTACATCTCCATAAATTTGACATTGCCTACTGTCATGTTTTGAAAACATCATGAATTGTCAATCCCTAGCATTTGTATAATAAGCTAACTAGTACTTAATGCTGTTTCCAAATCAGTGAAGACAGTAGCATGAAATAAATATTTTTTTATTATGGTACATTGGGGGTAGGGTGGTAGCTTAGTCTGTACTGCAGAATATCCTATTGAAATCAAAATGACAGCACCCATAAGAAACCAATATCAGCTTTTTCACAGTTGTATATTTTCAGTAAATGGCAATTACTAATTTTTACAAAAAATGGGCCAGCACAGCTAGGCAAGAATGTTACAACAATGCAGCAGTGAAAGTGTTAAAACTTAACCTATGTGTGTATCATGCAGTGAGGATTAAAAATTGATTTTCTTTTCTTTGATAAAATTTTTATAAAATTATAAACATTTAATGATATTAAATGTTTTCAGAACTTTGAATTTTAAAACAATGGATTTATAGTCTTAGAAAAAAATGTTGTTGATAGAAGAGAATAGTCTAATTTGGTGTTTCTGGTTGACTATAATGAAGTTTCCATGCATGAAAGATTCAGGCTTCCAAGATAAACCTCTCTACTCTTTTACAGAGGATTTTGAAAGTCAGACTTTAATGTCCTTTTAATGTCGGCATCGAATGGTATATTGTTATCACCAGTTTCTTAATTTCTTTGTCTCTGTATGTTTACTTCATTCTCTTGTAGTTCTTTTATTACAAGTCTTACTCAAGATTCAGGAAAAAAATTACAAAGTTTATTTTTAATAGATCTTCAGATTTCACTTTTTGGTCCTTTTTTTCCTACTGTATTATCAGAAGAACCAGCTGGACAGTTACAGTAAAGATAGAAGATATTCATTTCTGAACAGTTTCTGTGTTTTTTGCAAGTTTTTTTTTTTTTTTTTGTTCACCCAATGCAAGGCCCAAGAGACTGAGGCTGGAGGGTTACTGAATGGGGTCGTTGAAAGTAGGTAACTGTTGACAATATTGTACTAGAAAACCTCTGTATTTTGTGTTTAACTTTTGTGAAAATTAATCTAAAACAACAATTTATTCCTCATTGAATACTTGTGTTGTTGATAAAGTTTAACAAAATTCTTTTTCTATGGATCATTAGAAAAGTTCATTAAATAGAACTGGGTAACTTGCCCATTTGTATGTAATTATACACACACAGATTTTTGCATTATAAAGTTTGAATCAAGATGAAATCTCCAATTACTTAAATCAAGTTTTGTGTGTTTCTTACAATAAGTATTATTGAATAAAATAGGTCTACTGTTGAGATACTGTTTCATGCTGTATATACACAAAAACATGAATTGTATAGAAAAATACTTTCTTGATAGAAGTTTGGATCTTCTTTATAATTTCATCCTTTCAGACTAGCAAATACATCTTTATTGATTATATTTAAGAAAAAAATAGTTTACTGTCTAATAACTATTTTATCTTTTTTCTATTTATTTACTACCAGGCTTCACACACTCATTATCTCTTTGCAAAGTAAGATATATTCACTACTTGAAATCTTTGAAACAAAAATTTTAAATGGACATTTCATTCATAAACTGGCTTGTTATAGTTAAAGAAGGTTTTACAAATAGATGCCAACTTGTTGAAGGCCAAGTAAAATGCAAATTTCAAAGACTTTTCTGCACTGTATAAAATGACATTCCTAAACAGAACTATTTTTTATATGAAAATCGAAACAATCCTCGAATAAAAGAACAGTAATGAAGGGCAGTTAATTAATGAAATAAACTTTTTTAAAATCAATAACAAATTAGTTAAACCTGAAGAGCAATATTGCCTAGAAGTAGATAATATATAATACAGATATTGAACCTTTATGAATAAATGACTATAAAGTAGTTTCTAACACATCTATTTATCACCTCTCAGTTGTGTCTCTGTTCTTGGGCAGAGTGCACTCAGGGGCGACTCGGTCAAAGGACAGTCGCAACTGAGGAAAATTATACTGAGAGGTGCTAGCCCTGGGGAACAGCTGCCTGAGGCCACACCATCTGATTGCACTAGAGAAAGGGATCAGTGCATGCACCGAGGTCAGCACAACCAACGGTTGCAGGGGCTTGGGGAATTTTTGTTCCTAGCCCAGGTGTATGTGCTCGGACTCCCTACATTAAACTGACCTTGTATCACAATGCAACTTCATTTGGGTCAAGTAAATACCAAATTACTATAAAGTAGATCTGGGGCTTTTTAATCTCAGAATTTGTGGGAGAATTGAGCTACAATTTTGCATTTATGTAGATTCCATAACGTAGATTTTACTTAATTAACTATTATGTTTCTCTAACTCTTCAAATGTTGAATGTATAACTAATTTCTATTTTCCCATCTTTACACTATATTAATTTTATCTTATAAATTGTCCCTCGTTTTATCACCCATGAAATAAAAATAATTGTTTGCATGGAAAATAAGGATCTACGTACATCAAATCATCTTTAAACTAAGTGGCAGCAGAAGAATTATCATTGAACTTTAAAAAGGTAAGCTTAAATATTAATGCAATACTTAAATGCAGCAATCAATTTTGAGTTCTTCTGTAGTTTATTGACGCCTATCGCATCTACTTCTCCCTAGCTGTTGTGATGATGGCCAAACCAAGAGTCCTCCTCAGGAGCTAGTGTAAATGCCACCCAATAGAACTAAAATAGCAATGAAAACAAATGTATGGCTATGAATATTTTTTGTCAAAAAAGTTAATCTGAGTAGTTGTAATCAATTTGTATTCACAGATATACAATAAAGACTATAAAATAAAGCAATCCTATTTTTTTAAATTTTAAAGTGAAGATCAAACATTGAATTACATTGGAATTGACATTGTTGGATAATGTTTTTTGTTTTATCTGTGGCCTTGGATAAAGGCATTAAATGTTATGTTGGGAAAAGTGTCACTTTTTTTATTTTTAGTGTGTGTAGAAATAAGTGTCAGCCTAACCAAATATCATTAGTTAACTTATGACTCATTTGAATGGTTTCTGCTTCTGAATAGATTATGTTGAATACAATATGAATGTAGAATAATTTTCATCAAACCAAGATTGTGAGGAAAAAAAAGTTCTCAACATTGTGAAAGAATTCCCTAATATGTTCGTTCCATCTCTGGAATATCTTTTCTTTCTCTAATATCAGCGTTCTGTCCTTGAACTTTATACTTCATGTTGATGAGCATGTCCTTTGACCTGTTAGTTCTCTTATTTTTTTATGCATGTCTGCTTTGTGATACTGATTTTTTTTTCTATTTCTGCACATTTTCTGCACATTCTGACACTTGTTTTCTGCCAGCCTGCATTTGTTCTGTATTTCTTTTTGTAGTGTCCTATATTCTGTCCTGTGTCTTGGCATAGTTTTTTGTCTCTTTTTCATCATGTCAAGAATTTTGTCTGTCATCCATTAAAGCTTCTCTTAAAGTGCCCCACTTTGAGTTTCTATTTTACTTTTATTCATTATATCAGCTTTCCACATTGTCCATATTTTTCCTTCAGATCTAGGTCGTTCAAAAACCTGTCGTATTGCAATTTGGATGTTGCCTTAGTCCTTTTCAATTTTCATAGTTTCACTCTAAGTTTATATATCACTGGAATTTGCCTAGTAGATAATATATAACCTTTGTGAAAATTAATCTAAAATAACAATTTATTCCTCATTGAATACTTGTGTTGTTGATATTGCTTCCACAGTCGGCACTTGGATATGCTTTGCCATGTAAAACTACATTCCTGAATCTCTTGTTGATAGTTGATCTGGCTTCTCCATGTCCATATCATCTTTGGTGTTTTTAAAACCAGGTGTTGGCTATTATCTGGACATTCGTTGTACACCATTGGACCCATTTTCCTCCGCATTCACTACTAGTCTGAATTTGCCAACTATTTCATCATCCCTCTCATTACCTACTTTGGCATTCAAGTCTTCCATGGCAATTATAATTTCTTGCGATTTGCAAAGGACCTTGGGGTCATCTAGTGTAGAGTAGAACTTTTCAATTTCTTTTGTACTTTGTGCTGTCAGTGCATACACATCTATGATGGTTATGTTGAAATTCTTCCCTTTCAGTTTAACAATAATTCTTTTACATAATTGACAGTATCCCAGAATGCATTTCCTCATATCTTAATCTAGTATTAATCCTACTCCTCTTTCATTTTTCTCTCCACTTTTGTGTCTGTTTTCATCACTGACAAAATCTCCATTGTTTGCCCATTGAGTTTCACATATGCCTAAGATGTTGATATTTAACCTGTCCATTTCTTGTTTTCAGCTGTCCCCAGTGGTTTAATGTTCTAATATAAATAATTATATTTTGTTTCATGTGAACAGTTTCTGGATGACGGTCAGGTGACACCTGTAGTAAATGTTGCTCCCTTACTGAGCAAGGGGTCAGTTCTAGTAAACTTAACCTCTTTCATGCAGTTAGGTTTCATATTTTGTTAAATGCCATGATATTTCTTGGGATTGATAGTGGAGTGGTTTCCCATTGCCTTCCCCATGGTGGTTTACTAAGGTACCACCTCTATTTATCTGGTTGTTGACTCAAAACTTTATTAGATTTTGTTTTTCATCCTATAGGGTTGCTAACAACCCTACTTACCGCTAGAAAATGGAATTGCAGTAGCCGGTTTAGTTACCAGCTCTCCAACAGTAGTAACTTGAAAATCCACCCCACTTCCTTCTAGCACATTATGTATCTTGGAGGTAGAAATAGGGGATAGGCATATCTATACATTTAGATTGTTCCACTTATTTATGCTTATTAAGGTTTAACTTATTAAAAGTCATGGTAGTTATCTTAAAATAAATCACATGGAAAATAAATTAAAACTTGTTTCTGCTGTTTTTTTTTTGTTTTTTTTTGCTTTTTTTTTTTGCTTTTTTCCTTTTTTTAACTGTGACACTGAGAACTCTGGAGGTTGATCAAACAAAAAGAGAAAGAAGGAAGAGGAAAGAGTCTACTAACTGGTTGGTAATTGTTGAAATTCGCAGGAAAGTGGATTGAAAAATTCAGAAGAAAATTAAAAATGAAATGCATTGAAAAATCATATTTTGAAATAATTTTGAGAACTGAACCCAAATTTAACTAGACAGAATTCAGTAACATTGGGCAAAACCAAGACTACCTATCCTTCCCTGCCAATGACCATTAAGGTATCCATGAAGATGTCAGATAAAAATAAAAACGTGTTGATAAAGAGTCCAGGGTGGTTGCCAAAATAACATTTATGATTCCTCTGGACAAAAGGGCCAGGAAAAAAACCATCTGTTTTGAATCGGCCACCCAGAAGAGAAGTCTTCACAGAGATAGACCGATTTGATGTATTCGTCATAATTTCTGTGACATTCGTCCAGAGGAAAATTTTATATCCAAACATTAATTCAGATTCCTTTTGGATACAAGTGATACAGAAAAATTAATTACTATTTTGAAGTGACCATGGATAAAAAGGCTGAGTGGTCTGTTGATTGTAAAAATGCATAGACAGAGAAAAGATAAACTTGTTTTTAGGACAGTGGAATTAATTTTATTTCCTCCACACCCCTATCCTTGAGTGGTCTGGTTGATGGAGAAATCACAGCATGAGACAAGCTGATGACCAAAAATCCCTTTTGCTTTCACTATGTTATCTAGAAGTTGAATTCATCACACCAGCTCTAGGTGTAGGCTGAGGTTAGCTGCTAAGAAAGTGGGAGAAGGGAGAGAGAGATTAGCACCACCTATATGATGTAGAGTTGAGGGGTGGCTTGATTCTTTTGACCACTCTCAAAACAACCCCAAATTTGGAAAACCACTTGTATTTTTATATATGGAAATTTAGAAAAGTTTGATGCTTGGGGTAGAAGATAACTGAGCCCAGACCCTAGTCAACCTCTGCCACACAGGACTCCATATATATATGAGAGAGACCCCACACTACTTCTACTGGAATCCACATCGTTTGCCAAAACCTCCTTACCAAAATTTCATACTGGCCCTGAAAACCAGAACTTAAAAATTTTAATCATTTGCTTATCACAGTAAGTGGGAAGGGTTGAAACTGCTGTATACAACAAAACATATATAAACCAAATCGTTGTTACATTTTTAATTTGAGTTAATTCTTTATTCCAAAGGATTCTTGGTTTTTTTTTTTTTTGTGTAGCTCCAGCTATTGAACTGTTGCTTCAGTTTGCTTCATCAGTGATCTTCTCACCCTCTGAGATAAAAAAAATGCAACATGGCAAATGAGTGAATGGTTATGAACAAACACTGAGTGGAATCATCATGGTACCAGCAATGAGGAGTCATGCACTAACAAGTGAAGAGTCAGCTAAATGGTAACCATGGTGGTCTGAAGGAACTTGAAGACCAACACAGGGCATAGGGCTACATTATGTTAGGGCTGTTGATGAGGATCAACTTGTGGGGTGTCATTATTGGTTACCATTGACTAGGTCTGATGAGTCGTGTTACGAATGGTCCTTGTGCACTTCATAGTAAGCTTCATATTGTAATTCAAAGTAGATTCAAAGAAAGATGTACAGCGAAACTAGCAGAGGAACTCAAAATAGTTTGTTTTCTCTGATAGCCTTTTGAACAGTTCCTGATTCTGTATTCGAGTAAAGCATTGTCATGGACTATTGTCCCAGATAACTTATTTTTGAAATGCCCACTTACGCAGTGAGTAGATTAAATGAAAGTACTGAACAAGGGAGGAATATTACATATAAACAGTAAATTACGAGTTTATATTGTATCTGTGTGTGTGTGTGTGTTATTGAAAAAGAAAAACAGGATTATATATTCCATGATTATAGTAGGTTGATTATTGGTCCATATATATATATATTGTGTATTTAGGCAGCAATCCTTCATTTATACATGTTTCATTAAAGACGACAGACACGGTACTGTGATTAAGCTTTTTATTTAATTTTTCTTGTGTTCGAACAAGTCTTTTCTTTTGTGGACACAGAGTGTGTAGAAATTGTCCAAGTGTTTTGTAATTCCGAGTGCTTTCAGCTATACTTTTAGCCATTATCAAGGATAATTTTATTTTGCTTTTTAAATGGGTTAATTAATTGTGTGTATGTTTCTAGGCTTATAGGGATGTTTTATTTTCTGAACACAGCACATTGTGGCTGTGTTCGTAGTTAATATTATTGAGCGTCAGCCTTTTTCTTTAAGGCTTCCATTATTTTTAATCTTCTTTTTTTTACATATGGAAGAGGCTATTATGTTTGTATTTTTTATTAGTATGTTTCAGATGGTGTCTGTTAAGTTTGTGTGTGTGTTTAAATGGGTTCTAATGGAACTATGGTCGGATAGGTGTAACGTAAGTCATCTGGATAGGCATGTAGTAGTGTGACCAATGTAATTATTTATGAGTTCAATTTGATCAGGAACACAGTTCCTCAAGGAGCATTTGAACTTATAAATTTGTGTGTTTATGAGTGTGGGGGTATGGATTTAGCGCTGGTTTAAATTTGTCTATAAAGTTTTTTTTCATGTATTTGTAAGTAAGTGTAATCTATATCTAATCAATATATCAAACAGGCAATTACTATTACCTACAAATATTAGGTTAGTGCAAAAATAATGTCGTTTTCTCACATAGTAACATACGTGAGAAAACGACATTATTTTTGCACCAACCTAATAGTTTCTGTAGTTGAAGCCCATAGTATTTTATTGAATAAATTTACTCTTTAGTATTTCAAGATACCTTTGTGTAATTTTGGTAAATATGTCTGTTAAAATGAGATGTCAGTGTTATTTTTGCATAATTTACATGACTATTTATCCATCGTGCCCTGTATACTTGTCTGTAAATTGTGATCTTGGTGTAACTATTATAATACTTGTGTTGAATGACTAATTAAAACAAATAACTTATTTTCATTATTTAAAAAAGTGGATTAATATTGAATTTTGATCTAAAATATATGATGTTTGATCTGTGATTTAATAGAAAATTATAATGCAAAGTGATATGCAAACTAAATGCTCTTATATTTAGGCTGCATATTAATGTGTTAAGTCTTTAATTTGGAGGTTTGCATTCAGAGTGCCTGCTCATTGCACTCTTGTGTTTTACAACTGCCCTATAACTTTCTGTATGTATGGCATAATGTCTGCTATAGCAACAGTTTATGGCTGCTTTATTATTAGAGATTTTATTAGAAAAGAAGAGTAACCATTTTAGTTCAGTAGACAAAATATATATTTGAAAGTGAAAAGAAAAAATGAGAAAGTATTTAATGGATTTAATTCAAACTTGACAAGTTTCTTTAGTTTATGGAATGATCTTGAAGAGTTGCTATCCAATTTGAAGTAGTTGTTTCATTTTCTATTTTCTGAAATGTTCTGTACTGAAGATTCCGGAATTTAAATTTAATAATACAGATATTAACAACTAGTCTATTTTTGCTTAGTAAATAAGTTCACTATATTAGTCAGTTGATCAGCAAGATGAGATTAGTAACTGTTACAGTATAACCACCATACAGTGATGGCCTGTGCATTGTATTAGGTTGGTGCAAAAATAATGTCGTTTTCTCACATAGTAACATATGTGAGAAAACGACATTATTTTTGCACCAACCTAATAAATATTGTTGTCACATCTGTTTTTGTGCTTCTGCTATGTACCTACAGATGCTTGACAAAATCCAAAGTTCTGCAATGTTATTGGTCCTGACCTGACATCCCAGCTTTAGTTACTTTCCCACCACCATAATGTAGCCTTCTTGTACCTTTTTTTTTTTTTTTAATAAATATTTTCATGTTCTGATGAGCTTTCTGCTATAGTACTTCGACTTCATAAATTTAAGAGCAATACTAGATTGTCAGCTAGGTCTCATTTTACTGTTGAAATGGCTAGATGTAACCATGAGATCTAAGCTAACAATTTCTTCTCTTGCACTTTTCATTTGTGAAACTCTCTTCCCACGTTTTGCTTTCCTGTAAACTATGATTTTCAAAAATTTAAATAAAAAAACTAAAAAAAACTTGAAATATGTGACAAAGTTTGTGCTTGCTTTTGTAAACTCATACATACAGCAAGCTACTAATTGTTGCACATATACAACTTTTCACAAGGAATTTGATCGTGTGAATTAGTTTGCAACTAATGCGCAAAAGCAAAATTTTCCATTTACTGATGTCAAAAAAATAGGCTAATAGCAGCAGCAGTAATCCTAATAATAAAGCTCTCTTTCTATCTGTGTTGTGTCTAAACCTGGTTCTCTATAGTTTATAATACATTTATATATAATGTTTCAATATTGCTATATTTTTAAGGGAAGGGTGTTTGTGTGTGTGTGTGTAGTAAATTTCATCCAGTTAATAATAATTTACATAAAATGTTTCAAATTGTGTTATAAGTGTATAAAGAAAAAAAATTCTTTCCATTTTCTTCTCTGCTCTATAAGTAGTAGTTGGAATGTATTTCTTGGTGATATGTTTTTCTTATTTCAAGCCTGGAAAGATAAAAACCTCTTTCAGTATTTTATTTTTCTGGAATAAAAATTCAGTTTAGTCACTATTCTTAATTTTCTTTCAAACAACCACCAATAATCTTAAACAGTAAGATATTAAATTTTAGTAAATGTTTAGAAGATTTTCTAAAATATTTTTTCACTTTTATTTCAATTATTTTGTTCTCAAGATAAATCTATAAAATAATTAATTTGGTTGTCAGCTGGCTTCTATTCAATTTTAGAATAATTTTCATACATAATTATGGGATGATATTAGCATTAAATATTTACCACAACAATTATTTTAGTCTGCTGAACATGCTAGAACACATGTTAAAAGAATTTTAAATATTGAATCATAAAATATTGCATAGGAATATATTTTTTACTTACTGTTCTTATTTGGATTTAATTTTTAATTAATGAAGTTTTACTGATTTATAACTTTTTCCACTCTGGTAGTTGGGATAGAATCTGAAGTTTTTTGCTGTTATTTTTCTCCTCAATATTCAGACAAAATCAGCAAGTTTGACTTTTGCCTTTAACTGTTATTTTTTTGGCAGAAGAGTGGGGGGGGAGTGATGGAACATCAAAGGTAAAAGACTTTTAAGAATGAAATATTCTGTTACATACATTTATCTTAAAATCTCATGTTTATTGTAATATTTTTGCAGACGTTTTTTTTATTTAAATGCCTATTCATTGACCACTGAACAAAAAAAAAAAAAAAAATAGCCCACTTAAGGCAATAGAATCTCACATAATTACCCTAGCATCCAATCCACTTTAAAATAGTCTGCAAAATTCATTCGTAATTACTGTCAACTTCTTCAGTGAATTCTCCTTCATAATGTTTCAATGAATCTTTTAACTTTGGAGAAAGTAATGTCACAGAGGGCCAAATTTGGATTGTAGTATAACAGGCAGATTAGGGTGGTGTAGTTTCTTGCCAAAACATAAAAATCTACCTACTATGTCACTGTGATAATAGTAACACTGTATGCCATCTCATTTAATGACTAACTCCATAGGAGAAGGTTCAGACATGGTTCCCTTTTGGTTACAAATTTACATAAGTCTACACAAACCACCACTTAAAATATTCAATTTGTTCTGGATATGTTCCAGATAAATCTTGTAAACAAATGATTGGAGTTTTTCAAAATTTTTATAATTTTTATCAACTCTGACATATAAAGAAAGCTAGAGGAAACAACTATAAAACAACCAAAACAAGAAAAACAATTTGAAGGAAAGGATATAAAAAAAGTGTATTTGAAGTCAAGCTGCTATTTTTATGAACCTGATATTAGATAAACTTGAAAATTTTAATCAATAAATTGTTTTGTACTGCATCCATAGTGGATTCATAATTTTTGATAGTAGAATTCACCTAATATAAGGCTTGAGAGCTACTCAAAGTAAAGGGTTACTATGAGGTGTGTGTGATATAAAAGTGGAGATGGTAGAAAGTGAAGATTGAGGTTTAATTTTTATACATTTACTTAAGCTTTATCAATATTTTTAAAGCATTTTTGGTCACTTTTTCTCACTACTCACACACTCTTTTCTTCTGCTTATAATCTACTTTTTATTTTATTACATTTGTGTTTGCTCTTCTGTTAGAAAATGACAATGGTAATTAAGTTTTGATGTTTTACAATGTAATTACAAAAGTAATATCCATTTATCTGGGAGCCAAAAATAGACATCAGTAGATATTTTATTTGTGAAGTTTAAAATAACAGAAAATTCTTTCTACTACTTCATCAGGAAAGCCCAATTATAGTTGCATGAAAATTTATCTATTAGCATATAAAGGTGGGCTGAAAAATTCATAGGCTGACTATGAAAGTGTGATTTGAGAGATGTGATTCTTGCTTGTATTAATGTCAACTCTTCTTATTAATAACTAAATTGTTTCTTTCCAGGTAAAATGACAGCTGACTGTTCAAAGAAGACTTCAAAAGTAACTTGTAGCAATTGCACTTGATGTACTCAAGTACCTGTAGAAAAAGGGTTTAACCCTCAGGGACATTCATGCTGACATGGTTGCTATATTAGGGGATTACACTTCATCTTTATCAACAGTGCAAAAGTGGGCAGCTAAATTTAAGCAGGGAAGGGAGGGTCTTGAAGATAACCTATAGTTTGTATGTTCTACAACCGGCACCACCAAGGAAAACATTGTGTTCACCACCTGGTGATTGAGAAAAAGGCAATTGACTATAAATCAAATAGCCAATGCTATTAGCATATCCTGTGAGAGTTGAAAATATTCTGCACAATTAAATTGGTATGGCAATGATATCTGCTCAGTGGTTGCAACCTGATCAAAAGCACACCAAGCTGATCACATCACAGAGAAATTTGATATTGTTTGAGGCAGATCCAGCTGGTTTCCTTGAATGTTTCCTAACCTAGGATGTGTGTTGGGTTCATCACTTTGAGCCAAAGAGACAATCCATACAGTGGAAACACCCCTCCTCATCTGCTCCAAAGAGGGCCAAGGTTGTTTCATCTGCTTGGAAAGTTTTATGGGATATAAAAGGTATTGTGCTTATCTTCAAATCAATGGAGAGTACTATGCCAACTAGCCAAGGCAGTTATGAAAGGTTATCAAGACTAAACACCCAGGAATATTGACAAAAGAAGTCTTGTTTCATCCAGACAATGTTTCAGCATACAAGTCCTTGCTTTCAATGGCTGCTGTGATAGTTGCGGCTTTGAACTGGTTGATCGCTCTCCCTATTTTCCTGATTTGGCCCCATCTGACTATAATTTGTTACCCAATATGAAAAAATATTTGGCTGGAATCAAGTATCACAGTGATGATAACTTCATATCTTCTGTTGATGACTTTTTTGACCAACAAGATGACAGCTACTTCACTCATTTGGTCATGTTCCACGAGAGTATCTTGGTTAGCCTCTGAACTCTTCAACAAGTGCTTGTACTGTTTTTCCATAAATATTCAAGTGCTATACATAGGCACACACATGTGTAGATGGATCCACATGTTGGTTTAACAGGTTTAAGAAAAAAAGTTTTTGCTCTTCCAAAGTGACATCCTATTTACTACAAAATAATTATGAAGTTTTATTTATCAAAATTAACATAAAATTTTGTTTCTATTACATCACCAGAAGATTCCATTAGAGATAAGCAATTAGAGTATTTTTCTGGTGGTATAGAAAAATATTACTCACAAATCTACACATAAAATGCACTTTTATATACATACACACACACACACACACGTTGCATATATTTTAGCAGCATGTCTCATAAAGAAATTATTAATAAATCAGAAATTCAACACGAGTTAAAAATTAAAGAAAAAAAAACAAACTATATCCACTATACAAAGGATCTATCAATCTTCCAAACAAAACAGATAAATTTATAAATATTTCCGCCTCTGAGTTGACTAAGCATCAAAGAATTGCTTAACCTAGGGTTCAGCTGCCATATATACCGTATGTATAATGATCTAAGTAAAAAAAAAAACAAACTGAAATTGAGATGTTATATCAAAGTATCGAAAAATTTCAGGACGAACAACTGATCAGAACACCACCAGAATTTCAGGACTTACTCAAGGCTGAGGCAGTTAAGAATAGACATTGCAAAAGTAAAAAGCTTTTCAAAATTATTAATGAATCCATTACAAATTGCGACTAAGGAACTATGAAATCATCCTAATATAATTGTTAAAAAAACGCAGACAAAACAAATATCTTTGTTTTAAACAAATTGGATTATAATACAAAACTAGAACAAATACTCAATGACCAAACAATTTTTTTTTAAAATTAACAAGAATCCAACTAACCAACTGACATTAAAAAATAAGAAATTCATCACAGCTAATAATGCCAAACAGGACAGTTTAAAACTTCCTAAAATAGTGGGTGATTATAGGCCTCATTACATATATGGTACTATAAACACACACAAACAAAACTATCCTCTCTGTCATATTATATCTCAAATTCCCACTCCTGTGTATCAATTAACACAAATCATAAACCAACTTATCACACCATACCTTGCCATTAAATATAGCATAAAATCAACTCTTGAAGTAATTAAAATTCTAAAAATAAAAAAAAAACTAATAATGAAATCATAGCCTCACTTGACATTGAAAATTTATTCACTAATGTCCCAGTTTGTGAAACTATTGATATCATTATAAGAAATATATACAATAATCCATCTCTACCTCCACTTAAAATTATTATGGCAACTGCTGTTAACTTGCACTACTAAAGTTCCATTCTATGATCATAAAAATAATATATACAATTTTAAGAAACCCTCCATCTACCTAAGATATGTTGATGATACCCTTATATTAGTCAAGAATATGGAAAAAAAAACTTCAAAAACAATTTCAAAATAATTCTGTCCTTAAATTTACAAACTTAACAATATTAATCAAATTCCTTTTCTAAATATATTGATAAACACTAATAATAATAAATTCACTATCTCCCTATATAAGAAACCTACTAGCATAAATTCATGTACTCTTAACTATAAGAGTGAATGTCTTAATTACTATAAAATAATTATAAAAACCTAATAAACTATGCAAAAATTAATTCATCCACAAAACAGATTTTCTACAGTGAACTAAAAAATATAAAACAAACTCTTATTAATAATAACTTCCCTAATTGTTGATGAACAAATAAGATGTTGTATTAGATATTTTAATACAAAGCAATTAGAATTAACCCTAAACATATTAATTTTTTATATCACAAATACATTCTAATTATAAACAAGACAAAAATATCCTTAAAAAAAAAACTAATAAATAGTAATATATCCACCACAAATCTGAGTAAAAAAATAAAATTAATTTTATACTATACTAAATTCAATATATTCAATTTAATCATTCATAATGACTCCTCCCCACCAACTTAGAAGGAGTTT
Source organism: Acanthosepion lycidas (assembly GCA_963932145.1). Classification (NCBI taxonomy): domain Eukaryota; kingdom Metazoa; phylum Mollusca; class Cephalopoda; order Sepiida; family Sepiidae; genus Acanthosepion; species Acanthosepion lycidas. Next base: position 92,864,353 of record OZ010574.1, read on the forward strand.
TGTTGGTCTTTCGCTCAACTGTGTCCATGCATAATCATCAAGGGGGTTGCAGTCTGGGGAGTTAAGTGGTCAGATGTGAGGTGTGATGTAGTCTCAGAAATTGTCTGGCAGCCTTGACTGGGTTCTCCTGCTTGTGTAGTATGGCGCAGAGTCTTGTTGCCAGACATAGGGTCTTCCAGCAGTCACTCTCTTGACCCAGGACTGCACTACCTCCTGAAGGCATATGATGTAGGTCTCGATGTTGAGTCTGAGGCCCTCACAAACAAATTTGGAGTTCTTTTCTCATCTTTGTAATCGCCATTAGACTTGTCCAACTCTTTCTGAATCCTCTGCTCGGTCCTCAGATTGACACCCAAAACACTCTGAAATGTTCACATAATAGCTTCTGGTGCAAATGCCAAGTAGTACGGTATGCTGTTTCCATATTTCTGGTGGAGTGAATTGCGTCATGGTGCCCTTTTTTCACAGATGGTGTCCAACTGACCTTACTCTACTGTACAGTTGACAAAATCAAAAGTATACAATAAGCATGCGCAAAATTAAAAATATAAAATGGCGACAATTTACCCATTGCATCCTTTATATATTGTGGATCCAGGTGCAGTTTTTTGTATTTATTCAGTGTTAACTTTTTGTTTATTTATTATTGATTATTTTATTGTCGATTGTTGTATCATGTTTATTTGTGTTTATGTGCAAATATTTCCACTCAATAGGCCCTAGAATAATTTGAAACATAAACTGTTACCTCTCACCAAAGCAACCCTTAGAACAATACAATAGACTATCCACAATGCATCACTGATCTGTATATATAATTAATAGAGAAAAAAACAACACACATGGCCTGTTGATTGAGTGTAAGCAGTAAACGGACTGTCACCACTGAGTGTTGACCTCAATGTCCACTTTTATATTTACATACGCTCTATCCCTGATATTGAGCACATTAACCCATAAATATATCTTAAAACCATATTTTATTAATTTGGTCTCAGTTATTTGCACACTATTGATATCAAAGATTTTGTTTGGATTCTGTCAGATTCAAGAATCCCAGAAGCTTATATTTGGTGCTGTATATTCTTTTATGTATCATGTAATTTCTGCATGTGAGTAATCAAAGCTCAATACAATGCCCTGTCTTTAGTTGCTCTAAGTATCCTTTGACTCTTTACCATCTCTCTTTGTCCTTGTTCCAATAACCATTCACATAAACTTAAGTAGTTTACTTGTTGTTTCACCCTCCCTCTCTTGCTTTCAGCATGTCCTGTAAGTGTTAGATTTTCTAGGCCTTCTTTTCTCATTAGTTTCCTTGTATTTCCTATTTTTACTTAAAACTTACTGATTGCTCATACATTTTTTTATGTGGTAATATTATATTTATAACTAAACTGTTAGCAATGGTGTAACTTTTTTTTTTTTTTTTAACTTGCATTATTATAAGATTTAAACATAAAATATTGAAAACCTGGAATATTTTATATCTTGATAGATATAAAAACAATTTTTCTCATTATTTTGAGTTTTAAGTAATAGACCGTGTCAGATTGATATTTTTTAATGTTCATTATTTTTTTATTCTTTATTTATATTTGTAAATATCAATTTATTTTCTTGTCCATATGATTTAGTTACATTACTTTTGTTTATGGGATTATTTACATAAACAATATGGAAGCCTGTTTGTAAATGAAATAACAAATGTTAGCCTAAATTTTTTTTTAAGTTCATCATTTATAACAGAAATGTATAAAATTAATGCCATAAATATTATTATTATTATTCCCAGATTTATTTTAACTGGTCTCATCTTTGTCGTAGCTATTTCAAGTGTACTCTAACCTTCTTCAGGTGTTTATCCTATTTTGTAATGTTCTTAGAATTTTGATTAGGTCTAAACTATTCTTAGATTATATGGAGTTCACAGTTTGACCAACTGCATACACTTAATCAACACTTCTATCAATTTGGTCATTGTTCCCTAGGATAATTAAGTATTGGAATTTTGAAGCTTTAAATCTAATGTCTTTTTTTCCTTATCAAAGCCTAACATGTGTGCTGGAAACTCTTTCTATGGTTTTGTCAGTATTTAGAAAAAAAAGATGCTTATTGACATTAATGGATGAGATTAAACAAGCATATTTAAATATCTAATCACCCAAATGAGATTGGGAAAGAATTTCTGTTAGCTTGAATTCATGCAGGAAAGAGACTTTGTAGTTGTTACAAATACTAATTGACCTTTTTCTTTACATGTAATGCTTTTCATCTTGATTCATGTTTAGAAATAAATGTTTTTTCTAATATTTTTCTACATAGCACTGTCATTCAAGTTTACATGCAAGAAAATGTGGAAAAATTGCAATGGGGGCTCAGATTCAAAATCAGAAATCCAGTGTCTTAATTCCAAAGATCATAAATCAGTTTCGCAAGTCTAAAATCAAAAATACCATAGGTTTAAATAAAATCTTGTATCGACGAATCACAACATACAACTGCCTACTTCCCGCATGAAGAACAAAGATTATCCAAGGTAGTGTTTTTTCTATTGGGGTAAGAAAAGCTGTGATTGTTTGAGACTGGTAGGCAAGCACAAAAATTACCATATTTTGAGGTCTTACTAAAGAAGACCCTATTTTGATTTTCGTTTTCAAGAAACAGCAGAGAGAATGTGAATTTTTTTTTTTTTTTTTTTTTTTTTTTTAGGTAAGACTTGGTTTTCTCCATCATCACTACAGAAAGGCTTGCAATTAACAGTGCACAATTTTTGTTTGCTTCTTTTTCTTGCCATACCTATAGTCTGAGAAATTGCCTTCTGAAGATTTGAATATAACACATTTCTTGCAGAAGACTTTTCCTGGCAACTTTCACACCAAAAGTGCCACCATATTTTCAACAAATACCAACAGCCTATAAAATAGATCACCCCCCCCCAACACACACACACACACACTCCAATTATAACAACTGCTCCTAGCATTATCTTAGATGCATTCAGAGGATTCTAAGCAATACATATACCACATGTTTGTGTACTTAATAAAGCTCTGTAGTTTTTATTTGAGGAATAAAACTGTTGGATATTTAAGTAAAAGCAATTCTCACTGCTACTAAGATGTCACCTCCTACCACATTTCTTCAGATGAGGGCCAAAGTGTACAAATAGTTGGCAGTTGAACAATGTCAGGAGTACAGCTTGCTTTGGGGGAGTTAAATTGAGTGTTTTGAGTGACACAGAGCCGAAAACAGGTGTTATGGTTCAAGTAACCAAAAGGTTTTCTTACTGTATTGATTTAAATAAGAAAATATATCACAGCAAAACAAGTGGTGTCTTGTCCAAACAGAACAGTTAATTACAAGTTTTCCTACATAACATTTGATAACAAAAAGAACAATGATCATAACAAACTCTGCATTAGGCAAGTTATGTTTATATATGTGATTTCTTTTTCTTTCACTCATTAGGGATTACTCTTTTATTTGTAAAATTGTTGGTATGTGCATTATCATTAATAATGGAAATAAAAATTTTAAAAAAATTTAACACCTTTGAGAAAGAATAAAAGGTTGAACCAAAGGTTAAGTTTGTTCAAACAAGAAAACTCATATTTGAATGAAATCTGATCTTCATGCTTCTGACACTAACCTGGTCACTTTTTTCAATATTAAATATAACCATATAATCCTGCATATACATAAATCAGGGGAACTGACTAAATGGTTTGCTTTCATTGGACTTCACTTTAAAGCTGATATTTTATTTATGTTTCTTGAACAGTTTTTCATTGAGTATTTTTGTGTCCCTTTCCAATTTTGATTAACTGAAATTTTTTACAAAAACAATTTTCCACATTTTTCACTTTGAATTACCAAAAACTATCTATTCAAAATAATTTACTTTTGGTTGTTCAAATTTTTAATAGTTTGCTGCTCATTTACTGTTTTATTACAGTTTATCCATTCACACACACACACACATATATATATATATATATATATATATATATATATATATATATATATAATATAGTTTGGGGGTGGGGAGGGGCCATGGTATTTTTTTTTTTTTTTTGTTCTGGAAGTGCAGTTCTTATTTTTAATTACCATTTTCTCCACTACCATTAACATGCAGATTTATAACTACTTCTCTTATCTAAGGCCAATAATTTATGAAACTCAGTGTCACTCTTTTTTCCTTTCTTCTCTACATTTTATTGTTACGTTGATGAGCATTTGGCTTTACAACCATTTCTGTTTCTTGTTACATTATAATGTTGGACTGCTGTGTTTATATATAACTGCCAATTTTTTTTCTTCTGAACTGACTATAGCACTTTAAGAATCTCATTAAAGATATTAACAGTATATCTGTGATGACATTGTAGTTAAATTTACCTCAAAGCAGCTATTCAATGATATTTCATTCAATAATACAAATATAAACACTTTTAAATTTATTGATTTCTAATTATAGATCAGTTAATTTTTTATTGCAGAAACACTATCTGTTCCTTATATATTTTTGAAAAGCCATGCTTACTTGTTTTCATTATTAAACATAAGTGTCAGTTATAGTTTTAAAATTTCAGTATGTTTGGTAAATAGAAGAGTTGGGCAGGAAGTAACCTACTTCTTTGCAAACACTTGAAAAGCCAATTCCTATGGCACAAGGTTATTACTGGTTGTTGAAAGTTTACTTATTTTTAGTTATGTTGTAACACTAGCAGTTTGTTCAATTGTTTTAACCCAATTGAATTGAAAAATTGTATTTTACTTTCTAGCAATTTGTTGGTTCAGTTAATGATTTGATCGCTTTTGATTCTCTTGATTGATCTTTTTGATCTCTTTTAGAGTGCCTTGTTATTCCATTTGTAAAATTAAGGATTTTATTACTGCTAGGATAGGATTCCAATTGTTTTTTTGTTTTTTGGGGTTTTTTTTCGTTAGTCTACTGTGAAAATTCATTGAAAAAAATGTATTTTTTGCATTTGCATCTTTTGAAAATATCAAGCACAATGACTTCCATGAAATGGTGAATAGTATAAATAAATAAAATGCTGATCGGAACCATTTAAAACCATGTGTTTAATAAAGGGAGTGCTTTGTGTATGGTTGATGGTAACCTTTTTAATGAAACCTAAATGCAAAAAAAGTAAAATCCAGCAGTTCTGTTTTTGCCCTCACCTTAGGATATTTGACATTGAGTTTCAGAAATATTTTTTTTTCTTGGTGTAAGAAGTTGTTTATGAATCAATGTTTGCATTTAAGTGAATAAATTATATTCTTTATTTTTTCAGGATTAAATCTTAATATGTATTTGTCTCATATTTTGGAAGATAATTACCCAGAAATGATGAAGAGATTGTTTTTGATCAATGGTAAGCATTCTATCTACATGTATAAGAATTGTTTCTTGACCTTTATAATGCTTCAATACTAATACTAATCATTAGTGTACCTTCTTTTGATGTAATTGGCTTATTAGAGACTTGAAACCATTATGCTTTGATGAAAGGCATTTATTGCATATTTGGATGCTTAAAAAATCAATATCAAACATTTTGGAATAGGAGATGTATATCAAGTTTTTTGTACCTCTTGTCAATTCATTTGGAGATAAATTTCCTTGATAAAAGATACAAAAGCGTTTTAAAGTAATTTCATTTTTTTTATATTCCTTATAATATATTAGTTTTTTTTTTGTTTTTTTTTTTGTTATTGTCTTGAAGAGATATTTTTGTTTTAGAATTCATTTAAATTATTCTGTCAGTTTACTTGAAATTAAAAAAAAAAAAAAAAAAAAGGTACAAATGCATTTTTCATTATTTGAAAATTAAGTATTCTCACACATGTTTATTAGAAAAGTGAATTTCATCCTGTAAATTTAAACATTGCTTTTAGAAACATTTATACTATCCATTTTAACATTAATATTTTTTCTGCATCTGTTGCATGGTGGTGTAGAACTTTTTTCTTTTTTTTTTTTTTTTTTTTTGAATAAATATTAAATCTTAATTGGATATTAATAAATCATTTTTTTTATCTATGTTTTAATAAAGATATTAAGTTATGTATAATTCAATTTATGAAATGTTTAATGTGAACAATATTTTTCACTGCCTCAGATTTTTATTAAACGTTTGCACACACACACACACACACTTGCTCCCACTCTCTCATATATATATATATATATATATATATATATATATATATATATGTGTGTGTGTGTATATATATATATATATATATATATATATATAGGCCTGTTGGTACAGTTGGTATGACGTTTGCTTCATATTGTAACTGTCTGTCTTTCAATTCTCGGCAGTGGAAGCACACTGCTGCTGAATGCCAAATATAGGACAAAACGGCTGTCCAGTGCTTTCTGAATTCTGTTGAGGTTTTTTCTAGACTGGATGAAGAATTACTTATGATTATATATATATATATATATATATATATATATATATATATATCAAATTATTTCTTTCTGATTTAAAAAAAAACCAAAAATAACAATAATAAATGTTTCTGTATTTTCAGCACCAAAATTATTACCTGTGTTGTATAAACTTGCAAAACCTCTCATCAGTGAAAACATGAAAAGAAAAATTTTTGTTTTAGGGAGTAAGTATTTTATTTCTAACAAAACTTATTTTACATTCTTTAATTACATATCTTTGAATCTTGTTTTTTTTTTTTTTTACTGATAAGATTTTCTTGTTTCTTATAAAAAAATTAACTATTTAAAAATATTCCACCAATAAGTTCTTAATATATGAAACAATACATTACCTGCTGACTGATATCAGAAGAAAGTTTACATTTGATCTACATATTTTGTTTAAAGATTATTTCATATCAGTCATCATATCTAAACTTTATGAAAAAGTGTTTGTTTTCTATTTCTTATAAAATGTGGAAAATATAAATTGAATGAGTTCGAATAAAGAAAAATAGCAAATTGTACATGTATATATAATTATTTTGAATTTTTAAATTAAATTGAAAATTCCCCAAACAAAAAGCAGCCTTAATTGTTGTGTTTTTTAACAATAAAATCTGTAACTTTTGTTTCTGAAATCCCATACTACATAATTATAATTTTATTTTTAATATTTGACACAAGGTTCATTTTTTGTCCCCTTTTATTTAAGATTGTAATTCATTTATTTAGCTATTCCAACTGTTATGTGCTCATGCTGTTATAAAGTTAATGTAATGGCTTAAGTTTAAAACAAAACAAACAAATTGCAAAATCCCCCAAAAAATACAGGTCAATGTCAAAAATGCCAATGCACTCAAAAAAAAAAAAAACGCTCCGATCTTATTAAAAAAAAAAGTAATGTCACACATATGTAGTGAGGTGATTGCAAATGGCTGCTCCTTGCAACCACATGTGACATTGTTATTTCGTTGCGACGTCGGACATGTTGGATTTACTCGCCAAACAGGTACATGTCCATTTTGCTCAGTGTGGTAAGTGTATTCTTTCACTACACTTCTCCCTGATATTATTATCAAGTAGCAGGGCAATGGTGACTGCCTTCACCGAGTACATCATCTTCGTAGGGGTGGAGATGGCTCTTCTGCCTGTATTCCCCCCGCGTCAGTACCAGTATAATCTCCCTTGTTCCCAGTCTTCTCACTATTACCGTCATCATTATCTGATGACTCTGTTATGGTCGTTTCTGGGTCTGTAGCCAGATTGCCCAATTCTGTTCTAAGAGGCAGGAGAGTCCCAGAGTCACTCTCAGATGATACACTACTTCCCACATCTTTCTCTGCTGTGGTCAATCTATAATGAGAGTGAAGATATTTCACATGGTGTGATGCATCATTAATTAGTACTGTTTGAGGGCTAACTATTTTATCGATTTGACCTTTTCCAAATCTACTAGTGCATCGGTTATTCAGGGTTTTAACCCAGACATGGTCTCCAACTTGATACAGATCATCTATACTTTCAGTAATGCAACTATCCCTTTTACCCACAGCTTGTACTAGTAGATTTCATTGGCGGGTGTATTTAACAGTGTTGCGTCATCCTTGGGAGTCACATTGTACCAATACACAGCCTCTTGAACACTGCATTCTGACAGCAATTCTTTTGACAGTGTGGGGACACTGCTCAGCTATGCCATTACCCTCTGGGACATAGGCACATCAGTATCACATTCTTACTCCTGATTTGTCTGCAAAGGCCTCAAATTCTTGGCCACAAATGGTTGGAGAATTGTTGGTTAATATTTCATAATGGTTGATATATTTAATATTTGGGCCACGTTCATAAAAGACAGATTTTAGTTGTCGTGTGATGGTCGATGCAACTTTACACGCCAACAGTACACATCAGCAGCGAGTGGGTGGATTCTTGTCTCATCATATCAAGCCATCTCTTTGGCACTCAGGCCAGCTTATCTGCCAGATTCTGCTCTGCAATCAGTGTAACATCCTGTAAGCTGTATTTGTCAACTAGGTGCTTTACAATTGCCAGTCTCTTCTGCACCAACATCTTACGTGTGACTTTCGTCCTGACTCGTGCCTTGCCTGTCAAAGTGTCATTCAGCCAATGGTAAACACATAGTGAGTTATATGGAGATGCACCACCTTAGCTTGCCACTGTAGCACAAAATTAAGGCCCTTCAAGTTCAAGCCAAATTAATATGCTGATGCATCATTTGATGGGCAAAACCTGCATGAATCCTCCAGAATAGTACCATATCTTTTCAACACCACACCCATTGCCAAGGAGCTTGTGTCAACACATGCATTTAATTCATGTCTGGTCACACACCAGTTACCACAGGCAGGATCGTCTTGACATACTTTGGTTACTACCTCAGCCATCATTTGATTTAGAGAATTATCACTGTGTCGTCCCACCCCTTCATTACCATGCTAGCTTGTTTCTTTATTACTCTGGTTGCTGCTCAGAAACACTCACAGACAAGAAAATGTCCTACTAGCTTACCACAAATAGAAAATACTGTGCATTGTGTCAGTGCGGCAAGGAATTTCAGAACTGTGCTCCCTCACTTCTATTGCAGAGTGTTGTGTTCCCTCTAAACTTAAGGCCTAATACAAGAGAGCCATCCTTCAGGCACTTAGGATCCTTACTGATCAAGCCAAAGGATTCTAGCTCTGTCTGAACCTCACCTGCAGACATTATGTCCTCATTGACATATATATGTAGGCTGATGTAGGTTTCATCATTGACTTGTGTCAATACTGCATTGACGATAGCTTTCATTATTAGGGGTGCCACATTGAGGCTGAATCCCAAGTGTGTCAGACAATATCTTGTTTCTTTAATTAGTACTGTCTGAAATGGCCACAGTGACTCATGAACTCTTATCTGCAGGTAGGGTCTCCGCAAGTCCAGCAGGGCTACATTAACACCCTGCTGGTGCCACTCTCTTAATTTGGCGGTGCACACATCTGAGTTTGCAGTGAAGGCATCCACATGTTGGTTCAGTTCCCTGTAATCCATTACTGGTAGCATTTTGTCTTTTGTGGGCTGCACAATATCTCTTTGGGGGCCCCCAGCCGTTCCTGGGGTTATGATATCAGCCAACCATTAGTAATCCACATCTGCAGCTCTTCCTTGTATGCAGCCCTGTTCTTATTGGACACTGTGTACTCTGAAATTACATTACCCAGCTGCTCTGGTGCTTCATTTATAGCCCACTTCCACTTCACATTCCAAGCCCTCTCTTTGTGGTCAAACGTGACACAAAAGTCTGATTCCTCAATAGAGATAGCTGCACAAAATTCTTGTCTTCCACCAAACAGTACCTTTCCAGTTGATGTGATCTTAACACCCCTTAAGGTTATTGTGTTGATGCCAATGAGTAAGTTGTAGCCGAGGGTTTTTTCCTGCACCACCAGTACGTCAACTATGGGGAAGTCACCACTTTCTGTATCGATGGTGACAGTCCCTGTGCCACATACTTGGGATGTGCCATTGATAATCATAATGTCCACACATTGTTTTCTCCACACCTGACAGTGATTCACACTAATTATTGCCTAGGAACATCCAGTGTTGATGAGTGCTGAACACTGCATACCGTCTACCTGAATGCCAACTACAGGCAGTGATGTATTCAATGTTTGACGGGGTGGGGCATCAAGTGTATTGATGATACCTTGCCCCCGGATACATTTCCTGAACATTTGCGCCATATGTGACCCAGTTCATTACAATGATAGCACTGCAGATTTCCCTGTGATCATTGATATGCACTCCCCTTACTACTTAGACTCCTGCACTCCCTAGAAAAATGGTTGGGACCACCACATTTATAGCATATAGAACCTTCATGTCTGTTGCCAACTGGGGTAGGATCCGCATTGCCGTGTTGGGATCCCGTGCAACTCATGATTGCTGCTGTTTCTACAACTGGTTCTGTTTCTTTGAGCATGTTCTGAGCTCCGGACAATAGTTGGTCAGTTGGTAATTCCTCAATCCTAGATGATGCCTGCTGACATCTTCTAGTAATCCTGCTAAAAATGCACATCCCAGTATCTGGTCATTCATGCCGCCAAACGATGCTGAGATTCTGCATAAATCGGCTAGGTAGACACCAATAGTTTCTCTGGGGTGAAATTGCTGCCCAACAAACTGTTGCCATGCAACATAGGCGTTTGTTCTGAATACCTTATACAACGTGCACTTTATCTTGTCTAAGTTTGAGTTAACCTCCGAGCTGCTGGTACAGTGCATAAGCACCTCCAGTTAACCTTGAGAGAATAATGGTTGCTAGCTCCCTTATTTTGTATAATTTAAAAATGTACTCTGCCTTCTCAAGACATTCAACAACAGACAGTCCAATTCTGGTATCAACTGTCCATTATATGTAAAATGCCGGAATAGTTTGCTATAAAGTTAATATGATAAAAATATAGGTCCAATGTCAAAAATTCCAATGCACATAAAACTAACACAACTGTTCATAATAGGCAACCAAATAACATTTAGAAACATTAAAGATTTGAATTTCTCCCACATTTAGTGATAGCCTCAAAATATAAATCACTGATCTGGAAAAAACATAATGCATGGTTTTGATGTAGCTATATAATAAAAATGTAACACCTATGAAAGTAGAATGATGGATAAAAATTGATTTCAATTTGAAAATGTAAGAAATGCTCTGCAATTATGATGCAATCAGTCACACATAATTTGCAAAACACAATTAGCTGTTAGTTTTGCTTGGGTTTCATTCTATGGTTTGTCATTTGATTGCTTTAGTTTACTTATATATATATATATATATATATATATAATTATGTAGACTACAAGTGAAAGTACATTATAAGTCCCACTTCTGCCTAATAAGTGACTACTTATATGCAAAAGTTTTCAGTGGTTTTTATTTCTTCTATTCATTCTTTAGATTTTGAAAAGGGGTGTAATGAGAACTAATAAGTAATATCTTCATTTTTATGAGATAAAGCATTATTAACAATCATTCTCCAGCATGGCTTGCTAAAAGCTTACTTTTTATTATTTCCATTTTGTTTTCTGATAGCCATAGGATGACAACTTGAGTGTTCTCAATGAAAAGTAAATAAAATTAAGAAGGCCCTAAAACCTGTCTTATCTATAAGGTTTTGGAGGCCATTTTAATTTTACAGGTTAAATATGATATTCTGGGTAAAGTTATTGGTTAAGAAAAGCCTGAAATTTTGTACTTACATTTCCTTAATGACACTAATTTTGTTCTGAAATAACTAAAACCATTTCAGGGTTACAGTGGATCAGTTCTAGTTAATATACAACTGTCTAAAATACTTCTACTAGTAGCCTTACCCTATCTCTAACTATTAGGTTGGTGCAAAAATAATTTCGTTTTCTAACATATGTTACTATGTGAGAAAACGAAATTATTTTTGCACCAACCTAATAGATTGTCTGTTGGTATGACGTTTATTCACCTACAATTTAAATAAATTTAGATCATTATTTTGTGATTTTATATATATATATATATATATATATATATATATATATATATATATATATATAATCATTTTCTACTTCATTTTGCCCAATATGATAATCATTTCTACTCTTTCAAATATTTAAAGGTGACTACAAAGAAACACTGCTAAAGTATATAGATTCTGAAGAACTTCCTGCTTATCTTGGAGGAACAAAAACTGATCCTGATGGCAGTGTGCACTGTAAAACTTTGGTAAGTTTTCCTCTGTGGTGATTAATTCCTTGTAAAACTAGTATATTCTGATTTATTCCTTACTTTATCTTGCTAGTAATCATCCTTGTTCTGAAGTAGAGTACTCTTTGGAATAGATGTTGTCAGGTCAACAGATGGTAACTTGACTGGTATTCACTGTGGTATTCTGATTTTATAGCAGTATCTCATTTACATACAATACTATACCTCCTTGAACTGAAATGACTTTTTATTGATCTTTGACTTCTAATTATTCTTGGGAATCTAAACTCTTTTTCTTGGTGTGTATCTTGATTTCTTCTTATAGGGGACCTAGGTCTGATGTTTATTTTCCTCTTCCAACTCCTTGTCAGATTTCTGGTCATTATCATCCATCCATAGATTGTTCAGTTTCATTACTGGATTCATTAGTCCCCTCTTCATGTTCTTCATCTTCAGATTCTTCATCTATTTCTATATCCTCAGGTTCCATTCTACTTCTGAATTGATCTGCATGCATGGGCCAGTATATTTTGTCCATTTTTCATTAGTATTACTGTGTTGTGTCCTTTCTGTACCATTTAGTTCGCCTTCTTTGGATTTAGATTCATTGTCTTTTTTATATCATACACTTTCACTTTCTATTCTCTTTTTGTATCTGCACACACACTGGAAATGGTCTTTTCTTTTACAGTTTAAACCTAATTTTCCTACGGTTGGACATTTGTTTTTGTTTCTTTTGTGTTCTTTGTCGCAATATTTGCATTTTAATAGGATTTTAGTTGTATTGTATGCTTCCACATTGTTTTTAGAATTATTAAATTCATTAATTAATTTTAATTGCTGCAAGAATTCTATGCTTGCTCCTTAATTCATATCATTCGCTTGTAGCTGTTCTAGGATCTTATGTTTGTATGTAATGTCATACATGCCTTCAATTAGTCTTAGAAGGATCAATTTGTCTTCTATAGACATTTTTCTTGAATCCAGTTTTTCAAATTCACAATATCTTTATGCATCTTTCAATCTGTGTAAATATTGCATTACAGTTTCATTTGGGTTTTGTTTATTTTCCAGAAATTTTGTTCCCTCTGCAATAACCAGCTTTTTTTTTTTATTATTTTTATTTATTTATTTTTTTTTTTTTGCCATATGTTTCTTTTTATAATGGTTGAAATTTCCTCATATGGTAAGTCTTCCACTGTTTTGGAGTACACCATAATGGATATTTTCTTTATGGCTTTACATCCTGCCAAAGCCAAAAATAAATCAGTAATTTCATTCTCCCCTCTGGAGGCTTTCATTTTCTTTACTCTAGCCAACGCTGTGAAATATCTAATCTAAGCTTTTATGTGCACCGGTTCATCCAACATGGTTAGGGATCCTATCAGCGATGCCATATTGTTATGAAATAGAGTAATTTCTGGAATAGACATTGTCAGGTCAACAGATAGTAACTCAACTGGTATTTGCTGTGGCATTCTGCTTTTATAGCAGTATCTCATTTACATACAATACTACAACCCTATTTTATTTGTAAAAGAAAAATATTAACTTATGAAGAGCAAAACTATTGTTTTCATACTGAAGATTTTGATCTGAATATAAAATATTGGCAATCTTTAACCTTTGTGCCCACAAAAAAATGGTGTATCAAAAGGACGGTTTCTCCCTTGATTGACACCACGATTATTTTAACTACCTTCACTCCTCAGCGATGATTAGAATTTTAATAAAACCTAAACATATGAAAGTGAATTTATACTTTTGTTCTTGAGAATTGACAACAAAAATAATAAACACTATTTATTAGATTATTTATTTACATTATTTATATTGTTTGTTGGAATGGTTGGCAAAACATTGGCTCATTCACCATTGATTTGAACATATTTTAATAATTTAGTAAGTGTTTATAAATTTATAAATAAAAAATTGTTATATTTATTTCTTTATAAATTGGTAAACAATAAATATTTCATTGCATTAGTTTTAATACAATTCTATTAGTTTTTAGATTGTTGTAAATATAAGATTATTCTGGTAAATAATCTAATAAATAAACAGTGTTTAATATATTTGCAAATTCTCAAGAAAAAAATATGTATAAATTCACTTTCATCATATTTTTAGAGTTTATTGCAATTCTAATTTTAAAACCATAAACCTTACCAAAGAGTGAAGGTAGTCAAAATAATAGCAGTGTCAAAGGAGAAAAAACTGTTCTTTTGAAACAGTTTTTTTGTGGGCACAAAGGTTAAAAATTGCCAAAATATTTTAGTACAGATTATTATTGCCTTTTTAATCCTGTGCAACTCTTCTGTTTTTATGCAGTTTCAGTAGATTTTATTTATTCAAAAATTAGTAGTTATCTTGTGTAAGTAGTTTTAATACTTGGTACTAATAATCAACTTGTTTTAATTCTGAGTTAAAACACTGATGTTCTGTGTATTACTGTTACTTCTAATTTTGTGTTTTTTTATTTGTTTTATCACCCACTTTAATCTTTTTTCTAGGCTTCATTTTATAATGTGATCTTTTTTAGAATTTTGGTCCAGTATAAAGTGTGCTTTAATAGTAGAGCTGTAATACAGAATGCTCTCTGAAATTGAATAGGATGTTTTGAATGATCTATATAGCCTGCTTGATGTAGGTGTATAATTCATAAGGAAAGACAATTTATGCATGCACTTTGCATTGGAATTGAATTGAATGGGGACATCAGGGTCCATATATGCTGTACTCATGCAAAAAAAAAAAAGGCATAGGTGTATCAAATCTACATTTGCTTAGAAAGTATCCAAAAAGTATAAGCAACTATTTGGCAGGGTTACCTACCCTGCCAAATGTTTGCAGGGTGACTGCCAAATAAAGTTGCTTACACTTGAGTAAGTACCTTATCTAAGTGATGTAGATTTCTTCAAAAAATGTTGCCTGGAATGTTGCAATAACATAACACAAAGAAGCTAAATTGTCTTATTAATTTTACATGTAGATTTTTTGCTGGAAAGAATAACCATTCAATTTTCATTATTGTTGTCAATAAAATCTAAGTCTTAACTTTGCTCTGAAGTCTTTTAGTCAAAGTTTTGCTGCTTAAATTTAATATCTCGTATTCCAAAATAAGCAAATACATTTAGTCTGTTGGAAAGCATGTTAAATAATTTTTTTTCTTCTTTTTTAATAATTTCAATTTAATTTAATTAATTTCTTAATCCTTGACAGATCTGCTATGGAGGAACAGTACCAAAAGAATACTTTCTAGAAAATACTGAGGAATATGAAACTATGGATACTGTTGTGGTGAATAGTGGAGATAAGTTCTTCTGTGAATGTGTAATTGATGTTCCAAATAGTCAAATAGCGTAAGTACTTGTTTTCTTATTCAGTAACATTAATTGTGCATATATGTATAGTCATATTGTACAAAAACCTTTAATTTCTTATGAAAAAACTATGTACACTACAGACAAAAAATTTGGGGCCACCCTGCATTTCTTTAAAAAAACACTTTCAAATGAGATATTTTTTATATATTTTTGTATTCATCTGTCCACAATACATTTTACTAAATTATGAATATTTTGTATAAGAAACTTATTTTATTTTCATTGTTAACCCCTCAGTAGATTTTTTGAGATTATTTTGCTACTAGGATAATTTGCTATTACTCTATTAGTAATCCATATCTCTCATGTGATTAAACCCTTTCTTCACTAATCTTTTATTCCAGTATTTTCCTTACAATATTATTAACCAGAACTACAATCTCATATGATCACAGACATGCCTAGTTTGATAATATCTTAACAAGCAAAATGATGTATGAAATAAATTGACCAGTTTGAAAATTTCACTATCAGATTGTATAAACTCTGTCATAATGGAAAATAAGCTTAGATTTTTTTTAAAAGAAAGAATAGACTTTCAAAAAAATGATTTAATATTTTTATATAAAAGCAAAGGATATTGGGATTAATTTTGTTTTAGAAAAGATCTTTTCAGATTCAAGTATATTTGCTAAATCTTAGAAAAATATAAAAACATGAAGTTGGTGTGTTCCTTTGTATGAAGCAATGACTAAATGCTATCCTAAAGTTTTTGTTTAATTCATAAAGACTGTTAATGAATTTGCCAATAATATTTGTTATAAATTGTATGTGACCAATGTTTAAAGAATTGTTCATGTGCCACTAAATCGGAGTTGCATGCTCCATTTGTAAAATTCTACCATAAATTACTTTGCCCAATTTTTTTTTAGACAGCATTTTGTTAGACTACCACAAAAAATAGATCAACAAATATATCAGATGATTTTGTGATCCAGTTTTGCAAAAAAGAAAGACATTCCTTTCTTTTTCACAGTAACTAAAATGAGAATAATTCATGCTATTTAAGTTTAGCTTTAGTCTGGTACAAGATTACAATTGTAAGGCCCCCATTGAGACTTAAACTTACAATAGTCAATGGTTGGAGTGATTATCTCGCTAATAGTAAGGTGCACAAAAGATTAAGTAGGGGTGAGTAGGATTTTGTAAAATATTAATGTTCGCATTCTAATATCTTGTCTGAGTTGGTGTTGAGCTTTTCTTCTGCGAGAAAAAGTAGTTTGTTCAGTTGATTGTAAGAAAAAGAAAAACGCTTCAAGTATATAATTTTGAATTGTTTTTAACATGTTCAGTGTATTTTTTGTACAGATTAGATATGACTTATTCAGTATGAAATCATTTTTTTTACCTAATGGCCATGCTACTTAGCCTTTCTATAAAAATGGTTTTGTATTTAGGTCTATCATTTAATATCCGTGTGTGCGGCAGCCATTTTAGAGGCATGTTGTTTTAGGTTTATTTATTTATTTTATTACAAAAGTTATGCTGATAGTTGTGAAAGTATTTTGGGGGTTATTTTGTAGTCATTTTTGTTCCCCTTTTACAAGGTTACACCACCCCTTCCATGTTCCTATTCAACAATTAGTTCACTTTTAACCCTTCTATTTTGTTCTGATTATGAACCTTTTATAAAAAGTTACCTTTGTGTAACTAGTTTGGCAACTTGATTACAGTAAACAACTAAAGTACCAAAACTTTACATTTTATTTTAGCTCAAGGAATGTAATGACTACAGTGAACTAATTTATATATATATATAATATCAGTGCAGTAGAATTGACACATTTGTTTAGAATTTGAGGGATTTGGATCTATTTATTGTTGGCTGTTATTAAAAAATATTTAATGACTTAAATTTTCCTTATGATGTTTTAAAATGCATGTTCATAAAATGATTTACAAAGAATGCTTAATTTCTAGCAGCATTTTTTGTGTGTGATCTTTTTAAAAGTTTAAAATTTTACATTTAGTTTTTCTCCTAGAATTTTTACTATTTCTGTTTAAGATATGAAAAATTCCTTTTTTGAATAAAGGACAAAAATTTAATTCTTGTGACAATAAATTGATTGTAAAAGACTGATCTTTAAGTTTGAAAAACAATTTTCCTTTTTTTTCTTTACTTTTTTTTTTTTTTTTTGCAGATGGGAATATAAAACGGAGAAACATGATATTGGATTTGGTGTACTGAAGAAAGGAGATACTTGGAAAGAAATAGTACCAATTGAACGTACTGATTGCTCAATTCTAATTCATGATGGAGTTACATTGTGTACAGAACCTGGAACTTGTGAGTATTCAGTTTTTAAGTATTACTACCTTTATCTGAACTTTCGTTATAACCATTGATTATAAAATCTTATTGAAAAATTATAGCTTACATTGTACTGTCTTCATAAATTATTTTATGAACATGTTTTAAAACATTACAAGAAAAAAGAGGAAAATTTAAGTCTTAAAAATGAAAATGATTATAAATTTAAAAAAAAAAAAAAAGCTGCTAGTTTCTTCTCTTTTCATTGATACATTAATTTTTCTCTTTTTCTCTTTTGATGCAAGTGTTAATAAATTACCAACAAATGTTGAAAATGATTTCATGTTGTAACTTTTGTAAAGGAGCTTGATATTATTTTTTCTCTTTTTTGCTTTGGCAAAAATTATGCTCATGTTATTTGGGATTGAAATATAAATTATTTGATATCTTTCCTAATGAGCTGAATTCTGAAATGAGTTGTGTGAGTACAATCTGATGCCAAAAAAAATTGCCTTGAAAAAGTTTTTTTAAAAACTGATACATGATAAATTTACATTGTTTGCAAGAATCACATGATCTGTACATTTTAAATGCTTAGCTGTTTTTTTTTTTTTGTTTTTTTTAAAATTTTAATTTATGAAATTTAACTTTTTACTCTTTTGTTTTAAACATGTTGACATGAAAAAATTAAATGTTAATATTTTTAATTAAAATTAAGTATTTTTAATGACAAATTAAATTTGTAATCTGTTTAATCTTATTTTTCTTTTTCAGATGCACTGTGCTTTGACAATTCATTCAGTATGATGACAGCTAAAGTCGTGCATTACAAATGTGAAATTATAAAACCATAATTTCTTTTAAATAATGTGTCTATTGTTTCATTTTCTTATAAACTAAAATTGAAATATTTACACACACACACACACACACACAATTTGTCTATGGAATTTCATTTTAGTAATTTGGTAAGCATTTTTTTCTTTTTCTTTTAATTACAGAGCCTAAAGTATTAGAACCACTTTTTGTGTTGGTGTCTCTCTATACATGAACAAATATGTACATGTGCACACACATGTGTGGACTGGGACTTGGGTACTTTATTCTTTTAAAACTTGTTAAATTGAAGTCATTTTTGTAGTATTTACTCTAAAGCCTCATAGAACTGTGACTTGATCATTTTTATTTGTCAATTGTTATTTATCTATAATTATTTTATTGGCTTTTTGTACGTGTTGAGAATTAGACCAATGTCTTTTCCATGTTATTATTAATATAAAAACAGAGAATAGCAAGATAAATTAGGAAAATGAAATTAATACTTGAACAAAAACCTGCTGAGAGCTGTAGAAAAGCACTTAAAAAAAATAAAATAATGAACATTTCAAAATGGTACAACAAAGTAGACAAGAATCACTTTCTATTCAATAATGATTGTATCACAATTTTTGACTTATTTGTATAATGTTCATATAAACAAATGCTGTAAAAGACAGTTTTTTTTATGCGTGCTGCAATGCAAAAAGAACCAATGCTGAAAAATTATTTAAATCCAATTTTATTAAACTGAAGATATTTTTTAAAAATTTAGAGATTTTTTTTTTTTTTTTTCAACTATTGTTAATCTTTTTCTAAGAAGCAACTGCTGAATATCCATCTGCTGTTTATATCTTGTGTATGAAATGGAACTTGCATGACTTCTCATCAGACATCATATTACTTGCCACAAAACTAGCCTGTTTATTTAATTCATTATTCAATTATTTTGCCATTATTAGCATCATAAGTAGATGCTGATTTGACAATTCTAAGCAATTATTTTCTTCTATTTTTCCATAATCTAAGTCTTATTTAGTACTATTTTTATAGACATTAGATATATTAGGTTGGTGCAAAAATAATGACATAATAATGTCGTTTTTTGACGTTAAAAAATACGTCAAAAACGACATTATTACGTCATTATTTTTGCACCAACCTAATATTTAGGTTTTGTCACTTTTTAAAAAAAATTTTAAATCTACATATTTAAAACAACTAATCTTTAAAATATCCAGCTTTACAACATAAAAATAAAAAAATAACTGTCAGAACTTGATTAAAGGCTTAAAATTTGAAAAATATAATAAACATAATTTTTTTTTTTTTTTTTTTTTTTTTTTTCATTGATTTATTGATTTCCTGAAAAAAAATTACTTGCATTTTAAGTATCATTTGAAAAAAAACTTCTTGCTTTTTATGTTTTTGGTTCATTCCATAAATGTTTAATTCATTTTAGGTTTTATAAACTTCATGTAATACTGTCTAAGTTATTCAAAAGGAGTGTGGTTGAGAAAGGGGATTTGTTATCATTTTTTTTTTTTTTTTTTTTTTTTTAAATCATATTCTGAACAAGTCCATATTTTAAGTTGAGTGACTCTTAATACATTATTTGTATGTGTCAGAAGCACCATTCTTCTTTTGGTCAATGTAAACCTGCTTTTGAGTCTCTTAGACTTTATCATGTTTTATCTCCTCCATATGAATTAGCATGATCAATAACTATTTAACTTTAAATGTGGCAATCAAACTTGATGTTTGATTCTTTAAAACTTCCATCTAAAGGAGAAATAGTTTGATTGCAGTTCCTATTATAAAGCATTTACATACACCTCTTTTTTTTTTTTCTTTTTTTTCTTTTTTTTCTTCTTTTTTTTTTTTGTTTCAACTTTATCCAATTTGGTAATCTGACAGCTCAATTCTATCACACACTGAGAATGTGATTTGAAGAGCTTACTTCAGTCATTGCTATTGTGTGTCCTATTTTCAAATAAAAATGACTTTTCTATCTATGTACACCTGACATACTTCTGTAATGGCAGCTAGTGTTTTGTCCTTTTTCTCTTCAGGAATGACAATGAGAATGGAGGGAAACAGCTTGCATAAGTTTAAATGAAACCAAAAGATAAAAATAAGAAACTAAATATTTGTTATTTAGTTGCCTCCAGTTTTATCTCTTGTTTTGCCAGAATTCCTGTTAATTATTCAGTTTCTTTTTTGATTTAAATTATTTCTTATTCTTTTGCTAAAGGCAAATATTTAAGCCATATCCATTTTTACTGCTTTGAATTTGTTTCTTTTAGTTTCAATCTCATGCCATTTCTATCTCTATTTGTTACTGTCTATTAATATGTAATTTGAAACAAAATTTCC
Source organism: Acanthosepion lycidas (assembly GCA_963932145.1). NCBI lineage: Eukaryota > Metazoa > Mollusca > Cephalopoda > Sepiida > Sepiidae > Acanthosepion > Acanthosepion lycidas. The sequence continues at coordinate 92,885,376 of OZ010574.1, forward strand.
TTAATATGGTTTGCCAAAAATAATTGGAAATAATTTCTGTATAACAGAAAAGTTGGAGGAAAATATTTTTTGTCTTTAAAATGAGCAAAAAAGGTTTTTGCATCACAATTTTTTTTTGTATTGTCAGAAATTTTCATTGATAAAATCAGAATTAAGAAATGAAACAAAATTTGCACTGTACAAAGTTCCTCTTATTCTTTTATGAGATTACTATTACAATATATAACTTCAAAATATTTTGTTCAACAAAAGATTCAAACACTTAATGCATGTGTTAGAATCATTTTCTTGATTTTTCTATTAAAAAACATAATGGGCTCTGATCCTTTTCATTATTTCCATTATTAGAATGTCTTATTTGATTTTATATATTATAAAATGTACATTTATATTATATAAGAATCTTCTATTACTTAAAATCTTTAAAATATTTAAGAATAAAAAAGCACTAAACCTGCCACCCCCAATAATTTTGAAGATTAAAAAAATAGTTTTGAAGAGAAACCTGATATTTTCAAAAAGTGAATTCCCCAATCATTCTCTTTATCTTTACAACCTGTTTTCTATTTAGTTTCAGAATTCATTCTCATTCTGTCAAAGTATTTCAGCTGCTGAATAAACATCTTTGTATGTTGTTTATTATTGTCCTAAACACTGCCAGATAGTAACCACTGCCATAGTTAAACCTAAATTTAAGCTGAAACATATCTAAAAAATTTTACTTAAAAACTTATTGAAACTTAACATCTTACTTTAAGATAATCAGATCTAAACTGATAAAACTTGAATAAATTCTATACATTTCTTATTTTTAAGCCAATTTGTATGGTATAATCTTTTATATCCAATTGGTATGATTTCTATAGGATTTACCTAAGGGACTTTACCATTCATATTCTCAGAAAGCCACAATTCCTTAGTGACGCCGATATTTGTAGTAAATTAAAATTTGTTATATTTCTCTCTATATATTTACTCAGATATATAGACAATTGTAAAATTCTTACATTGTTATTTTTTAATTTTGTAAATTTTTTTGGAAAAAAAAATCTGCATCTGTTTAGTCATTTGATATCAGCCTTTTTGGAATAGGTCATTTTCTTTTTCTACAATTTTGGCTTCAGTGTATAAAATATGGTTGATTTGTGATGTTTAAAAAAAAAATGCAATAATTTAAACTTGTTCAAGAATTTTTAAATATTGGAATTTTTGATTTAATATTTATCATTTTCTCTACAGATTAGTATTTTTAAGTTTCACAAATTCTTGCAGCATCTTATTGAATTGACAATTTACATCAAGAATTCCATGAATTCATTTGATTTTAATAGCCATCTCTCTATATATTTTTTTCACTGCATAGTTTTTATATATCTTTCAGTATTATAATTAAGTTGGTTTTTGGTACTGGTTTTTTCTTTGCCATAAATAGTGGGCAAAAGAGTGGATTTGGTTTTAAACATTTTAGATACCATTTCTTATTTGATAGAAAGAATAGTATTCTACTTATAAGTCTTCCAATAATACTAGAAATATTTTTAGAAGCCCTCAAAGAATTGTGAAAAGTTTTTGTGCAGTTCATGAAAATTATATGTATTTTTTTTTTTATCCTGGAGTATGTTTTTGTGGAAGCTGTGGTTCATCCACTGAAACTTGAATAAAGCCTACAATTTTTGTTTAAAAAGAAAAAAAAAAAAAAAAGAAAATTCACTGCCAGTGGGTTTAATAAGATTGGTTGTGAAACATTCTTTTTCTTTGGAAATCCAAAGAAGAATATTATGAAGCATAAGAACACTTTTAAAAATTTTTATCTCAATAATTAACTCACTTGTTATCTGAAAGTAATTTTTTTATTATTACATATGAAGACTGTCTAGAGCCTTCAATATTTGTTGCATGAGTCATGATAGGCTCTCTGCAGTCACAAGTTCATTGCCATGGATAATTGCGATTGAAAGTTTTTGAAACAGTCATGTGGTTCAAAGGCTGCCATGAAGCCTATTTAGCAAATGTATTAGGCTGCTTGAGGATCATTAATGCTGGACATACCAACAATGACAGACATGAACTCACCTGTTAGACAGGGAATGGTATTTAACCAGTTAATGCTCCTCAGACCATCATATGACAATATCGAGTGAAGTGGTCAATGCAGTCAGATTGTCATTTGCAAAAGTCATTACAAATAATATCCCAAACAAGTTACTTGTTGCCCTCAAATAGGGAAATGATTATACAGTCAGGACATTTGTTATTTCTTTAGTTCAAGTGGTTCCAGCTAGAAGGGAATACCAGCCACATATCTGTGAAGGTGGCATGCAATTTACAAGAGTCATAGCACCAGAATTTAGGTCTTAAATTGTTTTTTTTACTTTACATTATTTTAAGTTTTTAGAAATTGTAAATTGTATATTTTTAGCAGTAATTTTAGATAAGTTTTATTTCCCAGACATGCTTTTGAAGATATTAAACAATGTTTTATTGCTTACTAAAATTCTTGTCACTGTATACATCTAAAACTTATGAAGAAAAATCTGTTTTCTCTTAAAAAGTTAGAAAATATAAATTTTCAATGTGGCATCTCATTGTTTTTTCAAATCTGAAAAATATCATTTAGCTGCAGCTGATGCCATAAAAATATATTTCATTTTGAAAGAAATTATATAAGAAATAATTTTTACTTAAGCTAAATGAACATTTTCTTTTTCATATGGTAAAGATGTTCAAGTTTTGTATAAGCTTGAGCTTTTAGTTCCGATTCTAGCTAAAAAATAAAAATTTTATATATATATATATATATAGCGCCTTATGTAAATCTTGATGGATTTTTAGTACTTTAACATAAAAAGAAATTGTATTTAACTTTTTCTTTTTATTACAAATATAATTTATTCCTGGAGCTTAAAAAAAATTTCATAATTTATTCTTGCTTTTAACATATTTGTAAAATCTCCGTTTTCTTTTGTAATTATTAATTTTAATACGAGTGATGAGAATGCTTGTAATCTTTCTTCATATAAGCAGGGAGGAAGATATTTCAATATTTATCTTTATTGGTTCATGGAGTTATTTATTCTTATGGCTATATATTTTAAAATGTTTCCCTTGTACTGATATATTCATAACTGCTGAATGTTTTATTCATTTGAGTACACTCTTCTTTCTAAATATTATGTACAATATGTTGTTACTCAGTAAAAAAAATGAGTATTTTCAAAATTGTATGCATTTGAGTGGAAGCCTAATACTTTTTAATTTGTACCACAAATCAAAGTATAAAGTTTGCGATAAGGTCTATCTTGTTTGAATCTTGTTAAACAAGCTGTTTTAATCATTGTATGCGGCTTCCTTGTGTCTTAAGACACAATCCTTTCTTGTGTGGAAAAAAAAACAAACCCCAAATTTTTTTGGTTTTTACTGTATATTAAAAGAATAATTGCTTAACCTAATTTGTATTATTCTCTCAAAATTATTTCAATTGTTGAACTATAAACAGAATACTAAAATCTTGTCAACTCTAGTGACTGGGAAGGAAATGTTTTATTAGAATCCATTGTGTGGCCGGTTAGTGGCATCAGTTATCAGTGTATAGATGCGTTTAATTGCAACCTACTAATTTAAAGGAGACATGAAAAGGTAAAAAGCTTTTATATCTAATGACAGTTTCTGAAAAAAAAATTTCTGTGATAGAAAAATGTTTACAGAACACTTGAATTTAGAATTTTTTTTTTTTTTTTTTACAAGCTTGCCTATTTTGACAGAATCTGAGTGAAGATGGGGAAATGACTAAAGCACAAATATTTAGTCAAAATGGTTCAACTTCAGATTTGTATTTCACTCTTTACTTATAAAGTATCTTTTACTTTTATTTATTTATTTATTTTTTTTACACATTAACTGATTATCTCAATGATTTGGATATTCAGTTCTAAAGGTTTATTGAATTTGCTTATTGCCAAGTTTACCAAATACTGTCACTGATCTTTTTATAAACTTGTTCTGAAGCAGTAATATGTACAAGGAATGTGATAACTCCAGTTACTTTTTGGATCAATCAACCAATGCTTTTATCCACTGGTTCATGTGTCCTTGTGGACACTAGTGAGTGAATTTGGGGGACTTATAAATCTAATGTCTCAGTAACTATTTTTACCAGAGATCATATTACAATTTTTTTTTTTCTATAATTTTTTGTTATTAAAAATTTTTTTTTTCTTAAGCTTTTTGTATTACTGGTTCACATATTGTATTCATTTCTATGCTTGGCTGACTTAGCAGATTTTTATAGCCTAGCATATGTGCTGATTTCTTAAGTTTTAGTATTTTTCAGTGATGGTATTGATTAATACATTCAGTAAAGTCTTAGTAGGATAGGAAATGTGTTAAGGTCTGTTGCTGAAGAATGTGATTTCATCCAAATATTAAAAATGAAGATAGAAAGAATGGATAACAGTAGACGCTACTATTGATAGAATCAGCATAGATTTTTTCTTTTATATTCACCATTACATCAGTTGCATCACTTTTTGTAAGCCAGTCATTTGTTGGAAGAACAGTAAATTTTATTAAAACATATTTGACAATTTTAAATATAACATTTGATATTTTATGGCATCTGATTTGTAAATATATTGTAAAAACAAATTTGAAAGGAAATATCTCGAAATTCTTCTACAATTTTAGATTAATAGACAAATTGCTGGCATTTAAATAAGAAAATAAATTAACTATTTTGTCCAGTGAGCTGTTGATGCCACACTTTTAAAAAGTGCAGGGAAAGAACGTTGGTTGTGGACTGTAGACCTCGGGTAAATTACTTGGAAAATATTAAAAACACAAAAAAATAGAAGGATGATGTTGAAACAATTGAGTTGCAATAAGTATATCATCATTTGTGATATATCAGGCTCATATCTTATAATTTGTTGAGAAAGCAGCCATATCATAGTGATCTTAGAACATGGTCACTTTATTGGTATGCTTTCAAAGTTGTTATAGTGACCAGATAGTTAAATGTGTCCTGAAGTATCTCTTAGTTCTGATACTGATATTCATCCTGTGAAGGCATTAGTGTAATTGTTGTCTCAGGTTTAAAATTGGAAACTTGACTTTGAGCAAAAGTTTTATGCAAGTTATATATTTGTGTGTGTGTGTGTGTGTGTGTGTGTGTGTGCACATTATTTTTGTAAGATCTTCAATGTCCAAATCAAAGCAGTTGGCATTTGTGTTTTGTCAGTGTTTGCTTGATTATAAATTTCTGCCAAACATTTTTGTATATTTTACTGAACATTTTTAATATACATTTAATAAAATATCGTTTTTATGGATATTTTAGATATGATTTTGTAGTAGCTTGTAATTTTTCTATTGGTCATTTATTTTCCCTTATTCTAAATATCTGAAAATATTCAATCCATGTGGGAAAGATATCGTAGTACTTGATATGGCTTAAGCAATAACAAATGTTAGCTCTATATACAACAATGTTAACAATATAGTAACTAACCATTGTTGTCAGTATTTTAATATTTATAAAGCTACAGGTGTAAAAGTGAAGAGAAAATGTATACTTTCTATTATATGAAAAGTTTTAATCAGTAAAATAAGTGTTCGTTGATATCGATTTGGAGAGTAAACTGGTTTTAGTAAGCTGGCATAGCTGATGCTTTTTGTAATAGCAGCCTATACTTTAGACAAGTCTTTCATTTTAATTTCAGTCAGTGTATTTATCTGGTTATAAAAAGTCAATGAGACTGAATTGTTTTGTAAAATCAAAACATCCAAGAATAAGATTGGAAATGTTTTTGTTTTTTATCCCTTGTTGTATTTGCTGACTGACTGGGGAACATACAATGATTTTGTACTCTCTATTTTCCTCATGGTATATTTATCATAACTTTAGAGCCAAACTGGCCCTCTTTTTCTCATGGAATACCATTTCATGTTGAAAAAAAATGAACCCTTTATAATTCGGAATGAATTGAAACATTAACAGTTGGTGAAAATAATCCCTCCTTGTAGGCTTTTGAAATCAATCTAAACAGACATCAGCAGTGATGTAAAAGCTGGTTAAAGGCAGGAAAAAATTATAAAAAGAAAGAAAACTCTAAAATTACTAAAGTGTAATATTTTCATCTTGAACCCTATATATTTTGTACAATTTGCCTTCTAAAAAGTTAAACTAGTTATTTTGAGAGGAAAGATTCTAAAGTCTTGGCAGGTCAAAATCATTAAAAATGATTAGAGCATTTCTTCTCTCATTTGAGAACTTACATTGATTAAAACTTGTTTGTGTTGTAAATTTAATAGTTTCTGACATGGGTCAGTATTTAGTTTGATATATTAACATACTAGAAGATTAACAAAACTTAAGATATGTTTCATTGAAATTAAATACCTGTAAAAATCATTACAAAAGCATTTATATATTAGATGTCTTGAGTATTTGAAGATTGACTATCTAATTTTGTTATTATATTTTGTTGAAAAGTTAAATGAAATTTACTTTCATTGCTACTTTTATTTTATTGAAGGCCAGGGTATATAAATGGTCAGTAGTTGAGTGACATGAAGAGTGCTCAATTTGGTGAGTCATTGTGATATGGTAAAAGACTTGAGTTTGAGTTCAAGTAACCAGAACTTTTGTTATAGTATCAAATACAAAGATTTAGAGGGAATCAAGGAATGTCCACTTCACGGACAGTTCATTACAACTTTCTCCATATATAATAACTGAAAGAATTAAAACCTGCTTATATAATATATTTCAATTGGATCTAAAGATCTGTTTTTTCCTGGATTAATTCTTTAGTTCTTTGAATAAATTTGGTTTTTATTAGAGAGTAAGCATTTAGTTTTTGTACATACCTTTCCTGCTAGTTGTAATTGTCTGTCTGTCTTTTGTTATATGGTATTAAAATCAGAATTGAAGTTTTGTCTATTAAAATTAGAAATGGTGAAAGTTGCACTGATTAAAACAACCTTGCTCACTGTGTATAATAGTTTTTCATTTAAAGAGATGCCTAGAAACATATAGCCTGAATGAGAGAAAAAAAATATTAAATATGTAAACAAGCAGATGTGAAAATTCATTAGATTCTTTTAGAATTGGAAAATTCTTTGACAATAGAAATGGAAAGGGCTTGTCCATATGTTAGCAATGAGATGAAACATTACAACAAAGCAATAGCAGGTGAGAAATTAACAAAGAAATCATTGAGGAAGTTGGCAGGTATACTACAGTAGGTTGTGGTGTCATATCTGGTATGTGCTTCAGGAGGCAAAGTAGCCTCTGTGCAGATTCACTTAAAATTTCTACTGTAAAGTCCGTCTTTATTTTTCAAAATTCCAGCAACATAGATTTCTTCACTGTCACTGATCTGTTTAATGAGAAAAGTAGATTTCCAGTTCATTTTGACTTCTTGACCAATTTTATTATATTCTTTGATAAAGCTACCACTTCACTTCTGCTTTGTTTTTTTTTATATATTTTTAAAGATATTTAAGTTTTTCTAGCTTGTTGAAAATCTTTGACCAATATTTGAATGATCTAAATTGTTCTGAATGAGTCTAATTAACACCAATTAATTGATCCTCTGAAATAGAGAGCAAAAACATTCTTTTTGTTTTTAATGAGCTATGTATTTGGGACCAGTTGAAGCTTAAGACCATTTCTTGTCTCTGTTTCCAATATTTACAAATATAGAATGAAGATGTGATTTTTAAATCATTTAGAAAAGCATTCATATTTTAAATTTACTTTTCTGTAATTTCTTTTTTTTTTTCTATTTAATAAATCAATTATTCTTGTTTTTTGAGTTTTTCAAATTTAAACTGGAACTTGTAAACTATGGTAGAAATGCAAATTCTGCATTTATTTACATCTGTCTGGAGTAAATATTGGATCAAAACAGTATAATTTGGGTCTGTGAATTTTTTTTAAATGCTACAAGGTGGAGGGTCAGATTAAAGGATTTAAAAAGTTAAAAAAATTCTTAAGATGTTTCTGTAAAGAAAAATGCAGCTTCATTTTTCATGTAGTCCACTCAAATCAAAAACAAATATACAAGGGTCCATTTCTCTTTTAGTATTATTTTCTATTCCCTCCAAATGTTATTAACTGCCAAAATGCCACTAATTGTTCTTTGCAAATAATTCCAAATGTCCAGTGTTCATAATGTATACAAATATTCACTATATTTTCTATGAACTTTTTTGATATACAGTTTTAATAGGGATATTTCTCTTTGCACTTTAGAAATGTAAAAATAGCTCAAAATTCTTTCAATACGATTCATTTTTAATGTGATATTTTAGTAAATTTATCTTGATCTTCATGTAACCAAAGTTGAACATTTGTTAGATTAAAAAATGACAAAAGTTTAGAACTGAATGCAATATTTTTTTATCTGTTAAAATATGCATAATAACTGAAGTATTGTTATTAAGCATTTGTCAGAAATACATAGAAACACTTCTATATTTCAATCATCAGATGAGAGCCTAAAATCTTGACACTTTCTCTTTTTGATTTTGTCTACATAAAAATTAACAAAATAGACATTCTATGAATTGAAACATTCATTCTTATCTGAGCCATAATGAGTGAAAAATCACAAAACTGAGTTGATTCCTGATTCAATAAAAAAAAACCACTTTAAACAATTCAATTGTATAGAAATTCATTTTTTTTATTTTTGAACTGCATTTTTAATTAAGTCAAAATTGAACAGTTTTATCTCTCTTAATGTCATATATTAATATCAATTTTAAGAGTAATATTTTTTCCATTTTAACTTTAATTGGATATCAACAATCATTTTTAAATGGTTTCAATTCCTTTTCTTTTTTTTTTTTTTTAAATTCCTTTTATAGTTGTTAGCAGAATAACTTTTGTCTCCTAAGTAGTGTTTTTTTTTTTAACTAAGGAAACACTTATGCATATTTAAAAATTCCCCACTTAAATAAACTATTCTCATAGAATTTAAATTGAAAACAAATCTTTTCTTTGTTTTGATTTTTTCTAACTAACCAGGAAAGCTTTTCCGCTCTAGTGAATCAAATTAGTTTCATTTTATTTTAAATAAAGGACTGAGTTTTGTTTTCTTAACTCTATAACACCTGACAATAGCATTTCAGCTATGAACTTTATAGGTTTAAAGTGAATATATTAAAAAAATGTTCAATGTTTTGTCAGTTAACATGGTAGCAATTGCTTTTATTAGGTTGGTGCAAAAATAATGACGTAATAATGTCGTTTTTTGACGTATTTTGTAACTTCAAAAAACGACATTATTACGTCATTATTTTTGCACCAACCTAATATTTAGGTACCTCCACGAGATCGCTAAAAAAAGAGTATAGCATGATGAAAAAGACGCCAAACTTGACAAAAACAAAATTTTATTGTTTGTTATTATTAAGAGGAAAGATCAAAGTATTTTGGGGGTATTTTTTTCCATTTTTTAATCGTTCCTAGCACGTCTGAAATTTTTGTTAAAAATCTAGTTTTTTATGAGTCAGCAAAATTGACCATTTTTTTCCATTTAAAAAAAAACTGGAAATTTCACTTTGAAATTCTTTTAAATATCAATTATCATTTTTTCAAAACTTATTTTAAGAAAATCAGAAATTATAATGTTTATTTAAAATATTTTGAACCAAACTTAACTTAGCTTTTGTGCCAAAAAGATGTAATTTGAAAATAAAACAAAGCAGGTTATAAACTTTCACGTCTCTTGACAGGTGATGAATGACATATTTACAAATTCCATGAGGCTAATTTGTTCTACGGAAGGAGAAAAGTGAAATAATTTACATTTACGTGAACAAATTATTTACCTCGTTATTTTTAACGAAAACTTTCAGCGGTCTAATTTTTTTTTTTTTTTTTTGTACTTAGCTTTCACCTTTACGTTTATGATGCTTTATGGAAAATATATTATAAAGAAATTAAAATAAGACTGTTAAGAGTGACATTAAATTTCATATTTCCTAAGAAATGTATTTAATTAATTTATAGGTACCTTTCTTATGAAATTTTATTAGAACTGTACATAAAATACTAGGATTTTATGTACATTTATTACATTTTACTGTTATTTGTTTTTGCATTCATTTTATTATTAATTTTGATATTTCATTTATGGAAAAATGTCACAACTGAGATTAATATAAAAATAAGATCATATAAATTTCATAAGATGATACTGATACTTGTAGGTACCCTTTTCAGTTGAAATTGAAAAATCAAATTAACTTCTCCACACGTGTTTCGCAAAAGTAAAGGCCTTAACAGCGGAGAACAATGCTTAACTCAAATAACGCAACTTAATTATATTCTGGTTGGTCTTCCGTACTTTATAATTACAGCCCGGTTATAAGCACAAAATTACATTTCTTAATTACTGTGGATCTTCTTATACAATTTACAACGCGCTAAAAAAAGATCTATCTCATAAGGACACTTAGGAAAGCCGATGGGGCTTTTAACTAATTTTATAATATTTTAACAACTTAAATGTGAAATCTATTACAATTAAAGAAATAACAAATAATTGTATTAAAAATTCATTTTTCATTGAAAAAAATTTTTTGCTTTCAGAAAATATTGTCCATATTCATAAAAACAACTAAAAGCAAATAAAAGCATTTGAAATTAAATAATATCTTTGTTTTATTGAGTTTTGTATGTTACAATTCAGAGCTGATTTTCAGGTACGTTGGCTCCAATTAAAAACAAAAAAAACATCATTTGCATTCCTCAAAGCCCTGTGCTTTTAATTATTGTAATCACTAAACCCGATGCGATCGAATTTCTAGCGTTTTCATAAAATTAGTTATGGGGGGGGGTAATAAATATTTAAAAAAAATATTTCTACCATGACTTTAATAAAAAAAAACATATTTATAATAATTTCGATCCTCTGTGAATAGTTCCTGAAAGTTACATTAACATCTGACAATTATTTGTATTTTTGCACGATTTTTCAAATTAATGTGTGTCATACCAAAAAAACGTGCTAAAAATTGTCTGTTATTTACTAGTTCCGCTGATAGAAATAGAAACAAGGTTTTTTTAATCAAAATTTAGAATGTTCTAAAAAAAAGGAAAAATTTTTAAAAATAATTAAAAAAAACTTTGGTCTTTCCTCTTAATAACAATTTAGAGCATTTAGACAATAAAATTTTGTTTTCGGCAAGGTTGGCGTCTTTTTCATCAAACTATGCTCTTTTTTTAGCAATTTCGTGGAGGTACCCACTTTTATTATTATAAATCCACATAAAGTTGACTTGATTTAGAAATATATTAAATTTTGTAGTATTTTATTCAGGCTAGTTTCTATATTTTAATTTAATACATAAAAAACCCTGATGCTATTCTATGCAAAACACTTTCAGTAATTCTACTTAATGAATAATATGAAACCTGCCTATTTGTTCTTAATGATTAAAGCATTAGTAAGTCAGATCATTTGATATTGAACATTTGTATATTTCTGAATTGAGGTTCTGATATTTTCTATTCGAAGAGTAAATAGATATATCTCAGGAAATAGCAAATTCCATTTGAAATTTGTGCTGAGCTGACATCCTCCAAGTCACTAACAGAAACAAATATGAGATTATTTTACTAAACTTTTGTGTAATTTTAATATTAATGGTAATTTATAATAAACATTAATTCTTCTCTGCAATATGCCATGTCTTAGTTATTTCTTAATATGTGTTGTGGTAGGAAGGGCAAAAATCAGTGATGTTAAAAAATTTAGGTCACTGGGCAGATTTTAATGAATTTACTGTCCATCACACCAACAGATTAAATTGAGGGAGGGAATGTCTTGCTTATAACATTTCATTTCAAAATTTTAAAAAATTTAATCATCTGTTTGAACAAAAACCTTGAATCAAAATCATTATAATTATTTTTATAATCTTTGTTCAATAATGACATATGTATTAAAAATTTAAAGAATTCTAAAATAAAATTGCAAATTACTATGTTCATTGATTGAAAAAAACAAACAAACAAGTAGGGATGAATTAAATGAGAAACAAATCTCAAATTCACTTTATCATTTCATTTTTTTTGTTTTTAACATCAAAGGGATGACAAGATGATTTTTTGGAGAAAGAGAAAAAAACATTGGTGCATTGAATAATACCCACCTCCATCATACCATTATGAATTATAAATACAATTATAAATACAAGGGTCATTCAAAAAGTTCTTGACATCAATGCACTTAGTCTAACAATGCTTAAGCATTGCAGTCCAGTCATTGAAGGTGGTCGTATTCTGATACTCTAAAAACTCCTCCACAGCACATATGATCTCATCATTATTTCCAAAATGGTGACTATGCAGGTGGGATTTAAGTTTAGGAAATGGGAAGTCAGGTAGAGCTATGTCTGGTGAGTAAGGGGGATGGGGTAGCAATTCAAAGACACAGTTGGCTGTTTCAGCTACTGTAATCTGAGCAGTGTGAATGGGCACATTATCCTGCAGCAAGAACACACCTGCTCTCAGCTTCCTTCTGTGTTTTGACTTGATTGCTTCCTTTTAGTTGTTTTAATTTTGATGCATAGTACTGTCCATTAATAATTTTTCCCTTTTCCATGTAGTCTATCATGATTATGCCTTCAGAATCACAAGAAAACAGAAGCCATCACCTTTTGCTAACACATTGCCAGCTTGAATTTTCTTTGTGGGTAGAGAACCAGAGTGTTTCCACTATTTGCTTTGAATCTTTGATTCAGGTTCAAAGTGGTGAACCCAGGTTTCACTTTGAGTTACTAATCTGTGGTGGAAATTCTTAGGGTCAGCCTGGAAGCAAGTCAGAATTGTCCTGGAAATGTCAACCCTTTTCAGCTTCTGCTCTGGTGTCAGCATTCCTGGGACTCATCTTGCAGAAAAGTTGCTTATCTCTAAGATCTCAGTTAAAACAGTATGGACTGAACCAGAACTAATGCCTATGGACTTAGCTATTAGTTGGACAGTAAGATGGCTGTCATCCAAAACTATACGGTGAATGGCATCAATTTGTTCATCAGTTGTTGAGGTTTTTGGATAACCTGACCAAGGGTCTTTTGTGCTGTTCCTGTTCGACTTGGATTCTGTCGCCCACTTCTTCACAATTGTATAGGAAGGGGGGTATCCTCATCAAGTGTCTGTACCATGTCCCCATGAATTTCTTTGGGTGTCATACTTTTCTTTTGCAGATGCTTTATGACTGCTCAAGCTTGTTTTGTCCATTTTTAGATTTGCCGCACACCTTTCACCTTTGTATGAGTCTCACCTTCACAGAAATTAAAACAAATCTCAATTAGTTTTTCTAGTTTTATAAGGAGTGGTAATGTGTTGCTACAACAAAAATGTTCAGCTATGGCTCTTCTTTCTGGATGAGGCTTAGAACTTTTTGAATAACCAATGTATCTGCCTACACAGTCATGAATTTAGCTATCAGTTGGATTTTAACTTTAGACCAAATTACTTGTCTGTATGTAGTCAGTCTGAAATCTTAGAATAATTAACCATATTGGTTTTATAAAAAAATTCTTTATCAAACACTGGTTTTGATTCAACCATAAATTCTAATGCATTTGGTGTTTAATAACAACACCGACAGATTTTATTCTGAAAATCAATCAATTTTATTTGGTTGGAAGGAAAGTTCTTGTGATTCCTAAATAAATTGAATGTTCTACAAACAGCAAGATATTTCGTTCCATCCAGATATTAAAAATGAATAATATGAGTAGTCTGGTCAGTTTATCATATATATATTGCTATTAAAAATATTGATAAATTGTTTTGTGGCTATTAGATTTTTATCATCCAAATAAACTAAGTGAATATATTTTTTTTTATTTTTTTTTTTTTATAAATAAATTGAAAAGATATAGGTCATGTATTAGCTTGGTGCAAAAATAATGTCGTTTTTTCCCATATTAACATGTGAGAAAACGACATTATTTTTGCACCAACCTAATACTTTTTGTATTTGGTTAAAATACTATCATTTGGGAATATAGAATATTTTTAATTTTTGCCCCTTGACATTTTAGGATGTTCATTAGCCTTTCACCTATTGATTTTTGCAAACTTTTCTATTTGGTGTAGTTTTTTTTCTTTCTCAGAAATCTTTGCTTGAATATTTGATTCTCAAATACTTTTAATGATAAACCACAAGATTTCTATTGGATTTATATCTGGAGAAGCAATCTAATTAATTTTCTTTGAAATTTTTTTTTTTTTTTTTTTTTTTGGCAAAGTGGGCAATGTGTAGTATGTGAAAGAGCACTATCTTACATAAGTATAATTTTTAGCTTAAAGCTTCTTGATTGTGATCTGTATCACTGAAAAAAATGTCTTACAATAATTCTCTGCATTTAAAATATCAACTTTGAATGGACATGTAATTTTACTACAGTACAAACCTAAAACATTACTTCATCTCTCTAACTTTGTTGTCTTATTTGTATCGGTTGACTATTCCAACCTACAAGTATTCAGGCCCATCAAATATAGCTCTAAATTCATCACTAAAAATGACTGAGTAATCAACTTTTCTTTATTGCTTTGCTCAACTTACATGATTCTAGACTGTTTTCATGCATCTTCACTTGTAATTTCCACTTCAAATATTTCCTTCCTGGTCAATCCAAGGTTGTTTTGTTTCTGCTTAACATCCTTTTAATTTGATTCAAATCTTTTTCTAACATTCTTGAAGCTATTTTTTTTTTCTTATTGTCAGTTTTTTCAATTTCTTTTTTTTTCATTGATCACTGATCAACTTCTTGTAATTTTGAGCATTATATTTCCATCACTCAATTTTCTAATATGTTTGTTTATTTTTTAGGCTAAATCTTTGATAAATATTTGCTAATAGGTATTTAGCTGATAGCCAAAAAAATATCGATAAATAAAACAAATAAGGACACTGTAAGAACAGTGTTCAATATAAAAAATATTGCTACTTTTCCATGGATTAATTTTATGTGGACTCCCATGACAGCTGTATAACAAACTGGAAGTCCACACGAATCTTTAAGTTGTAGGAAGGCAGCAATTTGAGTATTGTTTATATATATATATACATACACACACAGTCACCCTAGAGTTGCATAATATTCACACTACCAAATAAGTTATATTTCTGATAAATCACATTTTTATTGCATATCCTGAAAATTTTACTCACATCAGTTGGTTAATACCAATTTTTTGAAAAGTATTGACTTAATAAAACCTGAAATAGATTATGTATTTAATGTTGACATATTAAGGAAAAAATGTGGTTGTTGTTAGAAGAAAAGGTTTGTCATTAAATAAGACCAATTTTTAAAGGATTTAGCTTCATTCCATAAAGGAAATAAAGAATGATAAACTTTTTAATAATCCTTCCAGTCTATACTAGTGCCTTCATATTGCCACATAACAATGACAGTTGTTTGCATTTAATTCTTACAATATAAAATATTTTTCCTTGTAAAACAATTTGCAGCTGATTATAATGTGTCAGTCCATAAAATTTCCAATGACCTTTCATCTGTAGATCTTTTGTGTCAAAAAGGTTTTCAGACTTCATAAAAGAAAATGTGATTATTTGCCAAAATCTGTTTTGCTTTAAAGCAGAAAAATACAAATTAAAGTTAAGAAAAGAATTCTAAGTTTAGAAAAGAAAATTCCTTACGAACATAACCTAATGAAGTATTACTGTTTGAAATAAAGTGTGTGTACCTTTGTAAATTAATAGGGTTAAGCTTTTCTTCTGTAAACTATAGGCTTTTAATATTCCAGAATAGGTTAGAAATGCGTTGTAGCAAAATTGTATAATTTATTTCTCTAAGAAGTTGCATTATTTTATTTAGTTATCAAAAAATAGCTTGTTTTTTAAATAAACAATGTACAAGAATTAAGTTTAGATATTTTTTATGTGTGTATTATTCTTAATTTGTTATGGAAAACAGTACTTCAGTTTTATTTGTACAAGTAGAAAAGCATTTAAATATGTGTACATTTTTAAAATATATATAAAAGAAGAAAAGAACATTGATAAAAAATGG
Source organism: Acanthosepion lycidas (assembly GCA_963932145.1). NCBI lineage: Eukaryota > Metazoa > Mollusca > Cephalopoda > Sepiida > Sepiidae > Acanthosepion > Acanthosepion lycidas. The sequence continues at coordinate 92,901,444 of OZ010574.1, forward strand.
AATATAATAAAATAAGAAGCAACATTAGAGTAAAGGTGTAAAAATTGAAGGTATCCAATGTTATCTTTTTAATTTTTTTTTAATAGTAATTTTTAAACTAAAATTTTTAAAATTATAAAAAGTGGGGAAAATGGAAAAGGAATGTTATTAAATAATGCATCAGAGTTAGAAATATTAAAGAAATTCATTTAAATGTTTATTCTTGAAGCTTTTCCCCAAAAAATTCTTTTTGGCATATAATTCACAAAATATTGTCTTAAAACTTATCTCTTTCCACTCCTTGCACCAGATCATAAGACTTTATGGTAAGTGAATCTGTATTTTCTTTTCTTCATTATTGTGTTGACTCATTCAATTTTTGCTTTTAACAAGTTTAATATGCATATATAAATTGTTTTTTTTTTTTTTCTTTTTTTTTAAATATTCATTACATTAGTATAATGTCTGCTTTGGGAAAAATTAACTATGAATTTCTCCAATTCATTTTTGACAATTTCAGCTTATGGAAAAAAAAAAACTTCATCTTTTTCAGAATTCCAATGTATTTTTATCCATTTGATATTGCATTCTTATGAAGAAAAATATTTGAATTTGGTGATTATGGGAAATTTTAGAAATTTTCATTTTGCTTCTTCATGACATTTTAAGTAAATTTAATCAGAGCCCTTTTCTGACAGGAGTACAATTTAAAAATGACTAAATGTCAATTGCTTAAAACATTATGGAAATTAACTCTGAAAAAAAATCTTCTGCCAAACTAATGTTAGAAATTGTTCCTTCAAGTTTGAAACTGTCATTTGCTTAATTCTGACATTTGGAGTTCCAAAATCTCATTGTAAACAAACTTCTCTAATTTGCCATTTTTTAAATTCGTCATTCTGTTAAAGCTTCGTTCCCCCCCCCCCAAATAAGATTAAGAAATTGTTTTTCATAATTCCAATTATTGCATGTCTTTCCCTTTCTTGCTTTTGGTCTATATCTGATGGCTTTCATGGAAGAATTGTGATCATTACTTTCTGTTGTCAATTAAATCATTTTTATCTCCTTTTTAAATATTTTTTTCAGACAATCATACTTGTGATAGTTCTCATATTCTGTAAAATACCTCACTTTCATCAATAAAGATAAATAGTACACACAGTATTGCTGCTTTCTTTTTTTTTTTTTTTTTTCTTTCTTTCTTAAACTCCATTGTAAGGACTTCAATTCAATAAATGTGAATTCATGCAGGAACCATGATTTTTGAAGTTGTTTTTGATGTGCTTGATCTTTATATATTTCTGTCAAGGAGTGAATTCTCTTAATATCTTCTGTGTTTCTTGTGTATAAGTAGGTTAATGTTTACTCAGATACTGTAACCTACCAGTACTGATCCAGCCTATTAAGTTAAAGGGAGTATTTAGATGCCATCAAATACAGGAACTTCTTTCAAGACTTCACTTTTGGGCATTAAGGAAGTTGACAACAAATTGATTCCTGAATTTCTGTCATTTGAGATGCAAAAGATTTGTATAATATTCTTAATTTTAAGATCATGTTTCATTAAATTAATTAATTATCTTTCTTTCCAAATCTGCAGGTTTTCTTGTAAGAATTAATTTTTTCTGCTGTACAAATTAAAAATTTGAAAAAAATTGACTTTGCAATTCATAAGAAATCTGTAATTTCTTTTAATTTTACATAACTTAATTTGTTTTCTAACTATTCATGTTTCCACTTTGAATAAACTTATCAATGTCTTTTAATAATTTATAAAATTTAAACTTCACTTAAAATCTGTTCATAATCAAAAATTTTAAATAATTTTTTTTTTTTTTTAAATTGTGATCAATATACAGTAGTCATTTGGCTGTTGTTGATTGGAATATCTGGCTGTTGAGCAGTCTTTGAAGTTATATATAGCTGTCATTTGAAAATATAATAGAAATCAAAAACAAAAGAAGAGAAAACATTTTATTTCCAAAATGTAATACTTTATCTTGTCAAAAAAAATTAAGTTTCTAAAATTCTTTGATAACAGATGACTTATCATTCTTTAATATATATTTCTTTTAAACCCTGAGATAGACGATAGATATATCTCTGATCAATTAATTTTTTTTTTTTTTTTTTTTTTTAGAGTAATGTATCTAAATATAGGATACAGTCATGTGCTTGTGCCCCTTTTAAATTATTTACCCTGATATCTTTGAGTGCTACTACTTTAAATTCTAATGTCATTTCAAAGGATTTTTATTTAAACTTTTATATATGAGAAAATTTACTGTCTTAAAATAGGTTTTGGTTCTTATCAAAGATTGGGAATTGAATTGATTCTGCTCATGACTTTACTGAATGACATTTCATAGCATATAAAATAGATTTTTCACTTACAACTCTGCAGTTGCTTGGGTTTTTTTTATATAGATAAAATTTCTTTCAGTTTAGGAGAAGCAGTTCACTTGAGTGAATGAAACAAAATATATTTTTAAATTGACATTTCAGTTAAAACATGAAAAATTGTTCAGTGACATTGACTAATAATTCATAGTCAATTACTATTTTAAACTGAATTTTTCTTTTTTTTAAATAATAACTACAGTATTTAACTTCTGTTTCAACCATTGCTTATATTTACTGAAAAAAAAACTGGTGGAAATAATGCAATATGAAATGTTTACTACCAAAAATGACTCCTTCAAACCCACCCAAATCATCTTTTAGGGTATCATTTCTTGTGTCGAAGTCTAGGGAATCATTTTTAACATGAATTGAAAGAGGACTCTCTTTGCTTCACTTTATACAGGATTGGATAGCTTTATGATGTAGGTGTGCTTTTTTTTTCTTTTTTTGTCATCAGCATAAATGTGCATTTATACTTACCCCTTTTCTGTGAAAAGTAATTAAGAATTGGTCACCAAAAAACAATTCCTCAAATACCTCAACCTTTTTGGTTTTTCTCTACTTTCACTGGGGAAAGTATATCCCTCCCAATTGAATCATGGTGGTGGTGAGACAAGTCATTATAAAATGTTACTATAACACAAAATTATTTACCCACTTATATTATTTTGATAATAATGACCATATCAGAGCCACTTAGTGCTTTTATCTCAGGGTTTTGAATGGATCTAAATGAATAAAGAATTGACCTGTTGAAACTTTACACTTTAACTAACATTGTTTTTTGTGGATATAACTTGGAATCACTTAGTAAAACAATCTTTTAGTCACAGAACAAAATAAAATTTAAAATGGAATCATTTCATTGAATTTCTCATAAGCTTTCAGACACCGATTCTCTAAGTTTACTTTCTTGATATTGACTCAATGCTACTAACTTGAATTAATAAGAGCTCTGCTGTAATTTTATCTGAGCATATATAAGAAGGTATTGTTTAAAAAAAAATGTTAGATTGAAACAAAAATAGAATCTGTATTCATAAAAACAAGTCTTTGACATTTTCAAGTAGAATATAAACATGTTGAAAGTTATTAAGGTTGGTTAGTAAAATTCTGTTAAAAAACTGCACTATAAATAATATTATGAAAACATTGTTCTTGGTGGGTGTGAAAATATAAAAGGTTAAGTTTTTGAGATTTCTCTCCCACCAACACTTTCTAAAAATGAAATTAATGAAGGCTTGATCAGGAACACCTTGTTGCTTTGTCAAATTATTAACTAGTATCTTAAAACTTATAACTTAATGTCATTAATTGTGTGACCAACTAAGTACTGCTGATGTGGATCTGATTATGTAAGATATAAAGTAAGCAGAAAGAAAGGTATTTGTTTTCTTTGTTGGTCTAGAGCTTTAAGGTGCATGAGTGGGGTGCATTATTGGTAGTATTCAGGTGATATATTCTTTATTCAACTCTAAAAATTTAATCCATTTTCTAACTACAATTCTGAATAAAGCATTGACCTTCAACTTTTGACTCCTAATCACTAGACAGATTATGACTGATAAACTGCTAATATTGTATACTTCTGTGTGTTTATATAAAATCCTATTTTGTGTCATTTATTTTTCAATGAGTTCTTGGGTGGGGAGGTAAATGTTATTTTGAGATTATTAATTGAGAATGAGAGCTAGAGTTCCCGAAAAGCTTGTAACTAGGATATGAGTGGGCATGAGGAAAGAACACAAGGTAGAGTTCATTACATTCATTTGAGGAATGTCTTCTCCCAGTTATAGGTTAAATGGTTGAGCAGACTGAACTTGTTTTGCACTCAGTCTATGAGAAAGAAAATTGTATCAAATCTAGTTGGGTATGAGACTAACAAAACCCTCCTTTAAAAATTTATATTTCTAGCAGTGAGCAAAATACATTAACTTATTTGATTGACCAGATCACACAAGTAATGTCTCGTGATCTTAAAAGAACATCCCATGACCAAGTCATGAGACCAAGTTCCATGATCAATAAAAAGGCATTGGAAGTCATGTCAATGATAACTTAAAAATTTATTCTGTTAAGATTACTTAATATATAAAAACTGAAACTGATGTTTAAGAAATAGTCTGTAAAAGGACAAATGAATTTAAAACCATGTACTTTAAAGAAATTGTTAAAATATTTCATTTAATAGTTTTTTTGTTTTTTTTTTTGGGGGGGGGGTTAAAAATTTTATATGCTTTATTTTCCAAGATGTTTTCTTCTGAGGTATTGCTTCCATTTTGAGAAATTAACCACATTTTCATGTATAATTAACATTAAATGCAAATATAGTTAACTGAACATAATTGTTACATTGGGACAGTGTGACCTTTTAAAAGCTATATTACTAATGACATTAAAAATAAAAATCAGTAGAAAAATAGCTTTTGTGGCTGGAATGAAATACATACTCAACTTTCCTGTTTGTAAAGTGGTCAGTAAATAATCTTAGGCTGATTTAAAGCTCTCCACCATTTCTTTTCTTTCTTTCTTTTAAATTATGAAATTATTGTAAAAAAAAAAAAAAAAAAAAAAGTTGTGGGTGTTAAGAGGAAACAGCCATTGATTACCATTATCAAAAAATTGCAAGCTTCTCTAGAAAAGAAATTATTGAACATCTTTTGACAGTTTAGTATTACAGTTCATTCATCTTGTTTCAAGATTCTCACTGAGGTGTATGGAAGCTCAGCATTGCTTCTGTGGTTTCTGTAACAAGTAGATTTTTAAAGGATGGTTTTGTTAGTCTATGAGAAAGAAAATTGGATACGAGACTGAGTGCAAAACAAGTTCAGTCTGCTCTACTATTTAACCTATAACTGGGAGAAGACATTCCCCAAATAAATGTAATGAACTCTGCTTGTTAACTATTACACCAACACATTTGTACAATAGTTATTTAGTACAAACAGATTGCAACTCTTACTCACCTGACACCATGGAAGTATCTGTTGCCCATGTGTTTCAGTGATATTTGATATCTTGAGAGTTAGAGTGGGAAGCTAATTTACTTTTATGACTATGACTATCATTTTTTTTTTTTTTTTTTTAAATCATTTTGCTCCAAACAGGGTGATTACTGAGATTGAGAATTTGAAAAAAAAAAAAAAAAAAAAATCATTTAGGAGAGAAGGCAATAAAAGAACAGAATTCAAGGAGACAGATGATGAATAATTGACATTGATGTTCAAAAATTTAAGTGCAAAGTTGACTGGAAAGCAAAAAGTCAGAAAAATTCCACAAGACTAGAAACTGTTAGCATAGAACGTAGTTACATCTAGCAATTTCAATTGTAAAATGAGACCTAGCTGCCAATCTTGTACTACACTTAAATTCACTAAAGAGGAAAGCACATCAGAACAATTACCATGAAAATATTTCTTCTAAAAAGTGAACCAAATAAACTGAAAATTACTTTAATAGTTTTTTTTTTATATGCATAGAATAGTTCTATTCTATGCATAACTTCTGGAATATATATGCATAAATAATAATGATGATGACAATATCTAAGTTAACATGTCTAGGTAGCATATATAATAGTACTTGTATTCTTGACTAATGACAATTGCTTTTTCCCTGATTTTCAATGTGCAACCAATAGTGCTAAAATTTGCTGAACAAAATGTTAATGCAGGTCATGTTATTGTAGTAAAGTGATAAAAGCTGAAGTTTTGCTTATGTATAGTTTACATACAATTGGTACTAAAATTAAATCATTATTTATTTTTTTTTTTTTTTTTAACTATTAAATGCCTACTATAAAATTCAGTATTAATTATAAGTTTTTTATCTGGGAGAATAATATAAATTTTTATTTATCAAGAACAAATTTAGGGAAAAAACTAGGACCAAAACATTGAAAATTTTATATTTTTTTTTAAGTGTCACCCTTTTTTGCATGTTTTGTGTAGCTGCATCAACGTAAACATCACTTTAGTCTGATGAAATCCTAAAGGACTAAACATGCTACACAAAAAATTTTTCCCCCCTTGTCAGTTTTTTTTTTTTTTTCTTAAAGGCTTACAATTCCAAAAATGCGGTTATTAAGGAGTTATTCCCACCACTACTATCAGAATGGACTGTCAGTGTATATATAATTATCTTAGAGCCCAGGTAAATTTTGACATATTTGATTTGGCTGTAATATGTGTCACATAAAGGTAACGACTTGTTACAAGATTTTGATGCAGCAGTTCTCGAGTGAAGATGGTCTGCTAAAAAAAAAGATAGCTTCCTCAGTTAAAATTAAGTTTCAAAATTTTTTAAGTCAAAAAATTTGAGATTTTCATGAAATTGCTATTAAAAAAATATTTATAAAAGCCCATGTATTGTATTAAACTAAATCTATGATATCATAATAACTGAGGCTTTTATACTAGAAGTATTGCAATTAGATAATATTTGAACGTAGCTTTGCTGTTCATTATTTACATTATTCGGACTATTGTCGTCATCTTTGTTGCCATATTTATTACGTTTTGGCCGTTGTATGCTCCGGCCTTCTTCAGGTAGTTGGAATGTCAAACTGAACCCTTTATTTCTTTCACTCAAGTAGACTGTTCTAGTTCCACGTGCCATGTTTAATGGATGTCAGTTATCTCCTGTTAATTCCCCTCTGAAAGTTCTCCACTGCCTTAACCAGGTATTGAACTTGTACTCTTTGGGTCTTGTCACTGGATCTAACTAATAACTTTATCCACTGTGTATGAATTTCTGGGATTTTTAAAACTAATGTCTTCAGCAATCGTTTTTTTACCAGTGCTCATATTGCAATTTTTGCTGTTATCATTGCATGTTCTTACCAGATGGTAAGCCACACCTGATTTTTCCATTATTGGTCAATATAAGTAGTACTCTACAATGTAATAACTTCTCTGGGTACATGGCAGCAGCCCCAAAAAACTGGGATAGGCGGGTACAAGAGGAGGACAACAACACCCAGAAAACAGTCTGCCTGCCTTATGTGAAGGGGTTATCAGAAAATACAAAGGATCTGCGGTCCATATAACATCAGGACAACCATCAAAAGCTTGACAACACTTTGCAGATATCTCTCCTGTGTAAGACCTCCCATAGAGGAGAACATGACTAAAAACTGTGTGTCCACTGTTCCGTGCAGCTGCGGAAATAAATATAAAGAGGAGACAGGCCGCCCCCCTTAAGGTAAGGCTTCAAGAACACCAGAAAGCTGTAACACGAGGGGGAAATGGAAAAATCAGGCGTGGCTGACCACATATGGAGAGAGAAGGGAGATCAGCACCCTCTGTGGGATCAGGTTGAGATCATAGACAAAGAACACCATTGGAAAATTCATAAACTTAAGGAATCAGCACACATGCTAGGCCACAAAAATCTCCTGAGCCGACCAAGCATAGAAATGAATACAATATGGGAACCAGTAATAAGGAGTGCCAGAGAAAAGCTATAACAACAACAAAATTGCAATATGAGCTCTGGTAAAAATGGTTGCTGAAGACATTAGGTTTATAATACCCAGAAATTCATACAGAGATGTCCTCAAGGACACATGGCACAGTGGATAAAGGCATTAGTTAGATCCAGTGACAGGACCCAAAAAGTGAGAAAACTTTCAGAGGGGAATTAACAGGAGATAACTGACATCCAATAAACATGGCATGTGGAATTAGAACAGTCTACCTCATTGAGAAAAATAAAGGGTTCAGTTCGACATTCCAAGTCCCTGAAGAAGGCCGGAGTGTACAACGGCTGAAATGTAATAAATATGGCGACAAAGATGAGGACAATAGTCCAAATAATGTACATAATACCTCATCTCAGAAATATAGACAGCTTTGCTGTTAAATGGCTTTAAGCAGTTCCCTGTCAAGTTTCCTTTTCAATGCTGTAAAACTAACATCATGAGACAAGTTATTTCATGTTTGACAGCAAGCAGATCAAGTTTAATGTGTTATGGTATTCTTTTTAAATGAAGACTATCTGATCCTGTTTTGAAAAGTGCAACAGTTGAACTGGACTGTTCCTTGGTTGACATTAACTGGACAGGACATCATATCTGTAATGTACCACTTTTGAAGTAAGCATGCTATACGAGTTGTCAAAGCATAAAAAGTCTGAAAGGAAAAAAGAAATTATAAGTAGTTAGAAACATTTAGTAATAATAAAAACATAGTATAAATATCACCTTTTTAATATTTATGAAGGAATAATCAGTAAAGAGTAAAACAAGTGTGTTTATATATATATATATATATATACCTAAGTTTTTAAATGATTTTTTAAAAATGAAAAAGCATTCCTAAAGATTTCCTTTTAGTTTTAATTGAAGGCTTAATGATTGAATTTACTATTTCCAGTAAGTAAAATATTTTGGTGTATTTCAAATAGAAATTATATAGATTGGAATCTCAACTTTTTGGCTGATTTCAGAAAATTTTCTTAATTTTAAGAAATTTGTAAACAAAACAAAATTATTAGTTTTAAAAATCTTCCAAAAATAAAATATATATTTGTGACATGTTATTTGAGTAAAATTAGCAAATTTAAAGTTAATCTGATTTGAAATAAACATTACTTACTTCTAGCATAAAAAAGTAATATACTGTGTGTGTGTAGATTGACAAATATGTTGGTAAGACATGATAGAGAATATTTGATTTGACTGATTCATTTTCTATGGCTTATCAATCCTTTGATGGTTATTTAAAGCCAGAATATATTTTTTAGAGTGTAAGACTTTTATTTTTTGAGATAATAATTTTAGTGATACAAGCCTTACTAATTAACCCATAGCTGGTAGAAGAACGGTATTTGTGTGAAAGTGAATATAATAAACCCAACGTGAATTGGAACTTGGCTCTCCGATGAACAATTCCAAGTCATTATTTATTGCATCTACCACATGCCCAAGCTTACAGCATCTGGTATTCCCAAACAGTCACCCATCTAGTTATTGAACAGGCTCAATATTGCTTAACTTCAGTGATTGTACAGGAACTAATGTTTCAATGTGATGTAGTTGTAAGCATGACAGAAAATAGTACAGGTGTATTGGTTATGGAATGGTATAGGAAAGGCTTTTGTCCTACAGTGCACTTGTAATGTCTGATGTTGATAGTTTATAATTTAAAAAAAAAAAGTGAAATTTGGGCACAATTTTGTTTTCAATATGTGACAACTGCTGGACTGATTTTGTGAAATGTGATAAATATTAAAAAAGAAGCAGCAAACCTGTTACCCAAGATTTTGTGTTTCAACCCCCCCCCCCATTAAAGGTTGACAATGTTTTTTTCTTTTTGAAAAGTCAAAGAATGAAGTCCACACAACTCACATGTTCCTGGTTCATTTACTGTAATGATGCCATCAATTGTTAAATTAAAGCAATCCATTCTTTCATTTGTAACAATCTCTTTCAATTCTTCATCATTCTCTTTCTTGAATACACTGAAGCCAATGTCATGTTTGTCTGTTTTGTATTCCCACCTAAACAAATTAAAATAAAAAAGCAGCAAAACTGTCAGAAAATATGGCCAAGCTGTACATATAAAATTCTTATTCTTTCAGCAATTCCTGTGAATTATAATGAAAAATGGATTGTCAGTTAACTACAAAAGGTCACTTCAAAAGTAATGCCTTCGATTTTATGATGACAGCCCATGAAATTTGAGATAAATTTTGGTGGTAGGACTGTAGATACAGCTCTTGAAAAATCTGCAACAGAAATCCAGAAAGTTTCTACAGAATTCCAGCGAACATTCCATTGAGAAAAGAAAGATTTAATTGTTAATAATGCTTATTTCATAAGTTATCAATATTTGACAGCAGAAGTATCACATTACTTGGGGAAATGGATATCTTTGTTGTACTTTCCTAATATGTTTATGCTGCTGCAAAAATTGAGGTTTTGTGCCAAATATCTACGTCACTATAATTTTACTTTGCTTGTTTGAAAACAACAAAAAGAATTAACTTCTGTCTTTTCTCTTTATTGAGAATTTTAAGATCTGTGCATAGTAAGGTTATATGTAGAAGTTGTATATTTCAAAGAAAATAACAGTAGGTGGGTAGATATTAACAAGTATTTTTATTGTTAATTTTAATCAGTATTTACCTTTTTCTGATTTTTTTGTTACAACTTTACTCATGGTTGTTGATCTATAGCAATAGTGTAGGGGGAGAAAGATAAGTAATTTTTGAGTTTCAAATAGATGAGCTGAATTTTTTTTTTTTTTTTTTTTTTTTTAAGAGAAATTCACACATACCCCTTTTATTAAATCTTCCAGAAATTTATTTTCAACCCTTTAGACTGCATACATTCTAGGACAGATTTTAATTCCTGAAAATTTAAAAAAAAAATTCCAGCAACTACAGACACTGTTTATTTAGCAGCATTCACTTGTAGGAGATTCTTTTAATGCAACTTTATTTAGTTATATTACGAAGTAAGATTGTATTGAAAGAACCTCCCACAAGTGAATGCAACAAGATAAACAGTAAATAATGGTTGACAATTCTTTATCTGATTAAAATAAAGATCTATTATTGACATTAATTAATAAGTTTTCAATTAATATTTCGTTGATCTTCATATATTTGGCTTTTTATCATAGCTGCTAGTTCATCATTCTATAATCATAAATAAACAAGTGTGGAATATAAATAAAGAAAACACCTCAGGTAAGACTTGAACTTGTATCCCTTGTCCTTGGGAGCCAACCTTCTCAAGGAAATTGCCTTGCTAATTAGACTACAAAGGTGAATTGATTACAGTAATTCTAGCCCTGTAGCCTTTCTTTATTTTCCTCAAATACCTGTGTGCTCTTGGGGTTTTTTCTATGCATTAATAGCTGTTATTGATTAGAAAAACAAAGAACTAAGCATGGCTTGATAGATGTGTGCACAAAATTTCAATAGGGGCGGGGGGGGGAGACTTCAATGCAGAGATCTGGAGAGAACAATCCCAGAACTGCAGATATGACTTGATGGTATAGATGCATTTTCTTTCAGAACAGAATAATGTCTTACAACAGATATTCAAGAAATGTCAGAAGATAAGAAAATATTAAAAGACCAGGAAATTAGTCTGAAACAACCACATATGTCAACAGAAAATTCTTGCATATTCTATTTTAAAAACCAAGCACCAGTAAGGTCAACAGAATTCGATTTCCTGGTTATTGGCAAAACTTATGTTTTTGAACCTTCTTTTGAAAGCAAATAAAAAAGCCCTATTGTTTTTAATACTAATTTTCAAGACAAGTAAAAGGAACGGTACAACACAATCTTCCTACTGTTAAGACTCCCAGCACTTCACCAATTTCAGTTTGTAAATATCAGGACTGTTTTGCAGCACTGCTTGATTGGTTGCTTTTATTTCTTTTTTCAAAATATTGTTATTCAAGAAAACAATGGAATTTCTTTTATTAACACTTGCATTGTTGCCTGGCAAAAAATGGAAAAATACAATTTTTTTTTTTATTTACTGGAAATAAATGACAAAGACACTGATGGCAATTTTCTGTGGACACTGTCATTTTGGTTTAGATCCCGTACTCTACAGTACAGACTACAATAAATGACTCCCACAACACACAATATAATAAAAAGTAAGTCACAAAACAGGTTTTATTGTATGATGCTATGTTATGTCTACACTCATCTGGAAATAGCACTAAGTGCTAGTTAGTTAATAAACACAAACACTAGGGCCTGCATGTCTTGAAAATTTATTTATATATATGTATATGTTATATAGGTAGGTAGATTTAATAGAAGAAGATAGGTTCACCTATCATCCAGTTCATACTAGACCTGGGTCTTTTTGAACAGGTGTAGTAAAAGTAAAGTTGAAGAGGTTTATCCCTTCAAAAGATTACTTCAACTCTATACTTCTAATGTCTCCACCTGAACTCTGAAAATTTATCCACTAATTTTTTTTTCTCTCCTTCCCCAATAGGTTCACCTATCATCTGGTTCACCCTCCTCCCCAGTATTTTGAACATAAGTAAAGGTTTTATACCTTGTTTCCTGTTTAGGATTGGTTTTCTAGTTCCTTCTAAAGTCCTTCAATATTAATACAACACCACACCACACCACACAGTAACCCTCTACCTTAAGTGGCTCTTGGGCTTTGCATTGGGTGATCATTAGTGTATATATATATATATATATATATATATATATATATATATATATAGCAACAATATGTTTTATACAGACATATAACTATGTCCATTGTAGCAGTTTTGTTTATATTAGCTCAATATTTCAGTTGTGCCTTCAGGTGAGTGTCATCATTTTGGGTGACCTTCAGGGAATATGAAACTGAATCCTTTTTATTTAATCTGCAGCAGTTAATAGTTTTTATTCCACTGTCCATTCCTAGGAATATCTCATCTTGTTCTTTTTAGTACATTGAGTCTAAGTATGTACTACCAAATTCATGAACCAACACTTTAATCCACTATGAGACAATAGCCTAATGGTTTAAAATGGTGGTTCCCAACTGATTTGGGGCCAGGCCTCACTTTCGTACTTCCAAAATTTTGATGAATGTAATATTTAATTTTTACATATTCAAAATTTTACTGCAATTCACATGAAGGAAGCAAATTGAATGCTTACACATACTGATTGTCTGACAAAACGTGGGCTCTTCCAGCAGCATGCATCAGGCCCTCCCCTTTGTTGACCAAGATAGGTAATACCCTGTACGCCAATTACACACGTACATAAAAAATATTTTTATGTCTGTATTAACATGTATTAATGTTAACACTCTCACTCAGATTCACTAGAAAACAATTCACTGTTAATAACTCCTTCTCAAATTGCCCCCTTATTCTGTTGGTATAGTAAACTGTAGGGTGCACATCTTATGCATGCCCCACGAAAATATTACCATACCCCACTGGTGGGGCATGTGCCTCATGTTGAGAATTATTGGTTTATGGCATTGGTTTGTGAATTTGTTGATATAGTAATTGTGAGTTCAATCCCTGGGTTGGGTAGTGCAGACTTACACTCAGTAGTAATAAATTTGAGCAATAACTGAGCAGTTCTAAATAAGAACAAGGTATATCTTGATATATACATGAGAATGAGAACAATCTATCCCTGTAAATTATGTAAGGGGTTTAGTTTGAAATTCCCCGATGGTTACCTTGATTGAGGGGCACAGCAGTTGAAAGATTGTAATAACAAAGCGAATGTAAATAAAAGTACATGTTTGAATAAATATCTGTAATAAAAAATATTATTTCTAAGTATCTTATTTATCTAAGAATTAATTTACAAATCAATACAAATTTCATGTAGAAAAAAACAAAACAAAGAACTTTTCTAGAAAAGAATGTAGATTGATGAATAATTCTATGGAAAGGTCTTTAAGATGATATTTACTAAAACAAAATGAATGCATTCACTTCTCATTACTCATTTTCATTAATACATTTAGGAAAGGTAAATTATACCCCTCCTAGTAAACTGTCCTTGTACCAGATGCTTTGACAAAGGTCTTGTTCACTGGTCAACATGGATGCTGCTTAGAAAATCTCAATCAACCCATCTGCTGGCTATAAAACAGAACCACTTGAGATTGAGATAAGACCACATTTTCCTCTTTTATGTGGGTGTCCTAATTATAGTATCATAGAATTTCAAAGGAGGAGGAGGAGTCTGATATAACATTCAGTTAAATCTTAAAATAAGAGTAAGTATTAAAAAAAAAAATAAACTCACTGTAGAATACTCTCTGGGCTTTCTATTTGAAACTCAATGTATTTTTTTTCTCCACTGTTCAATTCAATTGTTATCATGTTATCATAGGCATCTGTATTCTCCAGATAGTTACTTTCTGGGACTGTCCCTCCATAGCAGATCTAAATATAAGAAAAGAATAACAAAGATAATTCAAGTATTGTTATCATCATAACATCATGTAGAAACTACGAAAAAAAGTCAAAAAACAATTAAAATATAATAATAATATAAAATAATAATAAAATAAAAAAATACTTTTATTTCTTATATTTGATGTTAAAATATGCTTAATTTTAAACTATTGTTCTCATCTTGATTATAGATGTTATAAACAAAGATTCAGCCAAGTAACCTCTGGCAATCATCAAGTGTCTGTTTGGCTGATATGGGATATTTTGATTACTGTGTTATTTTGATACCAGCTACTGTTTGCTCCTGCTGAATTAGTCTTTCACTAATGTCAGTTGTGTAGTGGATACAGGAGTTGGTTAAAAATGTTACTGTCATCTAATGGTCATGAGTTCAATCTCTGTGTATCACATTCTTGGGACTCTGCGATCATTGGTCACGGGACCAATCTTGTAGCAACTATGGGGTTGTTCATTGGTTGGAATCACCAAATACACAGTAGCCAGACCCTTGGGCTTGTTCAAGATATAAGACACTGAAGTAACCTGTTCAGTCTCAACCTTTGTGTACTATTCTACATTGTGAATTTTTGATCACAGGACGGTCATGTCTGGTTGCTGTTGGAATCTTTGGTACCAAGTCAATCCACTAGGGTGAAGGTGCACATCAATAAAAAAGAAAAAAGTTCTCAGAGCTGGATTATGAAATTCTATTTACAATATGGAGTTTATTCTGTTTTTGGTATTAGCGTAATTCTGCTTTTCAATGTTAACTTGTTCTGTTTTTCGGCATTAACTTCTATGTGCTTTTCATATTAACTTTGTTGGTACAAGAGTGAAGATTATTTTGTGGTTTTAGTGTAGTTTTTCTTCAAAGTTGGAGTTCTTGTTCTTGGCAGGAGTCATGTGGGCAATCTCAGCAAGCTGGTCGGTCTTCAATACGAACAGTGCTCAATGGAATTCTCCACGGTTCTCCTTCTCAGCCTTATGCGTTTGCTTATATGAGCCCTCACTCCATATCAGCATGGGGCAAGATGTGGTCTGGGGTTTCTTTTGCAAGGTATGGTCACAGGATATCGATCTGCCTATACACCTTCTCTCATCTGTTGGCATCTTACACTAACACTTTTCCAAAGATGTTAATAATTTCTCCATTTCCCTGTTGTCTTAGCTGTGCCCACCACTATAGCTACCACCTGGCCAATAACTTCTCGATCTTCATGATGCGATTCAATTTACCTTAATTAGAATTTACCTTAGAATTAAAATTATCATTCAGAAATTTGCCTACACAAGTCTTTTTCTCACCATGTTAAAATTCTGGTATTTAACACATGGTCCTTCTTGATCGTCCATTCCTTAAATTCTATGCCTTTTTATGAAGAATCTCTGTTTTCCACTTCTGGACAACAGATCGTATCTGTGTTGATCCTAGGCATTCCATATCCTGAATCAACACTTCATTAACGCCTGTGTGCTTTCTATTGTGTTTTGATAACCAGCATTTTTAATAACCATCATTCATCAATTGTCAAGATTGCCTATTTGTTTTATAAACTTAAGACACTATTGTTCTCAGCTCCGAGTCCTTTGACCACCCTCCCAGCTGTGTCGGCCCATCCCAATTATCTCCAGCACCTTTCGTAATTAATTATTCTCACACTTGCCACATTGCTCTATCAAAACATTATCCTTTCCACAATTCTCATTCTCTGAGAATCTTAATTTCTTCTTAAAAATAAAATCTTTAGTTTTCTTCATTATAGCTGATTAAAAATAAGGATTAGAAGAAATAATGAAGGATAGACTATCCTTCATTATATCTTTTAATCCCTATTTCCCAGCATTAAATATTTGAGCTGATCAGTTTATATTTTAATTCTTATTTTTTAGCATTAAACATCTTCCAGAATTAAATAGTATCACATCTGGATCAGGTAGTGAAACACTGGTTCAGCAGAAACAAATACTAACTGGCAAAACAACACAATAATTAACAGATATCTTATCAGCCAAACAATGAACTGAGCGTACTTGGCTGAAATGTATCTATGATGACACCTGTAATAAATAAGGTAAGAATGAAAAAATAAAGATAAAAATAATTGAAGTATATTAACAATTACTCATCTAAAAAAAAAAAAAAATGCAAGTTAAAATATAAATAATAAATTATAAAAATAGAATAAAAGGACAAATTCCAAATTGGAAAATCCAAAAGTTAAAAGATTAAAAACATAAATCAAATACAACTACAACTGGTGAACATAAAAGAAGAAAAAAAAAATGGCACAAAGTGATTGGAGGTAACTAAATGCTTAGATTTTATCTTCTGCCAGACATAAGCTCTTGTAAATCACTTAACACAACAGCTGACATATAATCAATCTTCTCAAGGAAAAGAGAGACAAGGTTGAGGGAATTTATTCTTTATTTCTGATATGAACTGTTTGCTGACAGTTGGAATAATTTGATGAAAACTAACTAAAATTAAGCTGAAAGAAATGTGACACTATTTAGCTATGGTAATTGGCTAACTAATTAACCATGGAAATTAAAAACGGGAAATACTTAAGGCGAGAAAGAGCTACACTGAAAGACTGAGCAACATTAAAAAAAAGAATTTATTTTATTTACAAAAGGAAGATACTTTTCACAAAAGACAGAAAATCAGTAAGGTGTGAGACTGTGATTCTGTCAAAATTTAATTAATGTCACGATAAGGGTGTGACGTTTCAAACAAAACAGAATTCTGATAGATAAACAAAGTCAGTCGACGCATACGGCCATGAAAAAATTTCAGCTTGAGACCACCCTTAAGAATAGCTATTAATTATCTTTCAGAGATATCATTTAACTTTAATTCCTGATTCCAGCAAGGGAAGCCATCTGGTCTATGTACGAATCTTGACATGAAAAAAAAAGAAAGTCAAAAAGGGAATCAATATTATTGCTTATTCAAACTGTTGACTCGAAAATGAGCATCTGGTGATAAGAGAATTTTAAGACATGAGAAAAATAAAGAATTTAATTGACGGGTGGGCACAGCCAGCCAGTTGAAGGCTGACCAGCGGAGAAGCCAAATGTCAAGTGTTGACAATGATTAATGAGTCAGTAGAGGTCTGAGCTAAAGTGGATTTGGGATGTGATAAAGAATTAATTGGCAATCTGGGAATTGTCAATGTTTTGGCTGAAGGAAAAAGAAAAGAAAAAAGGATTTTGTAAACAAAATTTTCGATAATAATTCTAAGAGGGCCAGTCTAGCCACACCTACACTGCCGAGATCATTGGCTAACTGGTAACATGAGTGATAGGCGGAGGTGAATGTATGAGAAAGACGGAGAAGTTGTTAACACCCACTGAGGGGATTGGTATGAGATACCAATGTGAGAGAGGAAGAGTCTAGGAGGATAACTCTCCTCTGACCCTCCCTCATGGACGAGGGAGAAACCTCCGAAACGGAAAGTGATTAGGCTTCCAAAAATGGGAAGTAATTAATTTTCCTGGCCTAAGAACAAAGAAATTCTTGTTGGAAATTGTCAAAGAACCCAAACCACGTCATCCCCACCCCGGAGTTGGTCGGTGTCCATATAAACAAACATATCGAGGAAGCTTCAGAGAGTTTAGGCAGAGCCAGACATGGTTGGAGTTACAGAGTCAGAGTGTTGCCTCACAGAAGCTGCCCGAAAGATTTCCACATCCTTTTCGACTTAGTCTTCCTACCAAAAGCAAGTTTTTATTGACGAACAACTTAAGATACCATAACTTGCTTAAGAAACGCAAATAGTGTCACAAATCCATAGAAACGGGCCGGGAGAGAAACACACTCCTGTATTCAACAGATAGATAAAGTTAATTGTTATTTCTCAACATATTTGAACCTTGTGAGTTTGCTTTATTATTTTTCTTTTACTTACATTTGTGCAGTATCACCTTTACCCCGGATTCAGCTTGCACTACAGCCAGACACCTGATTGATTTCGTCTACCTAAGATCAAAGTCACAACGTGAGTAAGTTAGACTTGAGATCAAAGCAGTTACTTCGGTGACCAAGCGTTGGAGGCGAGCTGAGAACGACAAAGCTGGTATCGAACTGGAAATGACCAGATTGACTGGGACACAGGCTGGTGGCAGCGACAAGGAGTCAACCCCAAAACGCTGGTGGAAGAAACCTTACAGCTTCTCGGTGCAACTGGGAGTTGACCACGGGCTGACGGTGCAGTGTCATATATTGATGTTGCGACCAGTGGACACCACATATTGGCACTGGACCACAACTGCCGTTGGGTGTCACAGAAATACTAGTTAAAAATTAACAATTATTCTCTCATTATCATAATGATCATTTGCATATTGTGTCAGATGTTAGTTTTGATCATTTTCACTGGTAATTTGGAAGTTAGAAAGTTGCATTTTGTGTGTATTTTAGTTGAAGGTGCATGTTCAATATGTAAACAAAGAAGATAGAAGCATAAAAATCTTGAGTTCCTACTAGGGATCTTTGTTCCACTAGTCACCACGAAAAGAATAAAACTGGAATCATCAATTCTCTTACTTCATTTGTGCCAAAACACATCCAAACAATCTCGTTGGAAAGTGGAAAAGAGAAAGATTCTGTCCTTTCTGGAAGTGGAGTCATAAAATCATGCATGTGACTAAAAACCCTTTCAAATTTATTTATAACTTGTGTCATGGGGAAATGAATTTATTTTTTTTAATTCTTTATTATTATTTTATCTATTGGTTTTTGTTTTCTCCCAATAGTCAACATCTGACAATTGAGACATCCATTGCAACAGTTCAATATTACTGCCTTCAATGTAGACTGACTAGGAAGTAGGTTTCAGGTCATTACCATGATTGATCCACATGGTCGCAACCATATTTGTATATCAGATTTATTATCCATTATTCCTTTAATTCCATGACATACTAATGCACTGTAAGTGGAACTCTTCATTTAAACTTCTCTTAATATACCTGTCACTGTAAGATATTAAATTTCAATCTGTTACTTTTACTGTACCAAACTCTAATCCTTGTGCTATTAGAAAAATTGAAAGCATGCCTGCTCTTTAAGAAAACATTGCTTTTTATAAACCACTCATCTCAGTGCAGAATTATCAAAGAATGACCTATTATGTACTGCAAGTGATAATCTTGGATTTATTTTGATCTGTCTCAGTATTGCTACTCAGTTTATCTTTATATGAAACAGTTACATGGATTTTGCAATCAGAAAATAGTATAACTTGAAACATGGTTGATAACTTTCTCATTTTTTGTAATGGCTGTGTAGCATGGATATCAATGTATGTATGTGTTGTTGTGTTATAAAGATTTTGCTTTTGTGAAAGATCAGGTCATGGCTCACACACAGACAATGTTATATGTAAAAAGGTTGTGTTTAATGAGTGAGAGAAACATACTGCTTAACACTACCGCCCCTAATAAGGAGAATTGTGTTTTTGTAGAAGACAAAAGCTGAGTAGCAATTTTCTTTGATTAAAAAGGTTCATATAAGTAGTCTACATTTCCAAAGCTACAGGGAGATATTAAGTATTGTCAAAAATATTTTTACATTTTTATCTCATGAAGACAACTCAACTTTACATTGCTGTAGCTGGAGTGAAAAAAAAAAAGATCATTTTCATGTCTTAGCAACCAGCATGGAAAGAAAAGAAATCAAGGCCTGGATTACTTTCATTTATATACCATTTTAATTTCAGCATTTAAAATCTATTAAACGTCCTGGGTATGACGGTAAACTACATCCGCATCCTGGGTATGGCGATAAACTACATCTGATAGAAAGGCCTCAGATAATGTTTTCGGAAAAATAATGTTACCAGCTATACGTTTTTGAAACAATAGTGTTGCCAGCTATACTTTTTTGAAAAAATAATGTTGCCAGATATGTGTTTTTGAAATAATGTTGCCAGCTATGCGTTTTTGAAAAAATAATGTTGCCAGCTATATGTTTAATAGTACTGTATATTTAATATATGTATAGGTATATGTG
>OZ010574.1:92944874-93027374 GCA_963932145.1 Acanthosepion lycidas
TCAGTAATATTTTAAAATTTAAGAAAATATTCTATGTAATGTAATGTTTTATTGAATTTTAGATACTTTCTGGCTTTAAATTTACTATAATCATCATGCTGATATTCTTATAATGTCATGTATGGATGTCCATATTTACAAAAATCAACAAAATATAAACATACAAAAAAATTCAAAATTCCTTTAAAAATATTGGTGTTCGATGATTTGTACTAATCTTTTCCATTTATGATTAGTAAATATAAAGACAGATGTGATCCACCTGTGACACTATCTAGCTATGGTAATTGGCTAACTAATTAACCATAGAAATTCAAACAGGAAATACTTAAAGCAAAAAAGAGCTATCCCGAAAGATATCCTGATCGATGTTAAAAAAAAAATATTTTATTTTATTTACGAAAAAGATACTTTTCACATAAGAAAAAAAAAAAAAAAGGCCATATGTGAGGTTTTGTCAGGTTGATTAATGTCTTGCCGAGGGAGATAGGAAGAAAGGCAAATATTAAGATATCGGCCAGACCATGGCAATCATAAAAATTTGGGCTTGACACGATCGCCAATACAGGCAGAGAGAATCAATGTTAATTATCTTTCCAAGATATCGTTCATTTTTTTTCTTGGTCACCGGCAAGGAAAAGCAATGTGGCAATTATAAAATGTTGGCAATGTCTCAACATAGGTGAGAGGATTGGTATTATTTACCTTATCAACATGTCGCTTCAGACGCTGAAACGTTGAATAGCAAGATGGTGTTTGTAAAATTTTGGCATGAGACAAAAAATAGAGTGGAGAATTGAGATTTGGCAAGATAAAAGAATTTAATCTCTCAACAAACCAAGGATTCCATTATAAATTTAACTTCACAAAGGGACCAGATGACAAACTTTGGCAGTAATTGATGGAGTCGGTAGAGAGTACTGGCTAAGTGAATTTTGGGTGGCCAAAAGATATGATAGCAATTTAATTGGTAATATGGAATTCGTAAAAATTTTGGCCGATGGGAAATAGGAGAATTTTTGTAAACAAAAATTATAGATTATAATTTTAAGGAGGCAACCTTAGCCACACCCGCACGGCCAGGATACCATTGGTCATGTAGTAGCAATGGTGATAGGCGGAGGTGAATGGATGAGAAAGTTGGGGAAGTTATTAATGCTCACTGAAGGGATTGGTATGAGATATCAATGTGAGAGAGAAAGAGTCTAGGAGGATAGCTCTCCTCCGACCTTTCCTCATGGATGACAGAAACCTCCCCGAAATGGAAGATGATTATTTTTCCAAAAATGAGAAGTAATCAAATTTCCTGGCCTGACAACAAAGAGATTTCTTGCTAGAAATTGAGATTTAACAAGAACCAGGCCATGTCTGGCCCCACACCAGATTTTGGTCGGTACCCATATAAACGAACGTTCTCGGGTCGTTCGGAGAGTTCTGAGTTACAGTCACAGTTGAGCTGGTTTTGGAGTTAGAGTCAGAGCTTAACCAGAGTGTTGCCTCGCAGAAGCTGACCGAAAGATTCCACGACCTCCGACTTCACCTACCTTACCAATAGCAAGTTATACTGACGAATGAAGCCTAGCCAACACCTAAGAACTAAATTAGTTGATTTAAGATACCAACTTGCTTGAAACATTGAAGTGTCACATTATGTAGAAAACGGCTGGGAGAAAAACACACTCCTGTATATAATAGAAGGATAAAGTTAATTTGTTATTTCTTAACATACTTGAACCTCTTGGGTTTTTCTTTTATTTATTTTTTTTCTTTGCGCTTGTGCAATACCACCTTCAGTCTGGACTCAGCCTGCACTATGGCCTGATTGCTCTCATCTACCTAAGATCAAAGTCACAATGTGGGTAGGTTAGACTTGAGATCAGTAACCAGACATTGCAAGTGAGCTGGGAACGATAGAACTGGTATTGAACCAGTACAGCTGGTGAAGCTGTTAACATCGATGACCAGAATTTGACCCTGGACAGGCCAGTGTCCCATATTGGTATCCTGACCAGGGGATTTCGCCGAGTAGCAACGACCACCAATTGACTGGGACACAGGTTGGTGGCAGCGACAAAGAGTCAACTCCGGTAGAAGAAATATCGCAGTTTCGCACCATGACTGGGAGGTGACCACGTGCTGACAGCTGGGTGTCACACACCTAAACATGCTTTTGCATTGATTTGTAATCATTTGCACCCATTCATGTACTTCCTGTATCCTAAGAATGATGGGTTATTCATCAGGATAATGCACCATGACATTAGTCTGAAATTGGCCAGAATTGGCTTGAGGACAAATGGTGTAGTTACAATGTTTGCCAGGTACAAGTCTTTATAGGACATGGTGGAAAGATCTATTTGCTTTCAAGATCAAGCATCTACAATTGTCAAAGAATTGTGAACAACTATCAAGGTAGTATGATTCAACCTCCCTCCAGAGGTCTCCCAACCACTTGTAGAATTGATGATTATTGTTGAGTTGCTGCACTTCTCCGAGTTGGTGTGTGTGTGTGTGTGTTGGGGGGGGGGGGCTACATGATACTTGGCACCACTTCATGCTTCATGTGATCACTTATGAAATATGATCGCTTATATATTATTAATCAATATTTTACTTATATCCTTTTATTGCAGAAATCTGTTTCTTTGTTATATTAGTTGTTATTCTCTGAAAAAGCAAGTTTTTTTGTGAGTTACTTACCAATGAAGATCATTTGGCAAAGTCTGCCCAGTTGCTCCCCCAAAAACATACAAGTGCCTATCATATGCAACCATTGTGTGTCCATAACGTTTTTCAGGTGGAGGTGGAGCTCCCCGTAGAATATGTTCAGTAGAGATGATGGTCCATCTACAAACAATAAATAAAAAACTCATGAAAACAAAAGAGGAGAGAAACAAATTACACACATATATGGCAAAAGATATAAACAAATATGGCCTGATGGCCAATTTGAGAAATATATGGGGCTTATGGCCATATCACATTGAAATACCAGTTCTCATATAATCACCAAAGTTAAGCAATGTTGAACCTGGTCAGTACCTAAGTAGGTGACTGCCTGGGAGGGATGTGAAGGTGGTGTAATGGATAACAGTTCAGAATTCAAAATCGAAGAGCCGAGTTCAATTTCAAGTTGTGTTCGTTATATTCACTTGTGCGCAAATATTTTTGGAGAAGGTATGTATCCACCTCTTCTTCTCCCCAACTATGGGTTAATTAGTAGGACTTGTATCTGTAAATCATTATTTCCAAAAAATTCTTACAATATAAAGAAAATGTTTTCTGACTTTAAATAACATGCAATAGGTTAAGCTGTAAAACACACATCAGTCAATTAAAATATAGAAATATTTATGACTTTGGAACCTAAGATAATTATTGATACTTTAGATAGTATTTTCTTATTTTTTCATCTAGAAAAAAATGTTTAACTCATGAATGCCCAATCTCCAATTTTGGGATGATGTGTATTCATGGATTATATGTAAAAATTCATAATTCATACTGGACTTTTATAAATCTACAATAGCAGATTTTTTTAATTTATAATTAATACTGGATTTTTATTTTTTTAATTAACTAGCACACCTATAAACCCACTAGGTTTCTTTTAAAATCAGTTCATGTTACAAAATAATTGCGGTAATAATATTAGCAATTTTATTGTTAGTTACACATTTTAATTTATATTTAAAGACAGTAAAAGAAGGTTTATTATTCTACTGAGCTTCATAATTAACACATTGTGTAAAAATCTGGCATAACAGCTTAAAGCAGGTGTAGTTTTTTTCGAAATAATAAGTATATTTTTTATTAATCATTAATAAGTGAATTTCTTTCTGGAAAGCACCAAAAACGACTTAAAGCAAATATATCCTGATACAAAGTAAGAAAACAAATTACTTTACAATATTAACAGATATATTTTTTTACTTCTTTATATAAAAAGAGGAATTTCTTCTATAAAATGTACTTTGAATACAAAATTAATAACTAATACTAAAGACAGAAAAAGAGGCTCATTGTTCCACTGGTCTTCATAGTTAACACACTGCATGAAAATTTGGAGTAATAGCATAAAACAGGTGTAATCTTCAAAATAATAAGTATATTTTTTATTATACATTCTTGTTTCTTTCTCGCATTTATTTCAAAATATGTTACAGCAGCAAATTAGCATGCATCTATTTATTTATTTACCATCAAGTCATATTAGACATATAGCCCCTTCACCATACTGGCAGTTGTTTATATAAAAAAAAAGTTCTAATGTAGCATAGTGAATTAAATAAATATATTAAATGGATTATCCACACCTTGCTGCATGTCACACATTATTTTTTGTAAGAAAATGATGATTGATTTTAAATCATTGTTATAATTTGTGGAGAAAAATGATGCATTTCAGTATTACTCAATCATCTTGGCACTGTGACCTTCATCTTCTGGATTTCTCCTTCCATACTTTGGATAGGAGTCATTCCCTTTTTTAAATTTAAATTTAATTTAAAGGGGAAAAAATTTTCAGTGGGTGGTTTGTGCAAAAACCGCTTGATATGTATTTGATGCAATACTTGACTGAATGAATTGATGAGCAGATTTCAACACTGATATGGCAGTTGAAATGTTGCAACAAATATGTATTGTAAGGCATTACCCACTAATTGGTGATTTCTTGCTCAACTTGTTGTCCATATTGACTCATTTTGATCTTGCTGCTGTAACCTCCATCTCCTGGCTTTCTCCTTCTATATTTTGGATAGGAGTCATTCCCTTTTTAAATTTAATTTAAATCAAAGTGAAAAAATTTTCAGTTGGTGGGGGGTTGTGCTCTCAGCAGATCCCCTTTGATCAAAATGATTATGCCAATATGACCTCCATCTTTTGGCTTTCTCCTTCTATATTTTGCATAGGAGTCATCCTCTTGTTCAAATTCAAATCTAATTTAAATCAAAGGGAAAAAATTTTCAGTGGGGGATGCACCCCTGGGACTCCCTTTGATAAAAATGAAATATACTTATCCAAGTAACCTGGTTAATGTACTTTCAGAATATATGTTTATCAGGGTCCATCTCTAAAACCCTAGGAGGAGTTCCATAACAGACAGATAGAGGCTACAACTTTATATATATATATATATATATATATATATATATATATAGATGTTGTGTTATGCATATTGTAATATAAATTTTTATTTTTTCACACACATAATAGTTGGACTATAATATGCAACTGTTTATATACGTGAATAGATATAAGAATGTGTATCAAAAACAAACAGTCAATTTCCTATTAAATATGCTATAAAAACAGAAAAACGGCCCTAACTAAAGAACTCCCTCACCTAAAGAACTCCCTCATTTAATTTTAATGAAATTTGACACTGCTCTCAACAGGGGTTCAATGTACAATATGCTTCTAAATTGGTTGGGTTATTATGTATTGTTTAAGTTGTATATCAGGAAAACGCGTACATACAAGATTAGAATTTCAGTATTATATAGATACTAGATTTTATGGTGAGCATCAATAAATTAATATTTATCAAGATGTATGCTTGAATTTTTTAATTTTTTGGAACTTGCACATATGTTTTCATAAAAAAAATAGACTGTTACCATTATGTTGTTAGTTTAATCATCACTTGCTTGCAAGGATCCAGAAAGAATAGTCTGTCCATCTATTGCACACCCTTCCACCACCTGTACTGATGGTTTTAAAATGGAGACCAGTTTGTATTCCCTCTTTGCTTTTCCTTGGTAGTTCAGTAAACCAAGACAATGAAGGTGATAGTCAAGTTGTAGAGTTTTATTAAAGTAGCCTTCTTTTAACTAGACTGCTTAACTTTGGCTTTCAACTTACCTGTAATTTGCTCATAGCTGTGGGGCTGGGCACTAGGTAGTAGGAAATAATTCCTGAGATGACCTATTTGGAAGAAATGGTTTCATGACTTTCCCAAGGACATTAGTAAACAGTAAACTGAAACTGCTTCAGTGGGAATCTGAATTTGGCCATATGATCAGTATGCTTCTCATGCACTCCTCAATAGCAACAATAAACCAGTTGTTATTCCTATTAAAATTCTGTTTCCACTTCCTTTCCACTACAAAAAGATTGATGTAATCAATACCACATGTTAATTATAGCAACTTACTCAAATGATGACAAATACATCTGAGAAAGACTTAGGAATAAAGAGATAGAATTGTAATGATAAAACCAAAGATGAGAATATTAGTCAGAACAAGCAATAAAAGAGAAATAAGATATTAGTGTAGCCTTAATAAGAATTGTACAAGAAAAGTTTGTTTTCTTGAAATGTCAATCATCTCAAAGATTACATACTTAGATCAGTTTTTTTTATTAATCAATTCACATAAAAAAGTGATAATGCCACTAAGACACAAATGGCTTCTGGGAGTGAAAGAGAATGAGAAGAATTTAGAAGGAATTAGAAACCCAATCAAAAACAGGACACAAGGGTTAAACCTCTACTACTGTTCAAAAGACCAGCGAAGAGTGTGAACTGACAACAGGCAAACCTATCTACTTCTATTTAATTATGTCAGCTATGTTTATTAAGATTGCATTAATTACATTGTTGTAATTATTATACAATAGGGTGTTGAAAAGGTCTCAGCCCAACCCACTTCCTAAAATGTGAATGTTCGATCAATAGTTTGATTTTTGTCCCTTCTTGGTTGTACTGAAATCTTTTTTTTCTATTCAATACCTTTAAAATCTGACAGTATTTTTTCAGTAGCAGTAACCTAAACCAAAACACTACAAATGTTTACAGCATTATTTCCAGTTTATTCAAAATATAATTGATGTGTTCAAACTAAAGCTTTTTGGATAGTTTCCTTAAAGAACCAAAATCATCTTGATTAACTTCTGTCCTGAAAAAAATCATTATTACAGTTTAAGGAAAGCAAAAGCATTACCAGTTATAAACATAGGAATTAAGACAAACTTATTTTCAGCAATGTTTAAACTTTGTGCCCCCCAAAAAATGAAAAAAATGGTCTGACAAAAGGACTGTTTTTCCTTTGACTCTGCTATTATTTTAACTACCTTCACTCCTCGGTAAGTTTTTCATTTTAAAAAGCAATGATTAGAATTAATAAAACCTAAAAATATGAAAGTGAATTTATACATTTTCTTTGTTCTTGAGAATTTACAACAAAAATATAAACACTATATATTTATTAGATTATTTATTGGAATGGTTGGCAAAACATCAGCTAACTGCCAATCAATTTGATAATTTAATAAATGTTTATAAACTTATAAATAAAAAATTATTTTCATATTTATATCTTTATAAATTGGTAGATGATAAATACTGTATTGTATTAGTTTTAGAATGTTATAAATATAAAATTATTCTTGTAAATAAACAATATAATAAAAAAAATAGTGTTTAATAGTTTTGTTATAAATTCTCAAGAACAAAGAAAATGTATAAATTCACTTTCATCATATGTTTAAGTTTTATTCAATTTTTCTATTTGTTATTTTATCACTTCCACGTTTTTTTGTTAATGGTAAGACTGCCATTACAGGACTGAACACTCAACCACCTGGTAACTAAATGCACTTAACGAATTCATTAGAGTACTCAGTACACTAGAGGAATTTTGGATCCCTAAATTCTGTTCTCTCATAATCAACAGTCAACTAAGCTAATTACATTAATGTGTAATAATGATACTTTTTGATTTTGGTAATTCAGTCAGGATGTTGTCCTTTACTGTTAAAAGCAAAATATTAAATACTGAAAACAGAGTGTATAATTACTTGATACTTTTCTTTCTATGCTTGAAAATATAATAAAGAAGCTACAATCTAAAATGCCAATCAGCAAACATATTTGTGAGGAGGTGTTGAAAGGTTCACTGTCTGATTAAGAGATTAAAAACAATTCTGCTGTTTGGTCATCCAGTCAATTTGGGAAAGTGATTTTAAGCCAAGAACTTTTCAGCATGCACCTCTTACATTATTCCATTTCGAAAAATAGTTTAAATATAACAGCTACTGACTAAGAGACTATTTATATATATATATTTTTTTAAAATATAAATAATAAAAAAATAAACTTGGAGTTGATAACAAGAATACCAACTTAAAGGAAAATGTGAAAAAGGAAAGAAAACAAAAAAAAACTTACTGATTGAGGTCAAAGCTGAACTGAAAAAGGTTGTTAGTAATTTTGGCACCACTCTGACCAGAAAAGACAAACATTGAATCTCTGGCAACAGCCAAAGCAAAATTGCAGCAAGTTGGTGGAATATCACCAGTTTGATTCACCTATAAATCAAGAAGAATATATGGGTGAGGTGAGAACAGCAAAAGAGACAGAAAGTGCACATGGTTTGGAAGAGAGCAGCAAAAGAGAAAGAGTACATGATCTGGGAGATAGGCAAGAGAAAGAGAGTGCATATGGATCAGAAGATGTCGGTAAGAGAGAGAGAGTGCATATGGATCAGGAGAGATTGATGAGAAAGAATGGGTGCACAGGGATCAGGGGTGATAAGTAACAGTGGATTGGAAAGATTGGCAAGAGAGTGAACATGGACCAGGAGAGATGGGCAAGAGAGAGGGAGAAAGCACATATGGAACAGGAGAGAACAGCAAGAGAGATAAGAGTGCACATAGCCTGGATGAGATTGGCAAGAGAGAGAGAGCGTGCATATGGATTGGTAGAGATCAGAGAGAGCACATAGATTGGGAGAGATCAACAAGAGTGAGTGTATATGGATCGGGAGAGATCAGCAAGAGAGTGAGAGGGTGCACATGGATCAGGGGAGGTCAGCAATGGAGAGAGAGAGTGGATTGGAAAGATTGGCAAGAGTGTGCACATGAATTGTAAGAGATGGGCAAGAGAGAGGTTGAGAGCATACATGGATCAGAAGAGAGTGGCAAGAGAAAGGGAGTGCACATAGATTGGGAGAGATTGGCAAGAGAAAGAAAAACAGCATACATGGATCAGGAGTGATTGGCAAGAGAGAGAAAAAGTGCACATGGATTGGGAGAGATCGGTAACTATGGTAAAATCATTTGCAAAGCATTCTTATGCTAAGATCCTTTACAATGCATTAATATATATTCTTTTCATACAATTGCTTTATCAGAATATATGTAATCATTAGAATAAATGAAAATTTTGATGTATCTGTCTATTACGTTTTACTACAAAATATGTAAATAATAATAAAATAAGAAAGTTTACCTGCACCCATTGTTTGCTGTCCCCTTCTAATGAAACAGTCCACATATCATTGAGTCGTGCATTGCCATCATAACCAGCAAATATCCAAAGTTTCTGGTTGTAAACTGCTGCCCCATGAGCAGCTCGAGCAACTGGCATTCTAATAAAGAAAAAAAAGAAAAAAAATTATTTTGTTTTTAATTAAATAAATTAAGCACATAAATTTATACACAGATCATATATTTAAGCATCATTTCCTTCCCTAAATGTGTAAATGTATCCCTGTTTTTTGGTTTTCAACCTTTCAAATTACAGGCTTTCTTTTTTGTAATATATGCAAACTTCAGTTGGCCTTGTCTCGTTAAATGCTAATATATGGGAAAAGTTTGCAAATATAACACTTGAATGCAAAAATTAAATCAATCAATAAGAACTAACATATTCTTCATCTCATTTTATTCAGTATATAGGTGACTAGATATTACATGTCAGAATTTCCCAACTTAGCAGTGATTGCTAAACGATCTCCTCAAAGTTGAAGAAGGAACTTGAAGCAAAGATGTGGTTCGCCTGGTGAATGTACAGAATACCACAGACATAACAAGTAAGCAATAAGAATGTTTTTTTAAAAAAATAGGAACTACAAGGGAAATTGATACTAACAATCAGAAAAACGGCTGAAATTTCTGGAATACATAATGAGGAGAGCCTGGAGATTTTAGCACTCATAAGAAGAAATGATGAGTAACCTACTTAATGAGTCTGTGCAAACAATGACAAAAAGGAATAGTAAAGAGGCAAAAGTTATTTAGAGTAAAAAAAGACACAAATCTATGGGAAGCTATGATCATGCACCTCCTCAAAGTGAAGCACAAAATAAGCTCACTTTTCAAAATATAAAAATTTTCAATAATTAAGGTAAAACTGCCAAAATTTGGTGAATGTTTGCACAACTTTGTGCCTTATGTGTAGATCCATTTTTTAAGATATTCTATGCTTGTTTAAATTATCAGAATATATTAACATATTTATGTATATATTAATTCATGAAATGTTCTGTTGTACATATGGATTTGTATGGAAATAAAATGGTTTTCAGGATTCACACAGATCTGTGTGATAAAATTCCAGAACTTTTCCAGCACTATGAAATTAAGAAATTTCAAGGACTCAAACTGACGCACACGCACCCATACATATATAAAGTGTATGGTCATCAATTTCAAAAACACAAACTTTGTGATTTATCTTTCAAAAGTTTGACAGATGAGATGTTCAAAGAAAAGCTACAGCTGGTTCCAATAATTCATGTCACATGAATCAGTTGAAAGCAATGAAGAAACCAAAGTGTTGGAGGCTAAAATACAACGGAATGTAGACCTGGTTATATTACACATTTTGTGTAGCATTCTACACAGTTTGGAGTTCTACTATATTTGAAAATTTTGAATTACACACTTTAATTCTTACTGCTACACATTTCAGCTATCTTGACTACTCATCGTTTGTGAACATCACAAAAAATTCTTGATTGCTGCACATTTTCTGTGAAGTTAAGTATAATGGTTTTAATGAACAGAACTACAAATAGAAATTTTCACAAAATGACTACACATTTTAGCTACCCCTACTATTCATGGCTTTTATTGCACATGGCACAGAACACAATTATGCTAACACTTTTATCAGTTCATCTAGTTTAGCATTCAGCTCCTCTTACATCCTGCCTGTGGAACTCCTTTCTGTTTCCTTGCTTCCCTGATAATTACAATCTTCAAAAATTTAAATGCAACATCACTTGCTGTCCTCTACCTTCTTGAACCCCATTCAGCTTTAATCCTTCCTTCGTCCCCCACCCCCTAAACCCAGTCTTTTCTCTCGCATTCATTCTCTGTAATCTCCTGTGTACTTGTGGCATTCACGCTTGGGATGAAAAAAAAGGTTTTGATATCTCTATGGGCTTGTCCTTTGCAGATCTTTACATGGCATTAGATTTTGTAAAATGTGAAGTCCTGAGTCTGCTCAGCTTTCTCTGCATAGCTGTCAGCTGACTTGAGAAAATCTTGTATGCAAACTTTCAAGCTTGTGTTTTTTGGTCTTCATTTCTTCAATTTCCATAAGCATAGATTTCTGTTTTTATCCAGCTTGTTCTTCCTGCCTTTTTTTCTTCTCATCCTCAAGGTATTGGTTGCATGCTGTTCTGGCATTGGAAATACTTCAGAGAAAACCCTTAGTCATAGGAACATTCCTAGCACCTCCAACTGTGGCCAAATAGTCTGTGATAATGCACTGTGCGACCAGAAACCTCTCTCTACTGAGGCCTGTCCATGAGAGAGCACTAGCATTCTGCAAACTTTCTAAAGCTTTTGATATTCTTTGTTGCTAGACAAAGGAGAGTAGAACAAAGTGTCCAAATGGTCTTCATGCTTGTTGAAATTCTTGAAAGCAATATTTCCAGCAGCCTCCTCTTCAAACACTTTGTACTGACTGATGATGTCATCACAATCAGACTTGCTGGCTTGTTTTCTGTCCATCATGTGGGAAAGACATCTTTTTAGACTGTCTTCTGTGGCAGATTTTTTTCACAGATGGACCTAAGGTTCAGCCATGAAAGTGACCTTAAAAAAGAGTACATATGGGAAGACTTTACCAGAAGTTTCTCAATGATGGTGATGAATATTGTCTTTGTTACAATTCTGCATGCAAACAGATCTTTCGTTGACACATTTCCTTTTTGAGATAAATTTTGCATAGTGCTATTTGTCAGAAATCCACACTCAATCTTTGCAGTATCTTTATGCATGATTGGCTTTGACAAAATTCTTAGAAATTCATTCAGTTTAGAAAATGTAATTATCTTTTTCTTCCTTTCAAATCTTAACAAAGATCATTTGCAAGTTTATCACTCTGGCATGAACAGACATGAAAATCTGCAGTTTCACTGGAAATAAAACATCATTCATGTTTGACAGCACCACAAAGAAGGACTTGGTCTGGGGACATTTTTCATTTTTTTTAATCAAGTTCACAAATTTGATGATATCTGTCCAAATGTCTAGGAGTTGTTCATGTTTGTACATTTTCAAGCCATCTATGGCAAAAATTAAAAAAGTAAAGAGATAGTGTTGCTGAACTGAACTTTTAATAGAAAACCAAGCAATTTAATATATTTCATTATTTTTTCACACTTACAACAAAAGATAGCAATACAGGTCATTATTAGCCTGTAAACTTTTAAAATAATGTTTATTTTATCTTTTCAAAGATATATTTTCTATCCTATCCTAAGACACATCAAAGGCAAATTTTCTATTCTACTATCCTTCCATCCACATTTTCTTTGAGTCAAATTTAATTCTCAAACTTGTTACTTTTTGCAACAATTTAGACAACCATAGTTTACACACTGACACAGATGCTTAAAGTATCTATTTTTTCACCATGAACTCAGCCACCACTAACGAGAAATCAAAATGACTTTTTACTTTTGAAATTGATGGTTGAATAAAATTTCAATTGTTCAAATTTTAAAAAACACTGACAAATCTTTCAAGATTCTACTGAAATATATTTTATTTCTGTAAAATAGGTATCCCCACTTTTTCACAGAAAGCAGCATAGCATAATCAAAAAGGCCACAAACTTAATAAATATAAAGTTTTATCATCAAAATGTTTGTTATTAAGACCAAAGTATTTTTTGGTTATTTTTTTAATTTTTTAATCCTTTCTAACATGTTCAAAATTTTGGTTAAAATCTTATTTTGTTTACATCATCAGGATGGCATAATAATTATATTGACTTTTGTGTTTTTTTCTGTTGAAAACACATTGATTTGGAAATTCTTGTAAAAATCAAATAATTGTCCAATTTTATTGAAATTTTCAGTACTTATTCACAAATGAATGAAATTAATTTTGAATTTTTTTTTTTTAAATATGTTACCCCTCACTTAATTTCATGAAATTTCACAAAATACTTTTCCATTTCCTGAATTGTTTTTATTTGTTAAAAGTAGGAGTCCTTGGAGAATGTAAATCACCTATTTTTTTTTTTCAAATTTTCACTATTCTAACTGAAAATCTGCTCTGAATTGAAAAATAATAATTAGAAAAGCTTTTAATTGCTTTCGTAAATAAGTTATATTAAGAATATTGTCTGAAGAAATCAAATTTTTCTGATCAGTAATGAATTTTTACAAGAATTTTTTCATTTTTTAAAAATTTTAATTATAATAATTTATAATAGTTTAAAAATCGTGTAAAATTCTGTATTGGGCTATTTCCTGGATTTATTTTAGTACTTATTTTTTTACTTCATTCATTCCCTATGGAAGGCTAAACATAACATTATTATGAAAAGGTTACATGATCTAAAAGTTTTGTTCCTTAATAGAAAAATTAATTTAAGAAAATTTTATAGTATTTTAATTTTTTTTTATTTTTGCATAAAGCATCTTCAAAAGGTAAATAAAAGTCAATAAAATACTAGATAATAGCGGAAAATATGTTCATTTGTAAAAATTACTAGGTAGTTAAAAACAAAAAAAAAAATGTGTTCACTTAGATTTCATAAATTTATGTCAATTCTGGTCATTCATAAGACCTGTCATGACCTTGAAATCTTACCGATATGTCAATAAATATCAAAGATAGGACCTATCATTAAGAAATTATTGTATATTACTTTTTTATGCTATAAGTAATATTTATTTCAAATCAGATTAATTTAACTTTAAATTAACTTAAATTTTCTAATTTTACTCAAATAACATGTCAGATACATATTTTTTGGAAGAATTTTCAAATCGATAAATTTGTTTTGTTTACAAATTACTTAAAATTAAGAAAATGGCAACTTTTAAGAAAATTTTAAGAAATCGAGCAAATATTTGACATTCCAAGCTATATAATTTCTATCTGAAATACACCAGAATATTTTACTTATTGAAAATAATAAATTTAATCATTTATCTTTCAATTAAATCTTCAAGAATGCGTTTTTCATTTAAAAAAATTCATTTTAAACATTAGGTATTGAAAATTTATGCCAAAAATGTGGAGGTACCTACTATAAAATAATTTATTATTTTCCTTTCAACTACAAATTCAATGAGTGTGAATTAATTTATTTATAACAGATGTTTACTCGTCTATGACATCTTTTATCTTTGCTTTTCCTCTTTCCTTGTTGAGTGAGAGTAGCAGCTAGAAAATGTTTTAATATTCTTTTTCCATTTCTTTATCATCACTTAGATGAGAAAATACAAAAGTAATTACAAGATCATGAACTCATCCTAATCAAGGAAACAAACCACTATTTGCAATAATTGCCAAATAATACTATTTTTTTAAAGGACAATTTTAAAAATGCCAGATTTCTGAGAGTGCCTATTTTGACTTTCATTAATTGAGAACAAGGATGTGTGGGCAGCCCAATTTAGAAAATTCCAGGACTTTTCAAGGAGCTTTTGGACTAATGCTGTTTTGCAGGGTTTTTCAAGCCCTGGAAAGGCACTGTCAATTTTCCAGAATTTTCCAAGTTTCCAGGACCTGTACGAACCCTGTTTTAAAAACACAATAAAAATTTAGCAAACCTGGACCTTCATACCAACAAAAAACAGTGTCAAAATGATGTTTTTTTTTTTCGATTGATGCTCCTATTATTTTACCTACTGTGATATAGACAACAGGAGTTACCTCTCTTGGTGATGAGTGTCTCCTTTGAAAGAAGATACTATAAATAACCGATTTAGCCAATGCCTTCTCATTCAAGCTTTCTTAATAAAGTCTTATCACGCTTCCAAGTTGTTATTACAATTTATTGTGCTTGATTATCAGAAATGGAACACCTTATGTGCCTACAATGATTTGACATCAACTCTGATTCTGATATCACTGCCAAACATTAGACACACTGACTGGTGACATTTGAAAATTTAATTCAAATCTTACACACAGAGAACCCAGACTGACAGATAAAAAAACTTGAACTGCTGACTAATTACATATCACATACCATTCATAAAATTATCTGCTTGTCTTATAAAGAGGCTATCAAAGTCCTGCAAGCTAAATACAAATGAGATAGTCAACTTCCATTTATTCACTGCCCAACGACAACAAAATGGCAAAACTCTGGAACATTATCTTAAAGAGTTACGAGCTCTGATTAATGACTGCTGAAGAAATAAGAGATGAACACATCATGGACACATTTATTAACAAGCCTCAGAATGCTCAGGTAAGGCAGAGATTTTTAGAAAACAGGTTACTCAATTTAAGAATGGCCTATGAGCAGGCCTATACATTTGAAGTTGCTCAAGAACAATTTGTCTTTTATATACAGTCTGGTATTATTAGTGCTGCTTCGAACACATACTCTTCTTTTTCTCCCCACTCCTCTTATGCACCTACTTCCACAGATTCCTCTTCTGTACCCTTTTTACCAAATCAAGAATCTCCTAGTATTCTTCTAGGAATACTAGGAGATTCTTGAAACTCTTCCAAGCTGCCAATTATAGTTGTTTCAACCCATAGAAAATGTTACTTTTGCAGGCTTGGTCTAGATCCTAAACCTTCTTGCCTGGCTCAAAATGCTAGATGTTACACATGCAGAAAGGTTTGTTGATTTACTGCTGCTAAAACTAATCATGCTAAAACTGCTGCTACCCCTCTAATGACAGCTATTATAATGGCTCTATCATCTGATTGCCTTTCAAAAACTATCATAAAAATTAAAGCTAATGGAACTCCTATAGACACATTAACTGACACTGGTAGTTCTGGTAGTTATATCAACTCCTGCATTGTGAAAGCTAATAAATGGCAGATATTTCCTTGTGCAAGCCAGGTCTCAATGGCAAATGCATCTCTATCCTTGCATGTAATTTGATACTGTTCAGTCCTTGAAACTAAAGACAGAGTGACATCAGACTCTCCATAATGAAGAATCTCTGATGTGGCATGATTTTAAGCCACAATTTTCTTCGACATCATTCTTGTAATGATCACTTTATGGTGATTAATGTTCATAACCTGCCACTGTTCAATAATCCCAATTGCAAACCTATAGCAATGAAATCCAAAATCACCAGATGACAAACACTTTATAAAATCAGAAGTTACATGAATGCTTAGCAAAGGAATCATCAAACCAAGTGAGTCCCCATGAAAGACTTGAGTATTGATAACATCCTCTGAGAACCATGTTGGCTGTGGCCTGTGAATGATGTGCAACATATTAATCTAGCAAAATTGAATGGTATCCTGAAGAGTGTCAAGTTAGCACTAATGTGGGAAGCAATGGAGCTGCATCTCTTCATGGACTCCATATGCATGCACTGGTGCGTATCAAACATGGACACTAGTAAAACCAGAATACAAACTAAAGCAGCAAGTGAGATTCTGATCTGAAAGTGTATGAGTACTCTTGAAAAGCTGATCCAATAGTACAAGTTATTGTTCACCATAAGTTTAGTGATGCCAAATCAGAATTGAGGAGATAAGCTTAGAAGGTTACTGCAATGATGGTATGTGATCAAGAGGGGGGTTGAACCAGCACAACCTATATGCGCTTTGATTGTGAACAAAATCACTCCAGACCAGATAAGTGACATACATTGCCAGAGTGAACATCCTGGTGTCAGACAGACACCATATTTTGTGAGACAAGTTCACCTCATGTTATCCAAGACAAGTGTCAGGGCAGTGGTCAGAAAATGTAAAGAATGCCAGTCAATTGACCCAGCCTCGAGTCATTAGCCAGCCATCAGGCAACTTAAGTATGACTGGAACCTGGGCCTGCTTGGGAATGGATATCACTCATTATGGTGGACAACACTACTTTACATTGGCTGACTGTGTCCCCAATTGATTTACGATATGGCCATTTCTGCCCCAGCACAACTCAAGAAGCATCACCTGACAGTTGGAAACCACTCTTTTTCAATGAGGCTCAACATCAGAAATCCTAACCAAAAATGACACTGCATTTCAAAGTAAGTCCTTAAACATTTCTTGGATGACTAGGGAGTCTAACTTCATTTTTGTTGCATGTATGTTCCTGCAGGAAGTGGCATAGTGGAAAGATCTCATCAAGAAAGCACTGTTCAATAATGGGGATGGTGTACTGGCATAATATCATGCCGATGAATGACTCATCGTCCCACTACTGCACCCACCAATATGATTCACCGCTGCCAATTTAGAGTGAAGGGAATTAGTACAAAATTACCACCCAGTCGTTATAAGGATCACTTCATGTACAGAGTTAGAAACAGTGTGGGTGAAAGCTCCACACAGCCAGTGTACCTCCAGGTATCAAATTATGTCACATAACAAACATTGTTAGTCCACAAACAATAATGGTCAACGGGAT
The DNA here is from genome assembly GCA_963932145.1 of Acanthosepion lycidas. Classification (NCBI taxonomy): domain Eukaryota; kingdom Metazoa; phylum Mollusca; class Cephalopoda; order Sepiida; family Sepiidae; genus Acanthosepion; species Acanthosepion lycidas. Next base: position 92,962,468 of record OZ010574.1, read on the forward strand.
GTCTTGGCATGCAAATGATCCTTGCCTTTTCATAGGCTCTGTTATGTAAATGTGTGACTCCTGTGATGATTCATTGTCTGAAAGTGATCACAAAATTGAACTCTATGAATACAATGCTTACTCAGATGCAGAGGTTCCACAAACTTCAAATACACCTGATGACTCCTCAGATGACTCGCCAACACACAGGATGGAGATGGTTCCATAATGATCAAGCGCCAGGGTAAAAAGACTCACTCCAAGCTGTCTGATTTGTGATCATGAGATCACTGATTTCTTAACCGAGATATAAACAGGTGCTACATGTTGCTGGGGAACTGGTTCTATGAGTCATTACACAGCATGAAGGAGGAGTTCTTGAGATGTGCAAATGCTACATTGAATTTTATCCTCTCATAAAATTCTACTACAGGTAGTTAAAATAATGGCGGTGCCAAGAGAATAACTGTCCTTTAGAGCATTTTTTTGTGGGCATGGAGATCCAAGTTTTCCCAAAATTTTATATTTTCAATAATATACATATATATTATACAGAAATCTGACAGAGGAGTGACTTTGAAAATATTCTTGGTAGCAAACAGGTTAAACTGCAAAAGTGCTTCTCTTTAACAAAAAATATTATCAATTTTATCTTTAACATTTCTTTTAATTTGAAAACTTTCCTGAAACCAAATTCTTGTATGGGAAAATATCAGCCTATGTAAAAATAGTTGCACTAGATACAAAATCCCATTGTGTAAATAAAACATTAAGTGCAATCAATCTTATTGACTTTACATACTTAAATACATTCGGGACCTCTCTATATCATGTGTAACTCAACTAAAGGAGAGCACTCTTTTGCCAGTCTCCCCAGAGTTTAATCAAAAAAATTAAAAAAAAAACAAAAAAAAAACAATAATAAAAATAAACAGATTTAAAAAAAAAAAAAAATAATAATAATTCACTGAGCTTAAATTCAGATAATCATTGTCATTCAATAGTATTTGCTAGCTGCTGTGTTTTGGGGACATGTTGTGATGGTTACATTTAAGTGTTATTTTACTCCCTTCTTGTTTTCAGCTAATATAAAGACAACACCCTAATATTAGTTTTCCATAATAAAATAAATCTCCATATCATTCTCTCTGCATGTGAATATCAGACAACTTTGAAGATGATTCAAGTGTTATTGGAGATGAGGAAAATATATTTAAACCAATTAAATAATAAGACAGTAGCACAGAAATAGCACATAGCAATGACTTCCATATTAGAGGCTAATAAAACAATTAGTTCTGGTGAGCTTGCCAAGTGAGAGGTAGACGCCACTCCTACTTATCTATATAGAAAAGTAATTCAATATAATTAGTTATTTAGGTAAATAAGAGTTGTTTTTTTTTTCTTTTTTTGTTCTTGTAGGTCTGTTCATGTTTTTTTTGTTTTTTAGCCTAACCTACATTTGTTAATTTTCATATCTGATCAGTTATATGGACATGGATATTTCTCATGACCTATTAGATCATCAGGGTGCCAGACTAAGTAATTCTTATCTCTTGGCATCTTTCAGGGCAATAAGAGTTATTTGGTGGTGCCCATCTCCTCTTCAAGTAAGATGAGACAGAATGTACCGAGTTACATAGTTTCCAGCAGCAAGAAACAGATTGACCTTTGGTCATATACTCAGAATCAATTTTCCTTTACAAGAATAATGGGCTCTACCTAGCCTGCTATTTATCTATAACTGGAAGGGAGAGCAGATTCATTCCTTTCCTGAGGTCATTAGTGTAAAGAGAACAAAAACTGTCCCAACCAGAGTCTGAACTCAATTTATGGATTCCATTTTCCACACTATTTTACCATTAGGCCATCTGCAGTGCCAAATGATCAGTAAATCAACATTAATGCATAATTACAGATAATTATACAGAGTTGTTAAAATTAGGATTCTCATACTTCCATTTTTTTTTTCCACCACTACATTTTGGCTAACACATTCTGTGGCTTTCTTCAGGTTTATGATTGACCTGTTAGGAGCTTTCTTTTAGATAATTTCAGATCTTAATATTAGGTTGGTGCAAAAATAATGTCGTTTTCTCACATAAAGTTGAACGTCAAAAAACGACATTATTTTTGCACCAACCTAATATAAACAGATAACTGAAAGCAACAGTAATTCCTATGTCACACATTTAAAAAAGACTACAAGTAAAAAGCACAAATTATTCATTTTTCATTTCATGTACAAGAATTTAATGATGCTATTCTTTTTCATTTGCAGGAATTCCTTACAAATGTTTCTACTTTAGAAAACATTAAGGCACCCATATTGCATTAAATTTTATAAGCTGCCTTTGGGATTTTTTTAGTCATATTTTTACTAAGGACAATTATTTTTATTTTTTAGTCATATAATATTTTGATATTAACTAGTTACTGGTCACAGTTTTTTTGACACCAGTGAAAATTTTTTCAAAATGAAAATTTAACATCACAAGCGACTTGAAGTTTTTCTTGCAATTTCTTGTTAAAAGTCTATGAGCCATATTAAAATGCAAAGAAAAAAAAAGAAAGGAATTAGATGACTGTCAACTGTTGAATTCTTTAACAAGATTAAAAATAATAAAAACTAATGAGTAACTAAAAAGTAAGCATGATATCTTTAAGTCTTGAACCTAAAGAAAAAGTTTTTTTAAAAAAAAGAAAGTTTATAAGAATATTGACCCTTAAATGGCAAGAAAAGGTTGCACAAGCAGACAGGTAAAAAACAAGAAAATCCATTTTTTTTAACAGGTAGCTTTTATGCATATTCTCATATATAGGAAAATTTTTAAAAAATGATATTTTAATTTTTAGATCAGAAAAATAAAGAAAAAAAGGGAAATAAAACAAATTTTAGATTCTTAAATTGAGTATTTTTTAACAATATGAAACTTCATGAAGCATTCCATGCACAATGGTGTTGTGAATTTTTTACACCAATTTGTCACCATTTTCCACCTCTTTCCTCTTCCAGAGGTATGAATGCAGAGATAGCAGGCTTTAGTTTGGTCTTACAACTTTATTTGCAGGCAAATAATCCAGGAAATGATATACTCTCATGTATCCTAGAGTTGCTAATTGGTCATTTAGACTTAAATTATGAATAAATAATGTCCATATCATTGGAAAAAGTTTAAATCATCAATTAATGATATCCACTGATCTACAAGGAAATATCAATTGATGATGTCTGCCAAATAAAGGTTAAGGGTACTAACTTTAAATTTACAAATTGATTTATTTGGTCAGCTATTAAACAATCAACAGAGATATCTTCAATATTCTTGACTCACAAATGTTTCACGATATAAAGGACCTTTATATACTTCAAGTACAATAATTCCCTTTAAGAGAGAGATGCAATAAAGCATTAATATGCTAGATTTAGCTGCCTCATTCTGTCAAATGAAGATAGCTCAGTGGTAGAAACTCTGACTGATACCAAATCAGTTGGGTTTCAATTCTGGCTTGAGGCATTCAGTTGTCTAGTCGCACTGAAGAGCTGTGATACAGCGAAACATTACTGTCATTACTGCAAATGACATAATTTAGCTCTTGAAAATATATTTCAATTGTGCACTGTTGAATGACAAGCTGATTCTACAAACAACAGCCACATGCGTTAATGTCAAGGTCTTCAGTAAAAATAAATGGAGCACTTCGGCATGGTTTACATTTGTAAAAACAATATGCTAGATTTAGCTGCCTCATTCTGTTGAATGAAGATAGCTTAGTGGTAGAAACTCTGACACCAAATCAGTTAGGTTTCAATCCTGGCTTGAGGTGTTCAGGTGTCTAGTCGCACTGAAGAGCTGTGATACAGCAAAACAGTACCGCATGAGATTGAAACTTGAAAATAGCAAAATGAAGAAACAAACATATCTAGTAAGAATCAACAAAGAAAATTGAACCAGAAATAAGACTTCTATTCAGAATCAGGAAGAGATAGCTGAAATTCCTTGGACACCCTATTGAAGAAGGAGGGTTTAGAAAACTTAACCCACACAAAACATATTGAGGGCAAGAAAGATAGGGGTAGACAGCAAGCCACTTACATGATGAACCTGTGCAAATGGATATATATATATATATATATATATATATATATATATATATATATATATATATATATATATATATAGAGAGAGAGAGAGAGAGAGAGAGAGAGAGGTATGGTGGAATAATGGATAGCAGTTTGGATTAAGGAATTGGAGAGCAGGCTTCAAATTCCAGTCAAGTTTGTTGCATTCATTTACATGCAAACAATCTCAGGAAAAGTATGCATCTCTTCTCCCCCCAGCTATGGATAAAGAGCAGGACACACTGGGTCCTATAGCCTTAGGTAACAACTGGTCTAGAAGAAGGACAAATCTGAATTCAAAACCTGAGGAGGGTCGTTTGAGGACCTTGTGGCACACTGTGTACACCAGTTCCTTGTATTGAGCTCTGCACAAGCCTTCAACACTATAATCAAATTACATGTGCAAGTAGTCTGGCTGTTCAGTTCTCAGAACTGAGTTACTGTACCCACATACATAAAAAATGACGGGAGAGTTCAATGTATATATATATATATATATCAATTGTCTTTCAATATAGTCAACTTTTTAACATTTGAGTATAGTATTAATAAGTACTTTAATATCGGAAAAACACCTGACTGAGTATTTGTATAAATAGTAGAACTCAGAATTAAAGAATTAATTTCATTATTTCCACTGTCTTTGAATTTGGGAACAAAATGAAGCTGATGTGAATGAGTCAATTCAAGCCCTGTTTTAAGATTCACATAACAAGTTTTGCAGTCACAGCTGCAAATTATATCTGTAACTAAATTCAAAAGAAATAAAAACTTCCTCAATAAGATTACAGTCAGTTATAAAGAATCTGGCATTATTACAAGAAATATGAGAAGGCATGCCATATATATTGGTAAATTTAAGTAAACCTCAAGCAAAGGAATTCGGTACTCATGTCCTTAATTCAATGTCTATTGTACTAATGTTAAAAAAAAGGAAAATATAAATATGTACATTTCTTTTTAATTCTTTCCTTACTTTTTAGCCTATTATGACCAGATAATTAATTCTTATGATTAAACCATTTGATAAAATTCATTATGTTTACAGTAGAATTGTAGCTTAAATATATTTAAGTGCTAAGTTATTCAATTCTTGACATACTATACACTGAGAAAATACATTTTTTTGGCTTGCCTGTCTTGTTTTAAGTATCTAAAAACCAGAATGACATAATTTGTTTCAAGTAGACTGAGTGCTTAAATATTTACATCTTTTACGACAAGATTTTTTAAATCATGATCTTTGTCTAACAAAACAGGATTTATCATTTTATATTCATACACAAGGTTTTTACATATTCTACCTTGGGTTCTGAGTAGAAAAATAGGTGGTCAAAAAGTGACACAGTAATATTAGAACTAAGTAATTTTTTTTTTTACAAAATTATATGATCACTTATGATTAAGAAACATCTATGCATTATAAAATTAAAATAAGAATTATACACAAACACAGTGTTTTATTTTGTTATTCAAAGTTAAAAGTTTGAACATTTTTTTGTATCTTGCTGGTATCATCTGGACAGGTGCACCACATGCTGGCCAGATCAGACAGCCAATGTCTACAAGGGTTAATACTCTAAGTTTGTAGGTATAGTGACATAGCCATGTTTTTCTGGCAACATCTTATCTAATGGCATTAAGAAAAACTTAAAGGCATGCGTGTTTATTGTATTAGATTCATTGTTGTTTTGAATTTGTAGTAAACCTAATATCAAGAAAGAAGCGTGTGAGAGGTGACAGCAGCTAGAAAAAGTTTGGAAACCTCTGAGTTACAGTGTGATGTATTAGGTTGGTGCAAAAATAAAGTCGTTTTCTCACATAGTAACATATGTGAGAAAACGACATTATTTTTGCACCAACCTAATAATAAAACAATTACAATAGTTTTGTTTTTAGAATGTAAGCAATTATGCCCACTTATAAGCCACACTATTTGATTTTTACTGGGCCATTTTGGACCAGAGATTTAAAAACTGAAATTTAATGAGAATTTTTTTTTCCAAAGTTAAGCAAGTGATCAAGTCAGCAGAACTTTGTAAAGAGAGAACATATCTAAGTATTATAGGTATGGAATACAATTTTATTAAATTTTCAATTTTATTTTTAACAAACAGATCTTTGGCTTTAATGTCATCAGACATTAATCAAGATAAAACACTATAACAAGGCTATTAAGTTGAAAACTAAATATGTTCAACAAAGAGAATAAATATTTAATTTGCTAAAAAAAAAAGAGCTACTAATTCAAGAGTTAGTACACTTTTTGTTTTCATTGGAGTTAACTTACCCTCAGTAAAAAGTAGATTAGAAATATTTTTCACATTATGCAGCAAAACCATAAGCCTTTCTAGAGAGAGACCTCACAAAATAAATAGAATGTGAACTTCATTGAAAACACATCTAAGGAATAGCAAAAAACCAAGATTGGCTCGATCATTTGTCAAAACAGACCAAATACTAACCTTCTTCAGATATGATATCATTCAAATTCAATTTTCTAGACTCTACAGGTTTTAAAAGCATTTTATGTCTTACAGTAACAGGTAGCAGTGTGAGATAATATACCTCTCTTAATTTTAAAAAAACATCAGCTTTAATAGAAGACACTGAAATTTTTAAAATGTCTTTTTCCAATTCACAAATATGTACAACAAAATAAAAATTTTTGTTCTTTATTTATGTACTATTTGTGTTCTACAACCTAACATAAAAATCAAATCATTTTGAATACAAATGTCAGCCTCTTTATACAGAGTTGATAATTTTTCAACAAAAATTGCTAGCTTTTTTATTAAATTTATGAAATTAATCACACTACTAGATTGGTAACTAAGTCTCATCATTTTACAGTTAAAATTACAAGATGTAACCATAAGTTCTACGTTAACAGTTTATTCTCTCACACTTCTCTCTTGTGGAACACTCTTCTGATAGCAAAGTTGAATGAAAAGCAAGCAATGTCAATTGTTACCATCTGTCTTCTTAATTCCTGTTCTTTTATTGTTCTCTCTCCTTAATACTGTTTTTATTTTTCTCACATTCTTTCACACTCAATAACCCCTTGCATCTCTTTGTGGCTTTATTTATAAAAATAATTACCAACATAAAAATTCTTCCTTAATATTTCAGTACAATTATCATCAGGGAAGTTATATTGTTTAAGTACAAAATTCAAAATGAAAGGAATAGAAGGAGATAAGTTTGCCTATCATCTGGTTCACATTTCTCCCAGGTCTTTTGAACAGGAGAAGTGGTTTATCCATTGTTTCCTGTTTAGGATTAGATTTCTGGCTCCTTCTAATGTCTTCTCCTCCTCTTTCATTCTCAGTAGCCCTGCATCTTAGTGGCATTATTGCCTTGCTTGGAGTGAATTGATTAAAAAAATTTCAAATTAAGCTCGAATTGTTTGATTGGATTTGCTACAGACAAACAAATAAATATTATAATTGATTAATAAGTATGGAGTTTACGATTTAATCTTTAGGTTATATATTTTGCCTGTTTAGAAAATCTATTTAATTATTTGTGCACCTCTAACTTTGGACTATGAAATTCTGAAAATAAAAAAATCTCAAGTGTATAGTATGCACTGACTTTTTAGAATTTTTAAAATTTGTTCAACTTTTCATCCAATGTGTATAAACTAAAAATAAGAATTTCTATATCTTACATTATGTTTTTGAACACACTCTTTATATAGTATTTAGAATAAACAGCCACAGCTTTCAACTCTATATACATGGCTATTGGAAGCCCGGCAAAGAATCCCTAAAGCCATCATGACTATGACATTAAAAAAGGAAAAATAAAAATTTGCATCACAAACAAACTGGACAAGAGTGAAAAAAGACATTCTATTTAAGAAAGACGGGCAAAATGACTGTCAACAAAGACATCTACTAAGTTGACAACACACATGAAACTGTCATAGTTTGAGCCATAGATAAAACTTACTTTTGGTCATACTTTTGCTGAAAACAAAATGTTATTTAGTTCTCATATATAATACACACCTCTGGTGAAAAGTATGTATTATACACAAATAATTACAGTATTTTATTCTCTTTATTTTTAATAGGACTTATAAAATAATAAAAGACAGAAATAACTCAGAAATGAGCGAGAGCAAATCAGCTTCATCAACTTTTGCAAATTTGATTTAAAGTTATTTTAAATTTTGTTTTCTACTTAAAAACTATCTATACTAATATTCTATTTATTTGCATGCATCACTGTTACACTTTTCTATTGAAGATCAGAGTGTAGTATCTACTCTGGTCTTTCAGAGCTTGAATCCTGTATGCTTTATGACTGAGAAACCTACATAATATTAAGTAGGAAAGAGTTAGGAAAAGGAGGAATGAAAGTGAAAGAGAATAAAAGGGAATAGAAAGGAAAGTGTGGGAGAGAAGAAAAGGGAGGTGAAAGGAAAGTGGGAGGGAAAAAAAAGGGAGGAGGAAGGAAAGTGGGAGAGAAGAAAAGGGAGGAGGAAGGAAAGTGGGAGAGAAGAAAAGGGAGGAGAAAGTAAAGCAGGGAAAGAAGTAAAGGGAAGGGAAGTGGGAGAGAAGAAACAGGAGGAGCAAGGAAAGTGGGAGAGAAGAAAAGGGAAAGGAAGAAAAATGGGAGAGAATAAAAGGGAGGGGAAGGAAAGTGGGAGAGAATAAAAGGGAGGGAAAGGAAAGTGGGAGAGAGGAAAAGAGGTAAATCATGCAAAGTTGGAAAGTTAGGCAGTAAGAAAACTAGAGAAAAATGAAAAGAAAACCAAGTGAAAGAAAATATATAAATATATGTGGGGGGGGAGACAGAGAGATTGAGGGAGAGGGGAAGGGGTGACAGATAAAAACAAAGATAGTCCTGCTGTTGGAAGAATATCAAAAGATAATAAACGAAAGATGAAAAGACAAGTATCGTAATGTCTCACTACTCTGGTTTTTTGGGGGGTTTTTTTCAGCATGGCTGACAATCTATTTCTTGTGACCTTGCCCATTTGTTGTAGCATCCCCCTTCTGTAAAAGCTTTTTTTATGTGAACAAAAAATTGAATAATTCACTATGTCATTTATTAAGATATTTGATTATGGTTATAAAATATAAATACTACTTCTGTCCTTGTAATATAGTTTGTAATCTCAAGTAATTTGATATTTTTTATTATGACTAGAAATTGTTACAAAACTCATCGTATGTTGTAACACCTCTTATACAATAAAACCAGCAGCCAAAAATCATCACTTCAAAGGATAAGTTTTCTACTCACTTGTCAACCTCGGGCAGAGAGAAACCCAGACAAGACTCTGCCCTTTGGCATAGTCTCATCTGGAGAGATAGACAGAAACCTGACCTGGTAAAGGTCTATGGTGAATTTTTGCCTGAGCCTACAGGTTGGGAATGTCCCATGTAAAAAAACAGCATTGTGCCACATCCTGCCTTGTGGTGAGGTCTTGGGTAAATACCAAGGTTTTCTATCTATGCAATATGGTAAAGCTACTTGCACGGTTGATGCACTTTTAACTAGCGAGGGGACTTTGGGTGGTTTAGTGACCTTATTCTTCAGGACGGTATGATGCCGTCTTCCCACATCCTTGATAGGAATCTTTAAAGGCTCCTATTACAATTTCCTGTACAAGGACTTACTAGAGCGAATTAAAAGTATTGATTCAGGGAGGCACCAAGCATATTTCATTAAGATGTCTGGTCAGCCAGCATACTTCCATCCTCGATGACTGCCACCACATAAATTATGGTTTGCTAAGGAAGTGTTCGATGAGATGTTGCATGATAGCATCATCCTTCCTTCAGATAGCTCATACATCTCACCACTCCATTTAGTGCCTAAACCAAATGGCTCTGACTTTCAGATTTGCGTGGACTACAGGAGGCTCAACACCTTAACTATTCCTGATAGCTATCCTGTCCTGCATATCCACAATTTCATGTCTAGATTACAGGGTGCTACCATTTTCTCTAAAATTGACCTGAAAAAGGCTTATTATCAGGTCCCTGTTACACCAGAAGATATCCCAAAAACGGCAGTCACAACTTTCAGTTTAGATGAATTGGTAAAAATGCCATTCAGTTTGCGTAATGCAGCTCAAACTTTTCAAATGAAGTACTGCATGGCCTACCTTTTCACATACATTGATGATATCCTTATAGCCAGTGGGGAGAGTACATCACATAAACACCACCTACATGAGGTTCTGCAGCAATTATCACATTACAGTTTCAGATTGAGTCTGGATAAATGAGTTTTTGGTTCCACCTCACATTGACTTTCTTAGACATAACACTGATGCTACTGGAATTGTCCCATTACCTTAATAATTTCCCAGTACCTGTGTCTATTAAGCAGTTACACCATTTCATAGGAATGGTCAATTTTTACCGAAAATTAATTCCTAATTGTTCTTCTCTTTGAACTCCTTTGACAAACCTCCTTCAGAGGAAGAATAAGAGTATTTCCTTGGAGAGTGACACTCTGCTTGCATTTTATGCAGCTAAAACTGCCTTAGCAAACTTTACCAAACTGTTTTATTGAAAACAATCCACAGTGATATGCCTGACTATGGATGCTTTGGAATCAGGGCTTGACACTGTAGTTGAACAAGAATTAAATTATCGATGCAAACCTATCGTGTTTTTCTCTTTAAAACTTTCCCAAGCTCAATCATGATATAGTATATTCTCTCGTGAGTAATTAGCCATTTATTTGGCCATCAAACATTTTCGATACTTGTTGGAAGGTTGATCTTTCACAATCTTTACAGACCATGAACCCTTAACTTCAATCATGAATAATAATTCAGACCAAATATACTTCTTGTGAGATCAAACACTTGGATTATATCTCTCAGTTCACTACTGATCTTTGCTATGTAAAAGGGAAATACAATGCAATCATGGATACACTTTCGCAAACTGAATTTTATGTCCTGGACACTGATACTCTGAGCTAGTATTTGATAGCAGATGAACAAAAATCTGACTCTACTCTAAACAACAGACACTTCCCTGAACCTTCAATTCCCAGCTTCTTTCAGCAACAAAACATTATACTATGACACCAAATTAAGTTCTCCTAGGCCATATGTCCTATCACTGAGGAAACTAGAATTTGAACACCTACATGGGTTGTCCCACCTTAGTAAACAGGTTACTGTCAATCTCATTGCAGATCATTTTGTGTGGCCTAATATGAATTTGGACGTCCGAGACTGGGTTGCCACTTGTTTGATATGCCAGAAATGCAAGGCACACAACATATAAATCTCTAATTAGTACCTTTAGCAACCCTGACACTCATTTTCAAAACATTCATCTCGGCAGGGTCAGGCCTCTGCTTATGTGTCAGGGTTATTATTATATTCTGACCACTGTAGACTGTTTTTTCTCATTGTCCCATGGCTATACCCATTAAGGACACCTTGGCCATCACTGTCTCAAAAAACAGTTTTCATGAGTGAATCACGATATTCAGTACACTTCAAGTGATTACAAAAGATGAAAGTTCCCAATTTCAGTCATCTCTTTTTAGAGAATTTACCCACCTACTCAAGGCAAAGACTGTTTATACGACAGCTTATCATCCATGTGCTAATGGACTTGTGGAGAGATTTCACTGATCCCTAAAGATTTCCCTATCTACAAGGCACTACGCCACTAAATGGGTCAGTGATATCCCTCTTATTCTTCTTTCATTTGAGGACCTACACTAAAAGAAGAGTTGTTTAGTAGCAGAACTCGTATTTGCTAAACCCCTCCTTCTCTGCCTGGGTAATATTTTTCTGCAACTACAAATCTGACTCCAGTGTCTGTTTTTATTCAGGAACTGCACCAAAAGATGGTTAACCCGAATTATACTCCTTCACATCAACGTCCAACAGACATTTACATCCCTCAAAGGCTGCAAAAATGCAAATTTGTATTCTAAGAAATTATGTCGTCAAGCAACAGCTTACATCCTCGTATTTAGGACCTTTCCCAATCACCAATCATACTGACAAGCATCTAACAATAAAACGGGGTAATTGTACCGATATATTCTCACTTGGCCATGTTAAACCAGCTTTCCTGGACTCCACACCTGAGGTGCAACCTAGCACACAACCTCCCGTTAAAAAAACCCATTCCGGGAGAAGAGTTACTAATTATAAGTCTTACATTTATTATTAAATGATATGATCAATTATCTTGGAGAAGGACCTTATTGTAGTGTCTCGCTACAATGTGTTTTTCATCATGGTTGACAAACTATTTTTCATGACTTCACTTATTAGTCATAGCATCCTGGTTCTATAAAACCTTTTTTATGCAACCTTGAACAGTTATTTAAATTTAATAATTCACTACATCATTGTTTAAGATATTTGATTATGATTACATAATGTAAATACTACTTCTGTCCTTGTTGTAGTATACTTTGTAATCTTGAGTAATTTGATTTTTTTTTTATTATGACTTGAATTTGTAATGAAACACATTTGCATGTTGTAACACCACTTATACCATAAGACCAGCAGCCAAAAATTGCCTCTTCAGAGACTAGGTTTTCTCTCTATGTTATATCATGCACTTTTAGCTAGCGAGAGGACTTTGGGTTGTTTTGTGCCCCTGTTCTTCGGGACAGTATGATGCCATCTTCCCATATACTGGATAGGAATCTTTAAAGGTTTCTATTATTTTTTATTTTGCTGGGTAACTGTGTGAATCACTGTCTTTAGCAGTAGGTCATCTCTAACCAATAGTCCAACAGGTTGATGTGAGATCCTGTGCAGTGGTCAAGCCATATGCGGTCTGCTTGATTACGGGTACAGTCTATTATCATAGTGTATGTGCTAACTCATGCAGTGAGAATCCTTTTCAGGAGTAAAACTCTGTCTTTCCCCTGATTACATGGTATGCAATTACCATTTGTCCTTTTATGGGCAAATTAATTTCTTCTCCCTGACTGCATGGGCCAGTGCACAACATCTCATTCAGGTATGTTCAGTGCTTGTTAATGGTTCCTGTACCAACAGTGAATGACCACTTGTTCTGGGATTTTTTTTTATTTTTGTCTAGGGCCTTGATATCTTCTGCATACAACTACCCATTTCTGGTATCTACTATGCATAACAGTCATTCCTGTTGCATACCAATCTTCTCCTGTGTGGATCAGCATCTTGTACACAAAGCAATCATCCTTGTCATAGACCATTCTTTTCCAGAGCACAGCAGTATTTTTCTGCACATGTCAACTGACTCAGTTCACCTACTTTGAACATCAACTGCTCCAGCTACTTTCTGTGCATGTCAACTGACTCACTTTGCTTTCTTCAAGCATCAACTGTTCCAGTTATCATCTGCTTTTGTCAACTGAGTCAGCATAATCTTCTGCCCATCAAACAGTTCCAGATATTTGTTTTGTGCATATCAACTCTTCCAGTCAATATTCTACATATATCATCCTATCAGCCTATCTCCTGTGTATACAATACTGACTTTGTGTAATATACCAATCATTGCAGTTTTCTTCAGTGGTGCTACATTAACTTCTTTTTCCAATCAATTTTCGCACATGACAAATAAACATTTCTCATGACTAGAATTTGAGTTACCAACCACAGTTTTTCAACTGATTGCTCTGGAACTCTTTTCAACATAAACATTTTGCATGTTTTATATTTGCCAAGAATAAATTTTGGTATATTTTAATTGAATTCCTTGTTTTTGTGGTCCTTGCCTTTGACCTGTCAGATCATTGCGTTTATTTTTAAATGTTAGCGGGCACCATCTGATTAAACCAACCAGACTCATGTGCCCCCCCCCCCGCTACATAGGTAAAGATGGAAAAGTTTGAAGTATTCTGATATATGAAAATTCTTTAAGGAGATATAGAGTAAAAGAAAGATAAAAGAAAAGGTAATAAATATATATTCATTCCTTATACTTTTTTCACATATGAATGATTGATAAAAATCTCCCCTCCCCAAATTCATAGACAAATCATACAGAAGCATGCTGGGATTTCTTCCTAACCAATAAAAATGAACCACTTCTCAGTATCATTCACCATATTTTTGTTCTTTCTTGTCTTGAAGTCAGAACATTACAACCATTTAACTGTATCTTTTTTACATGTGAACACCATTCTTACTATTTACACAATTTGTTTGAACTGTTGACGTTGTCTTTATTGTCACATTCACAACATTTCATCTTTTGTATGCTCCAACGTTTGACAAGATTGGGAACTGATCTGCTTTTAAAAGTTAATCCCTATCAATCGACTGTCTTCCTTTCCATCTCTCAATGGACATATAAATATCATCTATTTCTTTCTGGGAGGTCCTTGGACCTCCAGAATAGCCTATCAAAAAGAAACAACCACTTTTATATAAAAAGATTAATCACAGATCTCAATGTATTTAATTTTTTCTACATGAAGACTAATAAGCTGTTTCATCAAATCTGGATCTGAAACATTAATGGCAAAATGTTTGATTTATGTGATTTAATATTCACCACTGAATTAAAAGCAATTACAAAAAAGAAATTTATATTTTTCATAAAAAAAATAAATAAAAAGTTTTACATACGGTCCTTCAAATTTCCACTTGACCCATTGTCCATTTGTAAATTTATATTCATATAAATCATTTTTATTAGTCAAGTTTGAATTGGAATGAATGTCACCAGTGTAACCACCTAAAATAAAGAGATAAGAAAATGACTATGATTTTTGCTTAATTTCCGTGATTGAACAGAAACTAATGCGTTAAATTTAAGTTGCCAGATTTGCTAAAGAGACATACAGAACACACTGTTTCAAATGATTTCTATTAAAATTTTCAGTATATAAGTTTGTCTCAGGTTGTAATATTATTTATCTCAAATTGTAGGTACACCATATAATATTGCAGCCATAGCAGCATTTTTGTATGTCTAAAGCAAGACAGCTTGATAGGGCCTATTGCACTTCAGACTGCAATTTACATATATATAGATAAATCAGAAATCTTTTTAATTTAATTTTGAACTCTGTGTCCTGTACTTCGCATGACAGATCTGACAACCATATACAGAATGTATTATTAACTATAATATACAAGGCTGGATCAATAAGTCGGTAGCCTAATATTTGATGGCATATAAGATGTACTTTTCCCATAAACAAAATCACCTTGCATTGTATATGCACAGTTGAAGTCTCTCATAGCCTCTCATTTTATCACCAACGTCCATTACAATAGGCTATAAATTTACCTCAGACAGTTACTTCCACCTATATCACCCCCAAAGTATTATGTACTCAAGCAAGATTATTGGTACTGTAAAAGGAATTACTATTATAGAGTACTAGCAACATTCATCAGTACCAGTTGATCCATCATACCTAGATATGCTTTAATACATTCCTATCATTAACCAGCTGGAAAGTATAGAAGAAAGAGATATAACTGAAAGCAAATACCAGTAATGGTAAAACACTAACCTGGTATAGATAACATTAAAGCCAGAATGAAATAGGACATATTTCATATGAAACAGACAAAGAAGAATTTATGATATTTTCACTATTATCTTGCTTTATGTTCAGGTCTACTTCTAGCTTGTTTTTTTATATACAGTAATGCTTTCTACTATCGTAAAGTGTTAATGTAATGTCTACTATATGTCAAAGGAACTAGCAATATTTATTCAGCTTGACTCAATATAGAACAATGTCACAAATACGGTGCATTCAGTAATAACTGAAGTCAATGCAGTATAAATGATTTGCACAACTACTATATTTGATGACATACGAGGATTCCTAGTATAATCATAGTTTAATATTTACAAAATGGATAGGATGTTGGCAGTCATAATGCATATAGAATCAACAAGTAACTTTTTTCCTAATAACTTTCATATTGTTACACTACTTTAATCAAGAACTCTTTCAGATTTGCAAATATATTTCTTCATTAGATATGCCAGCCAGATGTGAGCCAATCATGAATGTTGCAAAAAAGGATGAGACTGGGAACATGCACCTGTTAAACCTCATCAACAACAAGCAGTTCAGCTCAATCACTCCCACCCTGCTAATGACACCCCAATCGTTCTATCATATGGCTTCACTAATCCACTTCAGGCCTCTCTCTTGACATCCACAATGACCTTGGCCAACCAACCCAACAAATCTGTCAACTCCTGGCTTTACCAACAACACCCTTACACCTAATCACTTCACTTACCAATGGCAACTGAAGAACCACATATCAACAATTTTGCCACCTTTTCACACAATTATGTATATATTCGGAAAGTTGATCAATACATGCTGTTGAAACTTTAATCCTTATTTGTTCTTTGCTTTGCAACCATACGCTCATTATAACAATATCTAAAAGATATCTGACATTTTATCCAATAGATGTGGAAGAAATAACTGATGGTAAATATTTAAAAGAAAAAGTAATACTGGTCATCAAATCAATATTCTTTGGTCTCTGTTTTATTGCTACAGTCTGAACAATACTCACTGCTTATTTTCTATATATCTCATTATTTTAAGACATTTTTATGTTTATATGTTCTTTTTATAGATAAAAATATTTAAGTAAATGCTCTGCTTATAATAAATAGTATTAACAACATTTACCGGCCAGAATGTCCAAGAAATTTTTCATAGAAAATATTCATTCTCTGACAGGATTAAAACCTGTATTCTATACAAAACCATCATATAACCTGATGTACCTTTTAACCAATTCAGCCACAGAGGATCGTTCGATTAGCAAGGTCGAATTTACTGCTTTTAAACTTCAATCATCCATGAATCTCTCACATACATTCATATCTGTTCATGGCGTATCTAATGTAAACAAATGACGTCACGCATTATGAAATGGACAAAGTTGGACAATTATTTTAAGACATTTTTATGTTTATACATCCTTTTTATAGATACAAATATTTAAGTAAATGCTCTGTTTATAATAAACAATATTAACGACATTTAACGGCCTGAATATGCGAGAAATTTTCATAGAAAATATAAACATAAAAATGTCTTAAAATAATTGTCATTTATTTGTTTCGTGCTAACCAAACGATTATCTGTGGCTCAATCGGTTAGGGCACGTCAGGCTATATGATGGTTCCGTATAGGATACAGTTTCGATTCCTGTTGGAGGACAAATATTTTCTATGAAAATTTCTTAAACATTCAGGCCGGTAAATGTTATAAATACTGTTTATTATAAAAACAGAGCATTTACTTAAATATTTGTATCTATAAAAAGAATGTATAAACATAAAAATGTCTTAAAATAATTGTCAGACTTTGTGCATTTCATAATATCTCATTATGTAGTTAACTGCTAATAGAAATAATTTAGTGGTTGGACAAAATATAGAAATTAAAATCTGCTTTACAGATATGAGGGTGAATCAATAAGTCTACAGCCTGACAAATTTATTAGTTGAATTTTGAGTTGTTTGTTACTGTTATCTAGTAGTCCTGAGTTCAAATGTTGAATTTAAGAGTGACACACCAATTCAGCAGAATTATTCATCTCAGAAATGAAATACTGAATTAGTTAAACTTTTGATCTGAACTTTTTACGGCATAATGTTCAATCTACTTGATTAATATTAACCACTGAATTAAGTACATCAGCAAGGAAGGAGATTACATTAAAAATATAAAATATTTGTTGTATAAAATAAATTCCATTTTTATCATTGAGCTACAGACTTATTGATGTACCTATGTCCATCCAAAATCTTCTGTTGATTTACATTGAAATCAAAAGATTTTGGATGCTGCATAAACTTAATCTGAAGCCAGCCTCTTTACTGTCTGGAACTGCAAAAGTATTTTCTAAAGAAATGCTTACCAAAGATAAACATGCTCTGGTCGTAAACAACAGTTGAGTGATGATATCGTGGCAGGGGTGGAGTTCCTGTAGTGAATGCTCTGCAACAACAACAGCAAATTGTGTTTGAAAAAGGCAACAAAAATGTTTAGCTAAAAAAGACTGCAAATATTAGGAAACATGCCAATTAGATAATTTAAAAATAACAGCAAAAATGTCATTTCAAAAGGGAGGGTATTCAGTAAGAATTAATCTCCATTTAGATTAATTTGATAAATGGTCAGCTGCTGGAAAATAAAATGGGGGAAGATTGTGTTGCACCAATCTTCAAAATGGGGAGGACCTACCTTCTTTGAAACGTAGTATTTCAAATCTTAACATTTTATCTGAGTTTTAACTCAAACCAATAACATCAGTGGAAAATACACAAATCAACCCCAAGAAACTCACCTTCACTAGCCTTTCTTGTTTGTAAATCAAAATATATTATCTAAAGTATGCTTTTACTATTATTCTCCATTTTAGAAAATCTACATATATTATGTTTGATATAAATTGTATCTCAAAGATTTTATAAATATAATAATCAAAGGCAATAGTATGAGATAAAAAGTCTAAAAAATAAAATACAAATTATTAATATTTTTTTAATTTCACCACAAGCAAGACATAAGGGGTTACTGAGTGTGAAAAAATATGAGAAAAAGAAAACATTATTAAGGAGTGAGAAAAATAAAAGAATTGAAATTAAGAAGGCAGAAGATAACAACTCATATTGCATTTAATTTTTTTTAAAGATCAAAGCTGACTGGAAAGCAAGAAGTCAGAAGAGAGTTCCACAAGTAAAAAGTGCAAAAGAATAAACTGTTAGTATAGAATTTACACTTACAGCTGACAATTTCAACTTTAAATGATGAGATCTAGCTGCCAATCTAGTACTGTGTTTGAATTTGTGAAGTCTAGATACCAAAGAGGAAAATTCATCAGAACAATTACTTGAAAATATTTATAGAAAAGGCACAGGAAAGCTACATTATGATGGTGGGAAAGTGACTGAAGCCAAGATGCCAGGTTAGAACCAATAACATTGCAGATATTTTGGATTTTATCAAGAATCTCTAAATACATAGTAGAAGCATCAGACCAGATGTGACAGCAATATTCAATGGATGGATGAATGATAGACTCATAAATGTGTAAGATAGTGGTAAGAAAAACTGTCTAGCACAACACAGTGAACCAATTTTCCTTCAAGAAGAACTAACAATTGATTTAATATAATCACTCTACTTCATGCCAGTGGAAAACATGAACCCAAGAAGGTACAATGAGTTGCTCTACTGGAGGTAAATTTCAGCTATACTGATGGATGGCAAAAATCGTTCTCAATAATGATTAAAAGATTTTTGACAAATGAATATAAGAGCTGACTACAGAACTGAATACTGTTTGATGAGAGATTCATAGAATAGTGGTTTTGCAATAGTCAGTTCTTGCCACTTTTACACTGAGAACTGTTGGGTTATATGCGATCACTTCATTACCCATATATAGAGATTAGTGACAAATTTGTCATAAATGTAATTAGTGGACTAGAAAGAAACACCAGAGATGACATAATTACTAAGGTCTTCTACCAAGAGTCCATCAAAGTCAAATGTATGTTCCCTTCAAGTAAACTTTACATTCAGTTCTCATACCATTCCAAAATTTGTATGATCACGTGCCTTCGTTAGGTCGGATTCTACTGCAAAGTCCAACGTTATTTCATTTCATGATTCTTAAATAGAAAAAAAACTACAAGAGTCTTCATAATATCAACTGTTTTACTGGTTTGCCCTTGTGTACATGTACAAAGGTAACTCACAGTAACTTTTCTATGAGAGTGATCACTTCTTCATCCACTTCAACTCCTCATACCTGAAAGTTCTATAGTGAAGTACAGGTGTGGTGGTCTGGATTAGTATAATGATGCTGTTCTACCTAAAATTATTCTGGAACACAGAGTTATCATTTGATGAGGGTTTGTTGGACTGTTGTTGTTGTTACAGTTGTCATATGAGAAGTTGCTGAAAAATCCTTGGCCTAACCCACTTCACAAAATCCCTGGCCTAACCCACTTCACAAATTCCTTGGCCTAACCCACTTCACAAATTCCTTGGCCTAACCCACTTCCCAAAATCCCTGGCCTAACCCACTTCACAAAATCCCTGGCCTAACCCACTTCACAAAATCCCTGGCCTAACCCACTTCACAAAATCCCTGGCCTAACCCACTTCACAAAATCCCTGGCCTAACCCACTTTCCAAAATCCTTGGCCTAACTCACTTCCCAAAATCCTTGGCCTAACCCACTTCCCAAAATCCTTGGCCTAACTCACTTCCCAAAATACTTGGCCTAACCCACTTCCCAAAATACTTGGCCTAACCCACTTCCCAAAATACTTGGCCTAACCCACTTCCCAAAATACTTGGCCTAACTCAGCTCCCAAAATCCTTGGCCTAACTCACTTCCCAAAATCCTTGGCCTAACCCACTTCCCAAAATCCTTAGCCTAACACACTTCCCAAAATCCTTCGCCTAACTCAGTTCTCAAAATCCTTGGCCTAACCCACTTCCCAAAATCCTCTGCCTAACCCACTTCCCAAAATCCTTGGCCTAACTCACTTCCCAAAATTCTTGGTCTAACTCACTTCCCAAAATTCTTGGTCTAACTCACTTCCATGATCCTTCTGCTTCCTTCTTCCTCTCAGCACCTGAAACTCCAAACTCTCTTTCTACAGATCTGTTTCTATGTTCTTCAGCATAATCTACCACTTTCAACTTAAAACCTACTTCGTAACTCTCTTACTCATGGTTTAGAGTTTGCAATTATTAAAATTTATAAACTGACAGTACCAGTAAAAATCAGGGTGAATCGAGTTTTTGCATACTGGTAAATGACTACTCCACACTAAATAACTGTAAGCGAAATTGTGATTGGTTGTAATTATGTGGTATTTACTTATCAAGTGCAGGGCTGCTCTGTTTAGACAAAAATTTGGATACTGGTAATCACTTCAGTTCTAAAATCACTTGAAAATGATGGCCTTTTGTTGTAAATCAGATAATAAATACTAAATAGGAGCAGTGCAGATTGAGCACTTTTATTCGATGTGTGACATGGAAGAGGCGATTGCGTAAAATTTTAACATCAGGAAAAATTCTTTTTCTCTCTTGCTCTTACTTATGCTCAAGCCCAGGGTACTCACCTGGGTTACTAATATTCCACAGTCTACTTCAGATTCTCTATCATGCTGAGTGGATAGATTGCATCCCTGATTTTTATCAAAATTTTGGATGAAAAAAGTATGACCTACCTTTGAGTATATACAATAAATACACTCTTCTTCATGCTTAACTGTTGAGCTAATGCACTTAAATCATGAAATATGGTGATTAAGAATCTCTAGATCATCAACTATCTAATGTTGGAAGAAAGTCCTTAAAATGTAACCATGGTGATAACCATTCTATGTACAATATGCTCCCATAAAGTTTAGTGATCTTTAGTAACAGTTAAAATGTAGAGTTGCATTTACCTGCCCCATGATTTGTCCTTAACATCAAATCGTAGCAAGTCATTCAACATGGTTTTCCTGGAAAAAAAACAAATTCAGTATATAAAATTAAAATACTTAAATGTATTTCAAAATAGAATAATTCTTGAACTACTTGAATACTGAGAAAACTATTTTTGTTTCAAATTACATTGAAATTGTTTTATATCTTGTTTAGACACTTTCATTCTTTAGAGCAAATGTTTGAGAATTCATTCATTTAATACAAACTGTTATATTCTGTGCTAATAGGAATATATACTTGAAAACAAAGTGGACAAAATAAGTAAAGGTTTATTGTAAAAAAAACAGTACAATAAGAATAAAGGTAACAGTTATGCACAAGGTTGTCACAAGTCAATCCAGTAGTGAGTGCTACTATTGGAAGGTCGGTAGTTCTCACATAAGTCTGAGTCATACCCAACAGATCCCAGCTAGTTTCTGTAGTCCATTGACTTACAGATACTTATAGGTAGTTACTACCTATAGTGTAGTCACTCATGGGGGTTACAGGTTATTCCATTACATCACAAACTAATAATACAGATAACTATGAGTAACTAATTCACTTTAGAGTTTCTATTCAGCAGAATGTGATAGAGAATTTAAGAAACAAAAATAACAAACATTAAATGAACTTTTAATTTTTTTAAAATATGAACTCTTTTCCAACATACACACAAAGCAATATAGTCTGACCTCTTTAATATGGCACACCGTCGTGTGACAAATTTTGTGACCTGGCATCTTTTGAATTAGCCACCATTAGTATATTGATCATGTACAAGGGCAGCACCACATGTTTACAATTTTCAACAGCAGCACCACATGTTTACAACTTTCAACAGCAGCAGGGTGTTTTGGTGATATGGTCTTGCTCCTTTCTTATATATATATATATAGCTGCATTCAGTATAGTAAGTATATGTTAGTTTTATGCTTTTATTTTTTTAGCTTTTGTATTGCATGAAACAATAAAAAACCTTGTTTGGAAGCATTAATGATTGTTTTATTTCCTGTTATATTTCAGCAATATATATGTGGAATGAGCTGGCAAGACTGTGTTTACATAGGTTTTTTAGAGGTGATTTGTGTCATCTGGCATTTTCTATGATCCAGAAATGGCCCAGTCCCAAGGGTGCCAAATTAATGAGGTTGGACTGTAGTAATCTATAGTTTAAAGAATTCATTTGACTATAGATTGATTTACATGGTTTCAAGCAGCTAGAGGTTTATATACATCTTTAGATTTTATAAGTATATTAAAGTACTGAATACAATGACTAAGTAACATTACCTTAAGTTGACTAAATGCTTGAAAGAATAAAGTCAAAATGGTTAAAGATAAAAAAAACTGTGACTTCATTCAAAAAGCTGTACAATCCAATGGGCAAAATGTATAAAAAGTCTATAAGAAACAGAAAAATTTAGCAATTAGAACAGAAAAGACATTTAACTTACCCATTGTCTCCACCAAACACATATATTGCTTCATCAAAAGCAACCACAGTGTGTTTACTTCGTCTGAAAAGAAAAAAAAGCTTAACTTTAATTGAATTCTCATATTAAAATGTTTATTATCAACTTTTGGTTAATTTTAGCCAAGCCACATGCATTAAGGCAAATCACCGTCATTCCCTTCATATTCTATTAGTAAGAGATTCCACTCAAACAGCTTTTTCTATTTTGTGGAACTGACTGCCAAGAGAATGCTTTCCTGACCAATACAATTTAACCTGTTCAAGTCTAGATTTAACTGTTATCTTTCCCACATATTCTCATAAACTAACCCACTTACCTCTTATTCTTACCACTCACATAACCTCCTTCAGTAACCCTCTACCTTGACTGGCTCTTGTATAAGGTAAACATTAGTAAATAAAAAAACTTTTTTCATCTAAATTTTTCTTTTTCTGACTGTTAAAGTGAGTAATGTGTAGTAAGAATTTGGCCTACAGTACTGTGATAAAAACAATAAGAAAAAGAAACAGAAGTTTAAATTACATTTTAACAATTTTAATTTTTTTAAATCATTACAGAACTTCTGAGGGCCACTACTGCTAATCAGTCATTAAATAGTTTTAAGGGTATTTCTGCATATATACAACTTGTAATGACAAAAGTACACAGGTGTAAGCTTTAAGAAAGCTTTATTCAACTAAGAATACATGGTTTGCATATAGTGTCCTTTTATAGTCCCAGTAAACAGAAATAGCTCTCTTAAAGAGGAGAGTAACAAAACAAGGGGAGACCACTCTTGATTATTCATAACACAACTATAATAATTTTTATATTTCTAACCAGTCCTTCTCAAACTGTAGATATTATCTTCAATCCAATATCCTTCAAGACAAATATTTGTAATCCAAGTGAAAGCCAGCAAATATATAACTTTCTAATACTGTTACATAGATTTCAAATGTATTAAACTTAATGTATGAAACTATGGTGTTAACTTCATTCTCTATTTCTATATATTTTTATATTGAAACTTAAAAATGTTTCCTTTAATTTAAAATACTTTATATAAGCAGGAAGTACAAAAAGCTCATTTGAAACCCGTGGATCAAGCCTTCTTACCAAAGAGGCTTAATTTCAAAATGTGGGAAGTTGTAGAAACCAGCCATCAAGAGGTTACAATGAACAATGATAGTTTAGGCCAAATCACAGGTTAAGCACTCCCAGTAAGATATATTTTAAATATATACTTTTGTCCACAGCATTTGGTAACAGCAAATACCCATATTTAGAAGTAGTATTTTTAATGTCAAACTTCCATTTATGCAATTATAATAAATCAAAAATAATTTCATTATAAAAAGTTTATTAAAAAGAAATTAGGAACTAAAATCTTTGATATTTTTTAAAAGATAAAAATTTTATACATTATATAATTTAAAAAATAAATCAGCTATTTGATTCTTTCTTTCTTTTGCTATCTTCAATGTCACAAATCTTAAGTCATTTTCATAATTACAGAATTCTGTTTACAAATTTTAATTTTCACTTACAAAAAAAGCTTTAAAGCATTTTAAATCTCATTACGGCCAAAAGTTGAATATAGTCTTCATAGAAGCTTTACCATGGTGTAATGAGTTATATCCTCAGTAAGAGCTCTGTACATGTGACCTTGTGCCAAATACTTAATAAAATTGTAGCTTACTCATTATCTGTCTATATTTCTGAGATGAAGTATTGTAATTATTTACACTATTTATATTGCTTAGACTGTTGTCCTCATCTTTGTTGCCATATTCACGACATTTGGCCAATGTACACTGCAGACTACTTCAGGCGATTGGAATTTCAAACTCAAGGCTTTATTTTGTCCACTGGGGACATTGTTCTAGCTCTACATGACATGCCTCTTCTGGATGTCTTAATTATCTCCCTTTAACTCAACTCTCCAAGTTTTTGTAGACCACTACAGTAGACAGGTATTGAACTCTCAACTCTTTGGATCAAGTCACTAGATCTGACCAACAATTTTCTCCACTAATAAATTTTACGAATGGGATGCTGATATCTCTCAATGTTGTCATTATTTTCAATAAGTTCATTACTTCCAATGCTTTTACCCACTGATAAATTTTATCAGTGGATAAAACCATTGGTTGGACCCAGTGACTTGACCCAAAGAGTTGAAAGTTCAATTCCTGGCTGCTGCAATGGTGAACAAAAACTTGGAGAGTTGAGTTAAAGGGAGATAACTAAAACATCAGTAAGAGGCATGGTACGTAGAACTAGAACAAGTAGACGAAATAAAGACTTCAGTTCGAAATTCCAATCACCTGAAGAAACCGGTGCGTATAACGGCCAAAAAAACATTGTAAATATGGCAACAGAGATGAGAACAGTCCAAACAATGTAAATAGTGTAAATTATTTACACTAATTTACATCACTCATTATACAAATTTATTTAGTATTTCTCATTAATTTTAGGAATTAAAACTCTCCTAGATATTTCAGATGGAATCTGTTACCAATTATTTTTTAATAAAAATATTTTTAAAGAAAAATAAAACCTTTCTTTTAAAATCCCTCCCTTTTATTTATTTGCACACTTGAAGTCTTGTAAAATTGAATCTACTATAGTTGCATTGATTTCTCAGCTGTGATCTAAACTAAAGTAGTCATTTTGCTTGAAATGCAAAATGAAACTTATTTAATGAATGTCAGTATGTTTTTGATTAAGCTTAAATGTTCAATATACAGAGAAATCCTCTACACTAACATTTTTGTTAAATTTGTAAAAATAATAATAAAATAATTAAAAAAAAAAACAGAAAAATTGCATTATTAGTCAAAAAAATGTATTATTTTCTTTTTCCGCACTTAAAAGTTTTGTATTGTCTTTAAAAATCCCAAATTAATTCAAAGTTTTCAAACCTTAGGACTAGAGGAGTTAAAAAGCTAATGAACTCATGATCTAAGTTAATTAATATTCTTAAGATGATTTTTTTCACTCAAGCAAGCTGCAAGACCAAGTCAGTGGAATTTGTCAGTTACCATGTACATTGTACAAAAAAAAAAAAATTAATTATTAAGGATTTTAGAACATTCACACACACAAACCCATTTTAAAAATATTAACAAATTTAACTTTTATTGATTAATGAACATTAAATAAAAATGAAATTGAAAACTGTCATTTATTGATTTGAACTTTTTTAAAGCGAAAGAAATGTGGTTCTTTGCAAATAAAAAAAAATTCTACCAACAACAAATTATTTGAATCAAACAAAACATTGTAGTGTACCCAGTGAAAAGAAAAAACATTTTAGAAAAGATTTTTTCACACGGTAAAAATGAACTCGTTGAAAATAATGACAACACTGAGAGATATCGGTATTCCATTCATAAAAACGAGTTCGTTGTGTTTACAATAAACATAGTATTGTAAAGATAACCAAAATGAAATTTGTATTGCTGCTACTACTACTATACACAGTGATCAGTACCTTACCATTTAAAGCAGAAATACTGAGAAAACGTGATACGGTTATCAATTTTTGGATAAATCTTATATATTAATTAGCGCTGAAATTATCAAATAAATAGTTACTCATAATAAGAAAATACATTATTTGAAAAGTAAAAAAGTGTAAAGTAAACATTGAGAAGTTAACATGGAAGACACGAAATGATATGCTGATCGAATACAGTATAGCTGTTTTTTTAAAAGCTTTTACATTGAACTCTTATTTTTCTTCTGATTTAGAAGGCAATAATGATATGAAGAAAAGTGGACAATTCGAACCTTGCACCAACAAATTCTGCACATTCTGGCATCTGTTTCCAACAATGCACTGACTCGAACGGACCGAAATCGAGTGTCAACCACTCAGCGCTCTCCGGACAGTTATGGTCGAATTCCTTCCCTGGGGGTCGTGCAATCGCCATCCTGTGAAACTATCGATGACACTGTTCCCCAGAAGTATCCAAATATCAAAATCTCATTACACTGTTTGAATATGAAAGCTAAAATAATATCAATTGATCTATCTATACCATTATCTACTCCATATTGACAATCGTCTACCGTCTGCAGTTGTTTCCTCGCTTTCCATTGGCTAATACACAATCCGACATTTCCATTCATGATTTTATTCGGTAATTTTCGGTATTATTCGGTAAATCACGAACTAGAGGTGTTTTCCTCAAACGAGTTTTCCTTTTCTCCTTTTTATTCCAGTTCAATAAAAAAAATATATGGTATAGTTTAAAGAAAAATAGTTAATTTCTGGCTGCTATAATATTAATTAGCAAATATAACAAAATATAAAGCAGATATTTATTTATTTATAAAGAAGAAAAATGTACGTATTTTTTGTCAAAGATATAATTTTAATTCTTTCATTATGTAGTGAGTCCCGATAACAATAAAATATAAAAATAAAATATATAAACAAAAGATAAAAAGAATCCAAATTAAAATAAGGCATTTCCTTTATAACCTTACCAATTTAAATCCTATATATATTTTTCATCAACCAATAAAATCCCATAAAAAAGTTTGATAAACAATAATTACTAGGGCAAATACTGCCAAAATACTTGCATATGTAGTTGTAGACCTATCACATGTTATTTTTGAACCATTTAGAAATTAACAATAACTTCTTTCACCACTTCCACATATTTGAGGAAAAAATTTTTTTTGTGAGCCAGTGTGAAAATATTTTGTAACTAATGAAAACCTTGTATTTCACACCTCTATGTGAAATTAAATTTTGAATCCCCTTTACCGATAAAAAAATAGATGTGTACTGCTACACGAGGCTCAAAAACAATTACGGAGACCAGTTTGATCTACACATGCTTACACACACATGCACCGACACAGTAGAAGAGAGACGGCCAGCAGTCACTGTCTAAGCATACAATAGAAGGGATTAATCAGTAATCACCTACTAAGCTGACTGTCATAAAGTAAGTTTGTTCACACATTTGATACCGCACCACAAACACTTAATTACTTTATAAAACAAACTGCAAAGAAAATTGAACATTTTATTGCTATTGTATATTTCTCAAAAGAATATATAAATGTTATTTCAACTGACGTTCTACTTCTACTTTTCCTTCAGAAAATAACCTTTTTCATCATTCATTAAAAAAATGTGTTGTTATTAAATGTTTGGAATTCAGACACTCAGATAGCAACTAAAACCTGGGTAAATGTACCTTACAACCTTATCTCTCTATCCTTCTCTGTTTTATAATTCTCTTTCAACTAATGCAACCCTCAAATAAAAAGAGGAAGAAGAAGAAAAAAATGAACTCTGCCAAAATATACTGGAATTTTTCAGGACCAGAGTCTACTAATTTGTGACTGAAAACTAACAAAAACTAACAAAAATCAAAGAGGCTCCACATATAATTTCTGTTATAAAAATAATGAAATATAAATGAATGCTGGAAAATAGAAATAATTTTGGCCAATCAAAAAAATTAGCGCAAAGAGACTTTTGAAGTTAGCCAAAACCAAGGTTCATATCAGAGTCTAGGAGCCGGGTCAAAAGGATATAAGCTCACACCTCTGAGTTAGACAATAAGAAGGTATGGTGAGAGTAACAAGAGACGCAACCACCAGTGAAACGAGCCATGCGTGATGTGTGAAGAAATAGTAAGTGGTCATCTGCTAATCATATTTCTGCCCTGTTTAGCACCAATAAAAACACAGTAGATTGACATTAACCTATTTCTAAAATGGCTATGACTACTATCAAGTGCTGACTTCCAAACTCTCAAATACTGAGCCAAAACAGACTTTCTCCAAACTACTACCTTATAAACAAATATTTTGTTACACCAAATATCAAAGGACTCACTTTAAAGCAAATAAATAAAAATATATTATATTCCTTATACCCTTCATCCAGTATGTTTTGTGTCCTATGTTTCCAATAAAATAAAAACCAAGAATACATGGCAAAACTATCTACAATTTTAATTTATAAAAAAATAATTGTTTTTCATTATAAAATGATAATAAGAGCAAAAAATTCTTCCCACATTTAACAATAAAAATACCAAGCATATGAAAAATATAAATTGATTAATTTATTTATATATTTATTTATTTATATAGAGAGATATATAAAATACTGCAGCTAGAGATAATTGGGTAATTATAATTTAAAGCTATTAGTATTAATTATATAAAGCTTGAACTAAGTAAATGAACTTTAAAAATTTTAGTATAAATATCATTATATGGAATTTTCAGATTACTAATTGTAATTCTTTACTATAAAGATTTAGATCTGCATGGAATGCACAAGCTATGATAATTTTATTTTAAATAAAATGAACAAGCTACTAGGGAAAAAGGAAAATTCACCTAGAAACATTATTATCGGTTGATGTTTAATTTATTATGTCAAGTCACTCTATAAATGCTACTGGTACCACATAATCTACAAATACCAGCTGCATGGTTAGGGCATTGGTGATTAAACTGGTTCCCCAATCAGGCTTGTACAATGGAGTAGACATTATAGCAATGTTTGCAGCCATGTGGACATGGTATCACTGGGCATTGGGCTAACTAAACTGAAGTTAATAGCCAGGATGGAGGGTTCCCCACCAATGGAATCAATGGCCACATGCTCATGACGAAAACAGACCTTTAATTTGGAGAACATTGGTGATGGTTTGATCTTGAGAAGGATGAGTTCCAACAGGCCTTTGCCTAAAAGACATGCTACACATGAATGAATATCTCTTTGGCTCTCAAACCTTATATGTGGAAGGAATTGGTCAGGTGCTCAGTTGTGCAGTGGCTCTACAACCACACCAAGTTATGGGAATGATGATGATTATGATGTTTTAATTTGATGCTATTAACAGTTACATCATAAATAATTCCAGCAATTTTAAATAACTATGAGTATGGTTTCTACAATTCATGTCAAATGTTAAAGAGAAAAACAATATGGCAAGAAGCAAATAAAGATGACAGGAAAAATAATATCAGAATGCAATTCCTCTTTAAATGAAAGAACCAAGAAAAATATTAAATTCTTAATGAATAATAATTATTTTTCCCTTTTAAAGGTAACACCCTTTCACTTTTGCATTAAGATATTTAGAAAGCTTTGCAAAAAGGATCTTCCAAACAAATTCAAATTTAAAGTGAAAAACTTAACAGCCACTCCTGCTTACATAGGGATTACTGAAAGGTTTTAATATAATAAGCAGAGTAATGGCTGTTAATGTATAATTAGTCTTTGACATTGAATTTGAATCTGTTTGAAAGGGCCTTTTTACAGAGATATCTAAACATCCTAATGCAAAGGCTAGATCTTATGGTTACATGTAGTTCATCAGAACAATATATCATAAATATATTTATAGAAAAGGCACAGAGACACTACATTACATTGTTGGGAAAATGACTGAAGCCAAGATGCCAGGTCAGGACTGATAACATTGCAGATTCTTTGGATTTTATCAAGAATCTCTAAATACATAGCAGAAGAACCAGACTAGATGTGACATCAATATTCAATGCATATATGAATGGTAGACTTATAAAGGTGTAAGATAGTTTCTAGCAAGAGAAATTGTCTATCAACGGCCGAAATGTTGTAATGAATATGGCGAAAAAGATGAGGACAATAGTCCGAATAATGTAAATAATGTACATAATACCTTAACTCAGAAATATAGACAGACTCAGAAATTGTCTAGCATGACACAATGAACCAACTTTCTTAGCAGTAGACCTTTCTTGATACATACATCTGAGCAGGGCTGTGCAAGGGTTTCTCCCCCCACCATGAATCTATGATATGCCCCCCACATGACTGCATCTCAATTTTCATAAGGTAGTATTTATATAAAATACAAATATTATTGTAACCTAATTTACAATAAGGATTATATGTAATATAGGTGAACAATTCAACTAGAAAAATTGAAAATAAATACAATGTATATAAATGCAAATTAGTGACACGTCATAATAGATCATTCCATCTTAAATAAATCAACAATGTTTTGCAGTAATTTTTAACTTCAACTTGAGATTTTCAATAATTTTAACACATTCAATATTATGGATAAAAAATAGTGAACTTTATAGTATTTTTTGCATGAGTAAAACAATTTGAACCAAAAAAGACCCCAAAATGACATCAAAATCCACAAAAAATTTTCATCCTTTAATAGTCAGTTGTGCTTAGTTTAATTTATAACATATATAAATGTAAGTAAAAAAAAGCAAATGTTGATAAGATAGTAAGGGTCACAAAGCACAACCTGCCCCTCCTCCCCAATCAGTCTTGCAAAGCCTATGAGGCCATGGGCCTCAGTTGTCAACAAGGTCTGTGCAGACTAATGATGGAGATTGCACAATAGTGTAGGATGTGTTCACATGGCATGAGTTGGATTAGCTGATCCAGTTATACATGGCATTGACTGGTGACCCCACTATTTTACACCATTTTGGGACTATTTGAATATATTCATGGATTCACTGTACTCCCACAATGATGAGTAATTCTAGCAGGATAATCCACTGTAATCATCAGGTGAAATTGTCCAGAATTAGTTAAGGTAGCATTTTGGAGACCTCTGACAAATAGTTTAGTCACTGTGTTCACCCAGTTGAGACTAAAAATAGTTTAGCCACTATATTCACCCAATTGTGACTTTATAGGATGTGATGGAGGGGTCTATTCATATGTAAGATTATGTGCATACAGATATAAGGGAGTTATGAACAGCTATTAAGATATCATCACTCAACATCTCTGACCAGGTTAGAAGGTTTCCTACACAATACAAGGCATATATCCTATTACTTTTGACACAGCAGTGTAGTTTGGTAATGTCAATATCAATAAAAAGTAATCTTTTTTCAATATAGTTAATGTTCAAGCAGAGTTATAAAACACATTAGTAGAAAAACTGTTAGCTGAAAGCCTGAGTGACTTAGCTTTGATCTGCTTAAAATATGATTAAAGAATGGTAAAGTTGTTCAGAAGCCAAGTATTAATTAATGTCACTTTGTTTCTGGTATATGGGATGGGCCAATTGATATTTGAATTGAAATAAATTGTTAACAGCTGCCAAGGAATTTGACAATCATTATCAACATCATCATCATCACTCTTTAAATATTGTAACCTTGTTCATTGATATTTTAGTCAATTCCTTCTAATGAAAGAAACCAAATAGATGCTTGGATATAGTCTTCAAAATCTATGTTACTTTATAATCTCATCTGAGACAAAATTTATGTAGGTTAGGATATAGGGAGGTCCAGACTCATGCCTATTCAGGCAAAATAGAATTAATAGAATCTTTTTAGAATTAATAGAATCTTTTTAGAATTAATAGAATTTTTTAAAATATTTACATTAAAAAAAAATTTGTAATAAAAAAAAAAACATAATCATAAATTAGCCTTAAAAACAAAAAACATTTTTTTCGATCTAATATATTAGGTGCTTTTAAGTTTCCAGCAATTACCTAGTTTTTCCACTAGGTATTTGGTCTCTACTTTCCCAAAAAGTATGCTGGGGACTTTTACACACACCTAATAGTACTGGCTGTTCAACAAATGAATGTTAAACGTTTCCTTGAGAGGAAAATGGCTAATATTATCATTATCAATAGATGTTTTCCAGTTTATTCTTTATGAACATTTATGGATTTTTCTGGTAAATTTCCTTGATTAATTTTGTTTAGTTTCTTTTTTTTTTTTCATTCCTTGTGCTAAAAAGTGAAGATTTTTCATTTTGGACCCTTTCTCAATGACAAATAAATGATATTATGGAAAACTGTTAGTCTTGTTAGTAAATAGAAAAAAGAACATTGACACTATATCTCACAAAAGCAACATTACTAAGAGATTATCATAGACTAGTTACTGTTAATCTCTAATTCCTTCCCAAAGTCATTTGATGACTAATGAACCACGTCAATTAAGATGACATTATGCAATATATCATGCAATATTATATTGCACATTTGGCTTGAAGGCCAATAAATTTTATTGCTTATTTTCAAGTTGCTTTATATTCTTCTGAAGAAAAATCAAGTTGTGAGCAAGGAAGAAGACTCAAAGTTTATGTAATCCTAATACATTCTTTTTTAACTATGTGCTGTGTTCCTTCAGGACATTGGTGATCATAGCTCTCCACAATTTTCTGTCTTGTTGTTATGTCTCTTAAACTCTGTTCTACCATTTGTTTACACAAGCTCGCTAGGTAGTTTATTTGTTTCTTTTCTCTAACCCTCTTGCCTTCAATCTGTCCTGTGATAATCAAATTTTCCAAGCCCTCTTTCCTCATTATGTGCCCAAGAAATTTCAGCTCTCCCTTTCCGTTGTTAAGTATGTCTTTTTTGTTTCCATTTTCTCTAAAACTTCATCATTGCTCACATGTTTGGTCCATGTCTGCATATGGATAGAAAATGAATTGAATTGCTATACAAAAAATAGAATGTGTCATGAGACAAGGATGTGTCTTCTCCCCAGATTTATTCAAATTTTACAGCAAGGATATCCTAAGGGATCTAGATATCTTACCAGAAATTTAGTATCAGTGAACACAATCTTAACAACATAAGTTATATAAATGATGCTGTTGATTTCAGGCACAGAAAGAAAACTACAGGACCTCCTAGACAAGACAAACAAGAAGAAAAGACAAACCATGAATTATAAGAAGACAGGATATACACTTGCTAACAAGAGAAAAATTCCAAGATGTGAACTATGAATTAGAGATATTAAAATCAAATATATACAGCAGTTGAAATATTTAGGAAGTGTTTTAACAGAGGATGGAAAATACAACACAGAAATTTCAACTGTCTCTTTCTGATCCTAAGTGTTTCCATTTTCCTTAGAATTTTCTCATTGCTTACATGCTCTATTCATGATATTCTCAGTATCCTTCTGTAGAACCACATTCTGTTGCTTCAAGTCTCTTTTTCATCTTTGAGGAAATTGTCCAGCATTCACTGTCATATAGGAGGATTAATAATATAAACAACATGTAGATTTTAAGGAAAATAGAAACAAAAATGTCACTTAGGAGGCAGTTGAAAATTCTAGGATACATAATGAGAAAAGAAGGATTGAGAAATTTGACACTCACAGGACATATTGAAATCAAGGACAGGGGAAAACAGTCAGTAACCTAGCTAAGAAACTAGCATAAATGGAGGGCAAAACAGGGAGAGGAGGGATATTAAAAGAACAAATATTGCTAAGAGCAACAAAGGATAGGAAGTTGCAGAGAGCCATGATCATCCACATCCTGGAGATACATGGTATATAGAAGAAGAATACATTGTAAGAATATAACATAATATAATAATCATGTGAGAATGCAATAATAATAGAATAAATTCTCAATTTAATGGACGAATAGTGAAAAAAAGCTGTCCATCTGTAAAGTTGAAAAAAGATACTAGGTTATGAGGACCTCCTTAGTAGACCTAGTATAGAAATAAATAGGATATGGTAGCCACTAATAAATAAAGAAAGAGAAGTGACAGAAGTAGTAAAAGGTGAAGCCTTAGTGAATGCAGTCATGCATGACAAGCAGCAAAACTTATGAGCAGTCAGGTTAGCTTTAAAGTTCCAAGTTCTTCATTCAGAATTGTCCCATGGGACAATAGACTAGTGGATTAAAGCAATGATTTGTGAATTTGATGACTTAGTAATTGCAAGTTCAATTACTGGGCCGAGCACTGTGTACTTGGATTGAATGTGTATTTGAACTTGGGATGAGCAATAAATGATCAATTCTAAATAAGAACTAGATACAGTATCCTTGAGTGTGAACAGTAGAATGAGAACAATTTACACCATAAATTAAATAAATGGTTTGGTCTCAAATGAAAATGAATAAATTAATTAAAGCTACCAAAAGAAGTTGAAAATAAGGATATGGCATGGTGCATATTTTATTTTCAGAATTTTTTTATATATATATATATATATATATAGATAGATAGATAGATAGATAGATAGATAGATAGATAGATATAGATATATATATTACAAACAATAGGAATTAGGATTACTCCATAATATTTATAATAATCATTTCACCTTTTAAAATTAAAATTAAATTACAAGGATTTTCAAAATCATCAGGTTAACAAGAAAAATCAAAATAAAACTAATTTTAAAAGCCAGGAATAAGTAAAGGAAGGAAAAATAGAAAAAAGAAAGAAAGAAAAACAAAATAGTGAGAAGACAAGTAAGAGAGAGGAAGAGGTGAGAAAGGAGAGTATAAGTGTTGAAACAAAATGGCTATTTTTGTAGTGATTTTATAACATATTTATGTTATAATTTTCGATTTAATAATTCTTGTTTTGAAACATGAAAACTCTTATGTAGCGTTGGAATCATATTTTTAAATAAATAATTATATTTATGCTCTACTTTTGTATCGAGCACTATTTTAAAAAAAAAAAATAATAACAAAAATACTAAAGAACTTTGGATTATTTACCTAACGAGTTCTTTCCTATTTTCTATATATTTTTACACACACACACACATATATATATGTATATATATATATTGTTTTTATACTATTTTTATTGTTTATGCATATTTTATATTGTTTATATATTTATAATTTTTTGTTTATCATTATTGTTTATTATCCATCATTATTGTTTATTATCCATCATTATTGTTTATTTTCCATCATTATTGTTTATTATCCATCATTATTGTTTATTTTCCATCATTATTGTTTATTTTCCATCATTATTGTTTATTATTCATCATTATTGTTTATTTTCCATCATTATTGTTTATTATTCATCATTATTGTTTATTATCCATCATTATTGTTTATTATCCATCATTATTGTTTATTTTCCATCATTATTGTTTATTATCCATCATTATTGTTTATTTTCCATCATTATTGTTTATTCATTCTTCATATTTATATATTTATAATTATTTTTTTTATTTAGATATTTCTTATATATTTTTATATT
This sequence comes from Acanthosepion lycidas, assembly GCA_963932145.1. Classification (NCBI taxonomy): domain Eukaryota; kingdom Metazoa; phylum Mollusca; class Cephalopoda; order Sepiida; family Sepiidae; genus Acanthosepion; species Acanthosepion lycidas. Next base: position 92,998,506 of record OZ010574.1, read on the forward strand.
TATATTTATGATATAAATATAATTTTAAGGTATGCTATATTTATCAATTAAAGTGTTCTATATCAGGGATAAAGTCCACACCTAATGGCAACACAATGGCCTGAAGATTGTATTTAAGCCTCAGACTGTCACTACTGAATGTTGACCTCACTGACCACTTTTATATATATATATATATTTTATAAAAAATTATATTTTTCTTATAGCAAATTTTAATTAAAAATTTTATAAAACAAACACACTTCCAGGTTAGAACAAGGTAATTTATGCACATTGAGTATAAACTGTATGTGGTCTATAAAAATATACAATCTATAAAACTATGTCTAAAGTCAAGCATCTGTAATATGCAAGATCACATCAATTTATCTGGCAAAAGTTCTTACTAGCAAATACAGAAGAATTTTTTTCTACTTTATAACAGCTATAAAAATTCTACCTTAGTTCAGAAATATATAAATCTATAATGTGTTGTTGCCACTGATTTCATAAAATTGCTGCCAGGTGTAAGTTAAGAATAAACTTGTTCTTGCTCTAAAATGTAACAGGATGCTCAAGTAATTTTGTTTCAGTCCCAAATCAAAAGTTATTTTATAAACATAATATACTGAAAAGATTAAGGTACATTTTCAAGAAAATACTTATACTTTGGATAATATATTTGAGGATTAAGTGAAATATTTCAGAAATTTGCTGTGCATATATACATTTCATATTGGTATTTATTAACAAATCTCATTTGATACAAAAATGTGTTGTCTTGTAGGAAATTCAGTTGTCCAGGGGTTTTTTTTATATTAAAAATCTGAATTCCAAACAATAATAAAATAAAAATAAAGAAAATATGGTTACACCTGTTAAACAACTCATTTGTATTTACAAACATATGTACATGAATTGAAAAAGTCAAAAAAGAGGTAAAAGTAGTCTTTAATTGAGAAAATACTTTTATCGTTAGACTTTGTTGCTGTTGTTGTTGGAGATGATTTGTTTGAAGTCACCAACACATGATCGTCAGTGAAGATTTACTCACCGTCTCTGTAGTTGTTGGAGATGATTCATTTGAAGTCACTGATACATGTTTTTTTAGCATGTGCAGGGGAGGAGGCATCCCTGTATCCCTGCTCTCTGAAAATTGAAATCTTTGGGTTTTTATAAGAAATTTTTCCTGAAAATAGGCTCAAGAAAAATAGAGATTTAGTTTTCTCTGGTCAAATATTTCACATGGTGATGCTAATTTTTAATCAATAGACACTTTGATTTAAATAGTGTGTGTTGTACTGTGGAATCTTTTTGGCATGATTGTAATATTGTTTGTTATTGGGTAGAAAATAAAGTTTGGACATGTCTTAATATGGTATGTATGTGGGTATGTAATTGTGTTGAAAATAAGATTTATTTCCTATAGTCTCTTATGATTCCTTTTATCCATCATTTGCTTACATTAAGCATGTGTATACAAAAGGGAAGAGAGCAGTGTAGGAATCCTTTACTCAGGTTTTTGTTAAATGTCAAAATTTGGGATTCAATATAACATAACATCATTGCGGGACTGCCATTTAAAATAATCCCACGACTTTCATTGAAAGAATAAAATCCAGTAAGAAAAGACAACATAGTATTAACAAATAACATTAATTTTATATAACAACAAGAATACAAGAAGTTGATTGAATGTATCGAATGAGTAATGTCATTTTTTAGGTTGTTAAGAGAGTTCTTAGAATATAAACTGAATTGCGTATATATGTGAGAATGGTGAAATATGGTTACATCTGTGTTTGTGTGAAAGAGTCAGTATGAGTATGTGTGCATAATAGTAAGGTGGATAAAGGACATAGGTAGAATTTAGTTCTTACTGTGGATTGTGGCACAGTAGTCTCAGGCAGTCACTTTATATTAGGTTGGTGCAAAAAAAAATGTCGTTTTATAACGACTTTATTTTTGCACCAACCTAATAGTTTGGACAGTGCTGCTAAGTCAAGTGTTGCTTTTGCATGTGGACCTGAATGGGGTCTTAGATATCAGCATCTAGTGTGATGTGGACCTTGGTGACATTTCTGAGTCTCTTTTGTTGGAGACAGATTTTGTGATTTTTATACCTTTTTTCCTAAGAAATATATTATTTTATTTATTCCTAACTGACCCGAAAAAACCACATTACGATGTCCACATGATATTTTGACAGTATCCACCTAAATTAGGACGACTAATAAGACAACCCTTCTGATTTGTATTTTATGATTTTGTATTGTACAGTTTAATTGGTGTGTTTTAAGATGTAAGCACTATATTGTGTGTTATTGGTTTATAAATATTTTGTATGTGTGTTTTACTGTTTATGTTTATTAAGTTGGCTAAAAATGCTTCTCATGTTTAAAATTAATAAGTTTATAATTAAGTCTATAATTAACATAATAATTAGTTTTATTTTGTGAAATATGTTGCATATTTTTTTAGATATTTTAGTAGCCATGACAGCAGCACTGATTAAATAGATGGCTGTGCTTAAAGGTGCTACAATGACAATAAATATGAGAGATACTTTCTTTTTCTTTCAATTCATGACAATTGATATAAATTCTGGCTCCTGTTTTAATTTTTCCTAATTAATTTCTCTCCTTTCTAAACTTTCAGTATCTCTCCACTATGAGCACAATAAACCTTATTTAACAATTTAAAATCATTGAATTACATTTTATATCACTGTAAGAAGGCAACAGGGACAGAGAAGAACAACACATAACCTACATAGTGAGCTTGAGTAAATGGATGGCATAACAAAGTTTAGGAGAGATAATAGACAAAATTCATTAAAAGCTACAAAGGACAGGAATTTGTGGAGAGCCATGATCACCAATGTCCTGAAGGGACAAAGTATATAAAAAAAGAAAAAGATTGTGGGGTTTGACTAGATGTAAATGGTGCCAAGTTTGGATTAACATGACTCAGATATCTCAACTTTGTGCATAAGATCCAGGAAATGTTTTTTTGAGACATTTTTAAAGTAAAAGAATGTAGTCTTTTATGTCATTAAATATATTAGCTGTTAATTTTTGGGACACTAACTTTCACTGAGTAATGACAAAAATGAGTATCAATTGAAAGCAAGAAGTCAAAGAGCTACAAGTAAAATGAGAAAACATATTAACACAGGCTATTTAATGAAACATTTATTGAGGTAGGAATCCAAAAAGAATATGTAAAAAATTACTAATGTTTGTTATGTTAATTTGCATTCATCAAATTTCTGAAAGAATCTGTATTTGAATTTTATCAATATTAGAAGCATGAGTTACCTCCCTTCATTTATATGCAGTCGACTTGGGTGGATTTTAAAATGTCACGGATTTTTTAAGTAGTTGTTATATAAACAGACATACAGAAAAATACAATTTTATACATTTTTATTACATTCATATAAGAGTGTATATATATATATATATATATATATATATATATATATATAGATAGATAGATAGATAGATAAACCAACTGTGAAAAGTTCTTGGTTAAACCAAAATAACAAAACAAGTTTTACAGTGTAGGGCTTCTTCTGTATATACCATATCTATGCAATATTTACATTTTGTTTCTTTTATTTAAACGTGTGCCTGATATTCTCTCAAATACAATATACTGACTGTAACAGCAAAATTGTCCAAATCATGTAAAAGCAAAATTGTCTATTTGTTAGATTAAGCTTTGAACTGTTGTATCTTAGAAATAATTAAAGATATCTTACTGGTATTCTCCAAGGATTTTATAACACTATTGGACTCTAATTTAAGCAATAAGAATGTATACTTACTCTCCAAGTTTAATGGAAGAATCATGATGAAATCAATCATAAACGAAAATGACATGTTCATCATTAATTAATCATAGCTAAGGATTGGAAGCTCATGAAGGATTGAAATTAAGTTCAAATATATATATATTATTCCAGTATCATTTCCCAACTTATTCAGAATAATCTTCATCCTCTCTAACCTTCTGAATTTCTGTCCTGGAGTAACAAAGTGCTTTACACAAGTCTCTTTTCACTGCACTTTGGACTGTCATAGCTGAAACTCCTCTCATGTGCCAAATGTCTTATGGGTTGAGTTGGATCTTTTCTAATTGATCTCTTTAGCTCTAAATTGAAATGTTGATCCCTCTTCCTGTTGTGACCTCTCTACTGTTCCCTCTTTTTTAAACTTATTCACCATTCTCTTGATGGCTCTTGAATGGACTTTGAAGGTGGTACCATTACTGAATGCCTGCTCTCACCATTGCTCATTTGGGAAGACAGTGGGGCTGACACAAAACAATTTTAACCTGTTCTCTTTCTGGTTGAATAACTCAAAGGGTTTTTTCAGTGATTCTCATGACAAATGGTGTCAAAATGGCTAAATGACTTATCTGAAAACCTGAAAAAAAGAAACTCAGTTTAGTGTTTTTTTAGATATTAAACATTTTATGGGATGGACAATTATCATCTTTGTTTTTAAATATCTTACATTGTGATAACAGAAAATATGCCAAGAATGGTGAAATGTAAGAAGTGGTTGCACTAGCGATTAAAGCACTTTCTTGATATTTTCGTCTTAGTGAATTTTTTTTTAATCATTTCACCCCAAGCAAAGTAGGAGGGACACTAATACATAGGGGCTACAGAGAATGAAAGTGAGAGTAGAGACTTGTGGAGATTGAAGAAAGGATAAAAGATGAATGAGATTCAAGACAAAAGAAGATGGCGATTGATGCTGTATTTAAATTTTTGAAGAATGTAGTTAACAGGGAAGGAAGCAAGGGGAAGGGAGTTCCACTGTCGGGAAGTTTGAGAAAAGAAAATGTTGGATTAGAAGTGGTGGCTACATTTAACAATTTCAACAATAAAAGGGTAGGACCTAATCTAGTAACATGCATAAATTCATATAGTCGGGCACCAGTTGTACCCTGAAGATCCATTAGATGAAACCTTAATAGTGAGGTTCTGGCTCACTAGGTTTTTTAGATTTTGCTCTACTTTGTGTACTGAGCACTTTTACATTTTTACGTAATTTACTTTATTGGTGTTTTTTCTTTTGACTAGGCATTGTGGTACTGTTTGATTATTTTCAATTGACATGGATGTCTTTAGTCTTTTCCTTTTTTACTGATTTATTTTTTCCCTGATATTGGTTTGTTCAAATATATTTTTTATTTATAAATTGTATTATCTGGGCTTTTTTTCATGCCGCCCGAGTATAGATATTAAAATAATACATAATATATATATATATATATATATATATATATATATATATATATATATATATATATATATATATAATAAAAAGGCTTAAACACTAATATTCCATGGTTACATATCCTTACTGTGTCCTGGACATCCTGGACATTGAGTTCTACCTGGATTCTATCCTCTTGGAATTATTTTTTATACATATATATATATGTATGTGTATGTATGTACATATATATATTTATATATTTTAGATATATGATTGCATATGTATGTGTATATTTACCACTAATATTATCTATATATATAGAGAGAGAGAGATAGATAGATAGATAGATAGATAGATAGATACAGGAATCAAAACTGCATGGTGACTGTCATTTTTATGCTTCAAGCAATCTTCAGACCATACAATATTGATTCCTATTTCCACACTGTCTATATCTAAAAATGGTCTCCAATACTGATTAATACATATAGTAAATTTATATAAATATTATTTTAAAAATACATTTAAAAAAAATCAATTTAAAATATCCTCAAACCATCAAAATTTAACTTATCAGATAACTTCTTCTAAGTGACACATCCCTTCAGGACATGGGTAATAATGGCTCTCTACAACTTCCCACCTTTTGTAGTTCTTAACTGTCTTTTTACTTTGCTCTTTATCCATTTACACAAGATCAATACTTGATGCTTCCCCTCTGTCCATCTTATCTTCAATGTGTTCTGCAGATTATTATTATTCAAATGTCCTATGGGGGTCTGTGTCCCTGATCAAATCAAATTTATGAATAATGATATCAGACATGCCACCAAACATTTATCAAGACAGCTCTATGGGAACTAATTTTAATCAATATGAAAACATACCAACTTTCATATGAAAAAGATGTTTAAAATAATAGAAGCCCTCATCATTATAAATGTGAAAATTGAATGGAAGTTTTTCACAAAGTATGAACCAACAAAAGGGCTATTGTGGCACAAATTGCAGATAGTGTTAATCAAGATAAAGATGAAAGATGACAACATACAGTACATTGGTTGTTGTTGTGTATGGGGATGCACAGTAACAGCCCACTTAGTGTACTCATGCTAACCAATGTCTATCATTGGAAGTGTCTTCAATGGCCTTGTGAGTATCAATGGAAAAAGATTACCTGGGTCAGTGAGTTTTACTTTCTCTTGAACAAGATAGATGGCATGGTATATGCATGTTGCTGTCCCAGTAAGTGATGGTATCAGGATACATTGTGGAAAAGCTAGAAATTAGTGGAGGTAGTGCAATGGTTGAATCCAGTTAAAAAGTCACAGAAAAAAGAGTAAAAAAAGTCACAGGAAAAAAGAAACAGGACAAGGTTGGTACACAGCAGACAAAAACCCAATGGACAAAATCCCAGCCCCTTATCCCAAAAGTAGACAAAATCTCAATCTAATAAATAAATTGAAAATTCAAGGTACTTTTAATTAAAATTTTAATGTCAAATTGAGACTTTCTTCATATAAAGTCGAGTCTTATAGGATGTTAGGATTCCCTAACTCTGAAATATATTGAATATATGACTAGCATTGTTAAAAAATGTTTTTTAGAGGTTGGATTGATTTACTATGAATTTCTGTTGCAAACAAAGCTGACCCATAAACTCATGAAGTACACAACAGAAATAGATGACTTTAAATAAATTAATTGAGACTTTTTTCCTAGCCAAAATTGTGACTTTATTACTGGCCACATAATGGTTTCGGTATCCTTTTACTAGCAAACACTGGGTTTTGTCATTTATATACAAGGTATCTTTGTCTACCAATTACCTCAATATCATAGAAAACTAGGTACATCCCTTCAATGAAATTGTCTTCTATAATTGCAGTGGCATCTTTCAGTTTAACAACATATATATATATATATATATATATATATGTATATATATATATACACACAGTGTAACCCAGATATAAGAGAGTTGTCGGGACCGGAAAAGAAGTATCTTATATCCGGGTTTCTCTTATATCCGGGTTTGGTCTATTTTGTTTAGGTATGGTTCTAATTTGGGACCAGATAAAATCTCTCTTATATCCGGGTTTATCTTATATCTGGCTCTCTTATATCCGGGTTACACTGTATATATATATATATATATATATATATATATATATATATATATATATATATATATATGGCTTATTTATATGGCTTATTGTTCAGCTGTATTTCTAATTGTGTATTTCGAAAAAAAAGTGCTGAAAATTTTTGCAAACATAACATTTTGTTTTTGAGGCTTTTTTATTAGTCGCCACCAAACCAGAAGAAAGAATAATGTGAGAATGTGATAACTTTATCTTCTTAGCCCTAACCACAAGGGTTAGGGGTTAAAGTTAGAGTGGAGTCAACTGATAAGAAGAGAAAATGAAAAGAAATTCTTTTCTTTTTATTTTTTTAAGGCTTCCATACTTTTAAAAATGATTGTCGTTAACTTCATGGTTAGGAACTATCAAAAAAAAAAAAAAGAACCCATATTTTAACTTTTGTGAAACTTGTTATGGTTATTGCTTATTTTAACAGCACTTTTCTTTCATATCTATTATCTCTTCCATTTAACTATAATCTCCTTATTACACCTTTGCCAAGAAATAAGCTGTATACTGAAAAGCATCTTCGTTTTTTAATTAGGTAGCACTCATAAATTCTCACATACATACATAAGATGCTCACAAGTGAATGTAAGAAAAACAGAAAATTTTCTAACAAAGGAACCAGTACTCAAAGACACACCTAAATATATAATTCCTAGGTGTCTTATTCTCCCAAGAAATTGATATTTTAAGGTGTTAGTACTTTTTGCATATGTCAGTGTCTCTGTCTGTCTCTGTGTTCAGAAAAAAAGAGAGAGGGGAAAGATAATCATTGAAATTCATGTACAAGGATATATTTAATGTGATATGATACATTTACAGACATTACCCATCCCATAGGATTCACAAAAGAAAGAAAGAAAGATGGTTGCTGTGTAAAAGAACACTCATTTTTTCTCTTTTGTACTTATAATCATACCAACAGTTTTTTTCTTCAAATCTATTCCACTTCCTAGAGCTACAAAAAAGCCTACATTAAATATCAAAAGTTTCTTTATTACTCAAATCACAACACTTTCCTTTGTGTAACTGGACATTATCTACTTCCAAACACAAAACTGATGGGCTGTTGTTGGTGGCATATATATAGACAGACAGTGATGATTATTTAGCAACTTGAAACAGATGACTGGGTGAATAGAATGTCAATTTATTTGTTCCTTCTTTCCTCTTTGATACAACAGAAAACATTTTTTATTGACTCAGGTTAGAAAAGGTTCAAATGTAAAGGAAATCAACATAACTGGACAGAATTAATTTGTGTCTAGTGAAATGTGAAATTAAAACCAAGATTCATGTCTGACTGAAACATTTCAAGATGGCTGAAATTAGAAGGAAAATGTACTTGGTGGCAGAAAAGGTGTCCATTTGAACAGCAATTGATTTGATGTTTTTAACCAATTCTGTGACAAATAAACCCCAAAATCCCATGATCCTCTTTGAGAAAAAATGAAGACAAAAATATAATGGTCAGTATCTGAGAGTCACTTTATTGATATTGCAACTGCCTATATAATATATATATATAATGTGTGTGTATGTGTATTGAGAGAGAGGGAGCAAGAAAGAGATGCATTTGTATGACATCCCTATGAATGGCTTTCTACAACAGTGCACTTTATGCACACACATATATGTTAATACTCTCATAAAATTTATGTACTTGACTTCTGTTGATATATAATTTTGATTGAATTCAATTAGACTAAAGCCTGAGTACAAGTGCATTTGCAAAGAGTCTGATACAAATATAAAATGTATACAATAGGTGTTTTATTCTGTATTATAAACACATAGGGAGAGAAAGAGAGAGAAATCAGTATAAAAAGAACACCATATGTAATTATGTATTGAAATTCTCTATCAATGACTTCATCTGGAGTTCTCCTAACTTTAGAATTAGCAAATGCAGTTTCTGAACAATTGGTGTTCACTGCTTAATCTCTTCAAACCTTTGCTAACCACCCACTTTGGATAATGTTAAGGAAACATTTTAAACATATTCCTTTACAATAATTCCATGATTAACAATACTTGTGAGTTAAGTCAAGTGTATATTTTGGGTGAAGGTGGTAGTTGTGCATTGCAAGTTGGGATGTGGATTTTTTTACCTTTTGATTTACACCCCAGGCATTTCGTGATGTAAGACATGCAATACTGATTCATGTTTCTTGGAATTATGACCTCAGACCTTGCGATTTTTGTGATCTGAACCTTCCTGTTGCTATTTACCTCAATAACCATCAAGTTGCATATTAAATTTCATACCACCAAATAAATTATTGTAAATATTTCTAAAAAAAAAAACAGTTATTTTAAGCTAAAATTAATATGCATATGTATCATATCTTGAAAATCTTATCAACATTCGTTGATTTATACCAGCCTTGTGAAAATATTGACTTGCAATAAAATCTGGCATCATAAATTGACAAAGTCACTTATTTGACCGATACAAAGTACATTACACAAAAATAAATATTAATTAAACATTTTCAAGGGAATGAACATTCTACTCAAATAATTACTTAAAAATAATGATGGAACAACTTTAAGTGTATGGGTCACCAAGTAATAAGATGTTGTTTCAACAATGAGTCATTGTAGTATAATAAAAGGATTGGTAAAATATAAAAAAGTTATTTATTTGGTAGATTGTCAAATTAAACACACATATTAAACCAGTGTTATATAACCTTTTGTTCAAGTACAGGGTGCAATGGGTAAATTGTCGCCATTTTATATTTTTAATTTCACGCATGTGTGTTGTTTGTTTTGGATTTTCTCATCTGTACAGTATAGTAGAGTCAGTTGGGCACCATCTGTGAGAAAAAGAGCACCATGACACAATTCACTTTGCCAGAAATTTGGAAACAGCATGCTGTACTGCTATTAAAAGATTTTTAAAACAACTCTCTGAACTTTGAATCAGGAGGATTTCTGCTACCACCCATCAGCTGAACTACTTGTTTTGTCCTGACCTTTTCAACTGATAAGTCACCTTATGTTCATACTTTACTCTTCTCTTATTCTTACACTACCTGAAAAAACAAAAACATCTTTAAATTTATTAAAATTTTCTATTTTTTTCATAAAAAATATCTTTCCAATTATAGATCAAATCTTGATTATCAGTCATCCTTCACAACACTTCCACACTAGCCATAGTGTCATGGCTCTCACTTCCATGAGTATGTAAATGCCATAGAACATATGATGAGAGATGTATTGGTAGTAGGAATGGATCACATTAGTTGACTATTTGAACTACCTGAAAAAAGACTAAAATTTTCTCAGGTCCAAAATAGAGGCCTTCCCATGGAAAGTGCAAACAAATATATTGCAGCTTGTCCACTCACTGACATAGCATTACAGACTAAAGTAATCTGGTTGAACATCTCACTCCAATTGGAAGAACAAAGAGAAAACAGATCTTATGTTTCTGATGCAATTGAAAACTTTCTTAATATTGCTGTTACATGATAGATTCTGGTGAGAAAAATTGTCTCACATGACACAGTGACAAACTTTTCGAGCAGCCGAACTAGCAATTGATTCAAGGTGCAAAGTGTCACTCTCCTAGAGCTTAGTATTAGCAATGCTGATGGAATGCAGAAAATTATCTATAAAATGATTAATAGAGAGCAGTTTTATCTGGAGACATTAAAATTAACAAGACATTTCTTGATTGTAGGTCATTTTTTAGATCATCTGCTAATTTGACCTTATCAAAACCAATTTGGCTTACCATTAAGACAGGAGTAAATAGTTGTTAAAGTGTGATAGACACTCTGGCCTCCACATTTATTTGGACACATCTAAGTTTATGGCACTGTTTGTTACTCATCAAGGTCATTAGAATGACAATGGAATCCTGTATCCTGCCCCATCCTGAGTATGATGATAAACTACATCCGCATCCAGTGTAAGACAATAAACTACATCCAACAGCAAGGCTTCTGATCAAGAGGTTTTGAGGAATGTGGAACCACCTTTTAGTTGCTTGTGTTCCTAGGTGTGCCCTGACCCAGAGTGGTAGCACCTATTAAGAGTCCCAGCTATGGGCAAATAGTTAACCCTGAAACTGAGGTAAAAAGCCTTATGAAACTGTAAAAATAGGTTTTAAAAAATTATTACCAGAAATAAATTTTTGAAGGGAAAAAGCTATTACCAGCAATATATTTTTGAAAAAAAAAAATTACTAGCAATACATTTTTTAAAATATTACCAGCTATACATTTTTGAAGGGAAAAAGCTATTACCAGCAATATATTTTTGAAAAAAAAAAATTACTAGCAATACATTTTTTAAAATATTACCAGCTATACATTTTTGAAGAAAAAAATATTACCAGAAATAGATTTTTTAACAAAACAAAATATTACCAGGAAAAAAAAGTTGTCAGCATTAATAACCTATTGAGGTTGATATGCCATAAAACAAATCAAACCAAACCTGCATCCTGCCAAATACAAAATATATGCAATCCGAGATGCATTAGTCTTTTGTAATGTTACAGAACTCAAGGCTTTTCTAGGCTTATTCCAGTTTTATGCTATGTCCCCAACATTGCAGATAAGTTGAGTTTTCTTTATTGCCTGATATGGAACTAAGGAGTTATTGTAAACTACAAATGTTCTAATTGATCATAACCCTGAAAAGGAAATAGACTTGTGTTACCAGTTAGTATGATATGAGCATATTTTTGGCATTTTTTCCTCCAAAATTCTATCAATAGCCAAGAAAATTATAGTCATTTAGACAAGTTGAGCCTGAAAATATTTAGAGTAAAAAGCTTCCATCAATATTGTCTTTGGCACCCATTCTATACGCTGTTCATCATTTTTGATCCAATTAAATATATAAACTGTGAAAAATGATTACAAATACTAAAAGCATTAAGCATAAAACAAAAAAACCAACATTAATAAAACACTATCAAATTTAGGAACAAACATGCTAAATATATTTCATAAAAAAATATGATAATGCAAACTGTCATATGAAGATACAATGATTTGAAAAACTGACAATACATAAAAAAAACAAAAAAAAATGTTGAAACTAATATAAGGATTTTATTGGAAGGATGATTAACAGCAGTCCAAGTTACAAATAATTGAAAACTGTTTTGTAAATTGTTATGGGATCTTACCCATAATAATAATAATGGACTATTCCATACTTAATAAATACTGCACCTCAGGAGTAGGCAAGGAGACAGTCGTTCACCTCCTGACCGGCAGTTCGGTTGGACACTCTGCCTTCAGGCAGGGAGGAACCCGAAGGAGGCTACGTCGAAGGGCGGAGTCTCTTTCAGGGAGGTAAACCGGCCCTGAACCCATTTATACGGATTCAATGGGCATATTTTTAGGCCGAGCCCATGGACTTGGAGATCCCACATTAAATAACCGGCCTTGTGCCACATGATGCCCCAGTGGGTGGGGGGGTGACTGAATATTGACAGTCGTTCACCTCTCGACCGGCTGTTCAGTTGAACTCTCTGCCTTCGGGCAGGGAGGAACCCGAAGGAGGCTACGCTGAAGGGCGGATTCTCTTTTGGGGAGGTAAACCCAGCCCTGAACCCATTTATACAGGTTCAATGGGCATATTTTTGGGCCAAGCTCACAGGCTCAGAGATCCCACGTTAAAAAACTGGCCTTGTGCCACATGATGCCCCAGTGGGGGGTGACTGAATATCGTCAGTTGTTCAAGTCTTGACTGGCTGTTCGGTTGAACTCTCTGCCTTCGGGCGGGGAGGAACTCGAATGAGGCTACGCTGAAGGGCGGAGTCTCTTTCGGGGAGGTAAAACCAAGCCCTGAACCCATTTTTGGGACGAGCCCACGGGCTTGGAGATCCCATGTTAAAAAACCAGCCTTGTGCCACATGATGCCCCAGTGGGAGGTGACTGAATATCGTTAGTAGTTCAAGTCGAGTCAAGAGTCGAGTCAGAGGCAGTCTGAAACAGAGTCGCGTTCAGACAATTACTGCAAGACATTGGAATAGTGATACTGGTTGGGACTACATTGTTCTCCCTACTAAACCTGATTGTTCATACTAACACTTCTACTTCTCTGTATATATTCCTGTTTGTAATATATCTGTGTTATTCCATACCTGTGTTCGAGTTCTTCTTTATTGGTTCTACCTTGGACTATCACCATGGTACAAAGAAACGGACCATAACATAATTTCAGTTTAAAGAATCAATTAATCCATTAATAATTTGTTGTTGCTGCTCATTGCTACACCTTATAGAATCAACCTAGAAGAAGAAGAAGACTTCCATCACTAACACCACTCTTTCATAATGGCTTATAAAAGCTGCAAGTATTCATTAGACAATTTATATTTAAATTTTCACTGGAAACCCTGAAAATGGTCCAAAACATTAAAAAAAAATAAACAGAAAAATATTTTTAACAAGTTTTCCATTGGTTTGTAACCAAACAAAAGGATGCTTTGAATGTTACTATGCCTCATTGTATAGTGATTTTCTAAGCGTAGCTTGGATGTTGCACAAGGCCAAAAGTAAGGGGCACCCAGTGAGGATTGAACTCACTAGTCAGTTGTAATTGTTCTAGTGAGACAAGCTTGCTAACCATTACACCACCTCGAGGTGTCCATGCCTCATTACACAATATGTTTCACGGAACACCTTAATAGTTCACTGATTGATTAAAATGACATTTGTACTCACAGACATCAACAACAGGTTCTTGTTAGAGCTGTTCAATCTGTATAAATGAAAAGAAAGTATTACAATGCATCACATTTATTATTTTGTGCTCATCAAAATGAGTTTTGTGTGAAGAATGAGTATCTATTGTGGGGCTCACAGTGGTCAACCCCCATCAGCTCAGAGAAGTAGTTTTAGATGAGCTTAGTCAAGATGAAAGCTCTTCCCCCAAATTATATGTAGTAGTTTTAAATTTATGCTAACACTGAGAAAAAAGGTGAATAACTATCATCCCTTCATGGTTAAAATGACCTATAGGTCTTAGTGAGGACCATTCTTCTTCGAACCTTGTGAACTGGCACTATGAAATCACAAAATGGACTGTACCAAATAATAGACACCACATCACTTTCAATAACAGCAACAACTAAATTGGATAGCACATGTAACTCAGAGAAAAAATAATGACATAATCAAAATGTTGACAGTCTACACTACTTCAAACAAAAGTACATTATTTACATTATTTGGACTATTGTCCTCATCTTTGTCGCCATATTTATAACAACATTTCAGCTGTTGTACGCTGCAGCCTTCTTCAGGTGGTTGGAATGTTGAACTGAACCCTTTATTTCACTCACTGGTGTAGACTGTTCTTTTTATCCACTGTCCTCAAGGACACATGGCACAGTGCATAAAGGCATTAGTTAGATCCAGTGACAGGACACAAAGAGTGTGAGTTCAATACCTGGCTAAGGCAGTGGATAACTTTCAGAGGGAAATTAACAGAAGATAACTGATAACTGACATCCATTAAACATGGCATGTGGAACTAGGACAGTCTACCCCAGTGAGCGAAATAAAGGGTTAAGTTCGACATTCTAACCACCGAAACGTAATAAATATGGTAACAAAGATGAGGAAATAGTCCAAATAATGTAAATAATGTACATAATACCTCTTTTCAGAAATATAGACAGATATTCAAAAAAAAGGTTAGGAAGGAAACCTCCATCACTACCGGAAAGAGTGATAACAGCTACTGGACTTGAGAAACTTATTTTCCTGAAAAAAAATTAAGAGAAAGATTTTATAAATTTCAAACAACAGTGGCACTGGCTGCTCAGTTAATAAATGCTGAATGTTTCCTTATAAGGAAACAGATCATATTACCATTACACTCATTGAATTCTCATATTCCATTGCATATAAGGTCTTGACATTGTATGCACCTTCGCTCTCAATCAACAATAAATTGTAACCTTATAATATAAAGCTGAACATGTCACTAAACACAAGCCCTACTACAGGTATCAAAGCTCCACAGACCCCACTTCTACCTGGAAATTCACTAGAACAGACTACCATAATATCAACTGATTCTACCTCATTAGTTCTGCCATGTACAATCAAACCACCAAATTGGTTTAATCCTAACTAATAAATAATCTAGACAATTGTTTTTATTTTAATATTTTTATATTGTTTCATATTTAAACAAAAGTGAAAGTTTTTTTTAACGCTTCCTACCAAATTCAGTCACAAAAAGGCTGAATAATCCTTGGCCACATTAAAAAAAGTAATAAGAGCAGCATAACTAGACCAGTTTTTCTGGTATATCCTTTGACGATCATGTTTAACAGATCTAAAATGGAGGATATATTATGTATAATTATTTATGAAATAACTGGGTGACACTGATAACATCCGGTTTGGGAGATTGGAATTAAGAGATAGCGCTGAAGGATACAATGGAACAAAAGACTAAATAAAACTGAAATAGCTGTTTCTCTGGGACACTTGTGACCAGTGTACACTGTACATAGTAAATAATGGCCATAAACATACTTGTTACTCTGAACACCATAACTAATGCCTCCTCATCAAACTAGAAATAATTTTTTCCTGCTGCTGTTGGATTTTTTGACATGTTTGTGTCCATCCACCACTTGAGAAAGGACATCTCCTAAAAATGTCTAGCAATGCCTCACTGGCCTTCATGACTAAAAAATGCACTTGGTATTTTTTGATACATTTTCATCTGCAGATGCCAACTATGAGTTTATTTACAGTGGTACTTTTAGTTAGCATGAAAACAATGTTAAGCATTCATTTGAAGCTATAAATCAAATCATAAAACTCGTTTTTATTGCCTAAGTTGGCTATTACAAAGTTGGTGTTTGAAGTTAAATTTCTTAATTGACCCCTGGCAGTCAATGTATTAATACTGTTGATGTTTGGAGCATAATTTTAAAAAAATTTTCTCTTGGTGTGGTAGTTTATTATTTCATTTGCAATTTCTGTTGGAGCCAGAGCTTATTTTTTTTTAAATTCACTTTTTCAGGCACAGGTCTGTAACCCTTTTGTGGACACCCTCTATCCAAAGTAAATTATCTCTGAATGCATAACTTTACACTTTTCCAGCTACTACATACAGAAAGCATTGTATAATACTCTATTATTTGTGGGAGTATTATATGGAGAATGATTTAACAGAAGACAGAAACTGCAACACTGAATCCCGAAGATGCATTGGGATAGTCAAAGATAAAGATGCACTCTGCTATACACTGTAGCAATTAGATTTCTTTCTGAGTCATTCTGCATGCTGGCCAGATGTGAATGCCTCAAATCTTGGGAAGGATATAACAAAAGTTATTTTCTGCACATAAGGCTTCATGCATAATGTCAGATCTATGAAGTAAGCTCTGGCAGTGGCCAATCATGAACGTTCCTGTCAGAGAGTGAAGCCCCTGGGGACTACCAGATCTGCTTAAAAACAGGTCTGAGAACAACACTAGCAGTTGCAGCCCAGCGTGCCATCAGTCATTATGCAGGGCACTACTGCCACTGCCACTGCTGAAACCATCACTGCCATCTCTTAACATAATTACACTTCTGAATGACTGTTACCACTCCCAGGCTTGACTAACCACCTCAACTATCCAGCTTCATGTTGGTAACCTCTCAACCTTATCACCTCAGAAAACACCAACTACAAGTATCCAACTATTCAGCTTTGACACCAACTAGTTACTAGTTAGTTTCATCATTGACAACACCATCACCTCAGCATATATCGACATGATAACATCTTAACTTCGACTCCAACCAGCTACATCAACAATGCTGTCACCCCATGCAATTAACAACTTCATAACATCACGTCAGCACCACCAAGCTACATGCCTTTCTCAGGACCAACACTGTCATCTTGGCAAATCAAACTCTGCAAATAAGTGACTCTGACTCCATAAGCAACAATTCCTACTCCACAACCAAGTGATTCCAACTCTGTAAAACAAGCAGTTCCTACTCTGCAAGCAGTGACTCCAACTCAGCAATCAAGCTACCACTGCAAGCAGTAATTCCGACTCTGCAACCCAGTGATCAACTCAGCAAGCGACAACTCCAACTCTGCAACCAAGTAACCAACTTGGCAAGTAACAACTCCAACTCTGTAACCAAGTAACCAACTCAGCAAGTAACAACTCCAACTCTGCAACCAAGTGGCCAACTCAGCAAGTGACAACTCCAACTCTGCAACCAAGTAACCAACTTGGCAAGTAACAACTCCAACTCTGCAAACAAGTGACTCTGATTCTGAAAGGAAGTGACTATGACTCTTCAAGCATGCAACCTTATCACTTTTTCTCTCTATCCCTCTCTCATCTTCTATCATTCTCCCTATAGATTTCACTCTCAACTAATGAGAAGGCAACCCTCAAACAAGAAGAGGAAGAAGTAGAAAAACTGAATCTGGCTGAAAAACACCAGAAGTTTGCAAGGTCAGTGCCTACATATTTATGACTATAAATCTATCAAAATAAGATAGGCTCTACACATAACTTCTGTTATATAAAAAAAAATGCAAAAGAAAGGAACACAGGAAAATGAAATAATTTTGGCCAATCGAAAAAATTAACACAAAAAGAGTTCTGATGTTAGCCAAAACTATAGGATATAAACTCCTATATTTTACTGCCAATAAGTGAAGAACAAACAAGTAAGAGATGCTTATAAATAAATCTTACTAAATTCAATAGATTCAAAAAAATTTTTATAATTGTGTTCAAACACAGCTCCAAATTAAATAAGTGGTTTCTGGAACCTGATTGGATATTATAAGTCACGTGATGTGCTTTCTACAATGTCTGGGTGGTTGAAATCCAAATGACCTGGAAATGTGTCATGGCTTGAGTTACTGAGTACATTCTCATGCAAAACTCAGACAGGTTTTGTGAGCCGAGCACCAGCTGTCAAATAGCAATAAAAACAGCTCATCAACAACAGTCAGTGAACAGATCTGCAATCACATAGTCAGTGAAGGACAATCAGTGAAAGACAGTCAGCTAAGCAGACCAGACCTCTATCAACAACATAGACACATGTAACATGACAACGCATATGTCCGTGATGATTTTTCTACATACAATGCCACGACAAAAGTAAGTTTTGTCTCCCCTCTCTTTGTTCACTGTGTTTTAAAATTACTGCTAGTTAGCAGTCACATACATGTCTCATTAGTGTGTGATCCACACACACACACATATTGGCATACTATACCACTATATAAATCATTTTGAACAATCAAACTACTGGTCTCTTTGTGACCACAACAAAGAACATTGACTTTCAATATATAAATACATGTATTTGACTGTATAAATGCTATTGTCATATTTAACTTGGTCTTCTTCCTTTTCTGCATGGATCATTTCTTTGCATTGTTTATAAAATTGTGTTGCATTTGTGGACATGACACTCAGATTTTATTTTTCTTCCTAAAATCTGAGTAGACTGACACCACAAAACCAAGGCTCATGCCACTAGTCAGGGAAGCTGGTCAAAAGGATATAATATAAATATATATATATATATATATATATATATATATATATATATGTATATATAAAGAGCTCACAGCTCTGAACTAGACTAGAAGAAAGGATGGCAAAAGAAACCATGGAGCAAGAGACACAACTACCAAAGAAACCAGCCATGCGTGAAGAAGTAGTTAAGAGGTCATGATATTTTCTCCCCTTCTTAGAGTCGAGAAAAATACAGTAGATTGACACTGACCTATTTCTAAGATGATTACTACTACCGTATTCTTATTTCTAAACTGTCAAATACCAAGCTAAAACAGACTTTCTCCTGTTACCAATATCCACCTTATAAAAGAACATTTTACTGCAGCAAATATCAAAGGACTAAATCAAATAAATAAACATATATTATTTATTTTATACCCTTGAATCAAATCATTTTATTCCAATGTTTCCCATAAAATAATGACCCAGAGCCCTCCAGCATACAAACCACAACTTACGTATATCCAACTTTACTAAGATGAAAAAGAAACATTCGTCAATCAAATGAATAGGGTATAGTTCTAATTTACTCGCTTGAATTACTCTTAGATTATAGTCAACACACAGGAAGACTGAGCTATCTGGTTTCAAAACCAGGATCAGGAGTTCCGTCTAAAAATGTCACAAACTCTACATATAATCCTTTCAGCAACCAGCTTGTGAAGTCCTTTGTCTTTCATTGCAAAATACAATGGATGCACTTTCAGAAAGTTTGGTCCGTAGTCAAGAAAATTGTTGCTTTGGTAATCTGGAGTTGAAAGAGTTCCTCATGAAAAACCTATGAATATTTTATCAGTATTTCCGCTCATAAATTGACATCTCAGGTGTTAAACCAATTTCTGCAAAAAAAAAAACATCTGTTATACTGAATAACAAGAGTCAATTCTGTTGATGGCTCCTTTACATTCCAATGGGAAACACCTCTGGCCCCATATGTGCTTTTAACTTCATGTTTGACCTAAGTGTCACATAGGTCAAAAAATATTTGTAAACATTTTCTGGCACAATCGAAGTAGCTGCTCCATCTGGATTGACTTTCTTGCTTTCACAGGATCAATGACAACGGGATTCATGCTGGAGTTGCTGTAATAGACATCATTCTGTAACATGGGCCTGACCCCATTTAAATGTTTAATTAATGAAATTGCAGATTGGTGGTTTGGAGTGATTGCTAATTGAATAATAATTCTTAACACTCTTAGGAGAGTAGGTTGAATGTTTGAAAAAAAATGAAAAAAGAAATGGGTTAAAAATTATGTTTTAAAACAATAAAATGAATTTAAGAACAGTTCCAAAGAGAATTGAACCCCCGAATTAACTAGCCAAGATTCAGTAGAATTGAGCAAAACCAAGGTTTCCCACCCTATCCATGTCCTGTTGATAAGAAAAAAACATGATTAATGTGTTGTCCAAATTTTCAGTCCTGAGAACTTAAATTCGGGTTTTGTTTAAATTTATATTATCTGTCCAAAACATGTGTGTTCTTACAGAAAAGAGTGACTCAAAGTCTTCTGGACAAAGAAAAGCATCTGTTTCATACCCCCAAAATCCCAAATTTGGAGTTTAAACAGTTATACTATCTGTCTGACACATGTATATCACTACAGAAAAGAACGATTTTTGCATTTTGTTTAATTCCCAAGCTTGAGATTTGTTTATGTTGATGCTGTCCACCAAAATACATTATTATCTTTTCAGAAATAAATGACAGAAAATTTTAAAGACAACGTGAAAGTAATGTGATTATTAACAGATCTCCTAAGATTAAGACAGTCAGGGTGGAGAAATATTTGGGTGGGGGAGAGTTATTTATATAAATGAGAGACCGCCAGACCCAAAAACAGACACATGGAGAATCAGGCCTGACAAAGAGAGACAGGAAAGATGGGCTCAGGAAGCTTAGAATTGCAGCTTCTCCTATACTGGTTGCTTGTTATGGCTAGAGTATAGTCTGTGTTGTATATCTGTGTGAAGTAGAAATGGATTCATACCTTTACCAAGGTATTTGTGTGAAAGTGAATATAATAATCTTGACTGGAATTCGAACTCAACTTGTCAGTTGCTTGTTTTAAGACTCTAACCATTACATCATCTGCACATCCTGCATGAGCTTACGGTACCAATCAATAAATTGAGCAGTGGAAGATAGTCACCCAGTTACACAGACTGAAGAAAAAAAATACTTCTCATCCATGACAATGGAATGATTTTGCAACCTTAATTTTCAATTCTTGTCAGCAATTTATCTAATAAGTTCAGTAGAATCTAAAAAAGGTCATTTAATCAGCAGATGGTCACCATTTAACACAGATATTCAGCCAGTGTCACATAGGCACCCTGCCCCAATACACGAGGCTTGATTATTGATGTTAATTCAGCAGCCAGCATCAAGTAACTAAAAGCCTTCTGTCGATTTTTACTTAAACTAAATGGTAGGGAGGGTCTCTTTTATTTTGGGAGGGGTGGGCAAGTTGCTATAGTGTTACTGATTTTTTATAAGAAGCGAAAATCAGTGAAGTGTTTTGTGACAAATGGGAGTATTCATTAAAGAGTAATGACACATGCAAGTTGACTAGAATCAAAAGAAATTTGAGAATATTAAAAACATTTCGAAATGTCAAGAAAGAATAAGTAAATGTCTGTAACAATATAGTGCATTGCTGTTGCTCCCACTACTATCCCATCAGCCAGATGCTGAACGAGTATATAGCAACGTACAATTCAGGTTCAGCCAAAGAGTAACAAGGGTAAGATGTATAATGTAAATAAGTATGCAAAAGTATTGCTTAAACAGAAACATACATCGGACATTTTGAATAAGTTAAAAAAAATACAAGATGAATATCTCACTTTCAGAATGAACAATATATGGTAACTGTGCCATAAATTGAGGGACATCTTGCTGTAAATATAAAATGGGCCCCCCCCCCCTCTCTGTTTTTCACCAACTGGACAATTAACTGCATGTTGCATCTCTATTCTCACTTGTGTTGGTGTGCAACAAAAACCAGAAAAGACCCACTGCATGCTCATAAGGAAATGAATAGTGAAAGTAAAAACCATTGTGAGAAATGAAGACTTAAACCCTGACTTTAATATATTTCATTGTTTATTCAGAGGCTAAACATGAATGGCTGGACAGGTAAGTAGGTAAGTGATACTTGGTGACAACTTCTAACATCTCAAATCAGCTTTTTCCCTTCAACCAGGGAGAACTTTGACTCTACTACTACTACTCCACTTCTTTTGGTCAGGTGGGTGGACACTTTGAAAATGGCATTTCACAGACTTTATCGTAAGTCAAAAAACAGGAAACATTTAAGACTGAGACAAAATCATACATCATCCCCATCTATATAGATGTTCCAGTCATAATGTGACATTATTTTTCATAACAAATACACTATGATTTGGTTTCACTAGTGATTAGAAGAAAGTCATTATAAATTACAAGTTACAGACATTGCAGACCAAAAATGTACAAATACAATTAATATATATATATATATATATATATATATATATATATACACACACACACACACACACACACAAATACATACATATATATATATATATATATATATATATATATATATATATATATATATTAACAAGGCTTAAACACTAATATTCCATGGTCATAATTTATTCCATTGGAATCGTAAATATTTACGATTCCAATGGAATAAATTATGACCATGGAATATTAGTGTTTAAGCCTTTTTATTATATCCTTACTCTGTCCTGGACATTGAGTTCTACCTGGATTCTATCCTCTCGGAATTTTTTATTCAAAAAATATACATGTGTGTATATGCACCTGTGGATTTTGCATATATATGTATATTTACCACTAATATTATCTATATATATATATATATATATATATATATATATATATGATAGATTTTTATTTATTAATCTGACAGATTTCTATTGTTTTATGTTATTTTTAGTGGATACTCATAATTGAGTAGACACTCCATTTATTTATTAAACAGTATATTTATTTATTTTCATCTACAGGCCTGACTATTCAAGAAATCTTATTAAAGAAATGTATGCTCTCTCTGGCAGTATTCAAACCTCTGCCCAGGAGGATACGCAGGTTCGAATCCTGTCAGAGAATACATATAATATCAGCATGAGGAAATCCCAGTTTGCAACACTATTGGTACCTGAAAACGGTAACCGTACCACAGGTTGATCTAAGCATAGTGAGTAAAATTGGATAAACAATTACTTACCATAGTCTTACACAGACCCCATCTTAAGATAAAAAAAAAACAGACGGACAGAAGAAGATGTGCGAACATGCATGCATATGTATATGTGTGTGTGAGAAAACATTATTCCGCAAACAAAATAGACAAACGATCTGTGTACATTGACACTACGACTTGCGAAGGAAGTTCACTACACAATCCAACATTGAATACAGCAACCAATTGTGTACGTATGCACACAATGACACATGGATGTGCATATACGCCCAGCTCCACACTGTTATATTTAACGCCCCCCCCCACCCCACGTGGGTCGTATGTGGCACAAGGCTGGTTTAGCGTGGGTTTTTTGAGCCTGTAGGCTCAGCCAAAAATATTCCCTTCGAACCCGTATTAATGGGTTCAGGGCCTGTCTACCTCCCTGGACAAAACTTTGCCATTCGGCAAAGTCTCGTCTGAGTTCCTCTCTACCGAGGCGGAGAATATCGACAATAATGAATGGTTTGGCACTGTTAAATGAGTCCCACACTGTTCATATATGTTTATGTTTGTGTGAGCTACAATGCATGAACGTGCATGTATGTATGTCTGTGTACGTATGAGTGGCGTTCCAATGACAATTTTTCTTCCCACTTCCATAAAAACACCGATGTATGCAACCATATATAAATCCAGAATTTAAAAGTTAATCAGTTTACGGTCATCGATAACAATGCACATCTTTATATAAATACTTATACTAATGAACAACAACTTGGCATCTGAGGAAAAAATTTCGAAGAAAAAAGAAAGCACCAGAAACCTTCAAACATGACGAAATAAATCGTCCAGTACCTTAAATTTCTGGTACAAAGTAAAAACCCATTGAGTAATAAGTTAAACTGAAGAGTGCTCAATATGCTTAGTAGAGCAAAAGTAAAATAAATAAATCCTAATAAGTCAGGTACTTTTTGCCAGTTTTATACTTAGAATATTTTTTAGTATTTCCCATTTTATAATGGGATCCGTTCTATTTTCCTGTTTAATACCGCAAACATATTTAGATAAGTTAGTGTTATCTATACTTCTCATTCTTGAACCTACTTTTATCATTATAGTAGCGCTTTTTTAAAATTGCCTTCAGTAGATCCTATGTACACTGTATTCTCATTATTGGTGATTGAATTATTTCTGCTAATTTCAACTTTATAGACGACACATTCTTGCTGACTCTTGCCCTTGAGTGGGAACGTGTCTTTACTCCTACAGTTACATTTAGCGGGGTTAATGTCTGATTTGGTTATGATTTTTCCCTATTAAATTTATTAATTACACTAGCAATATTTGGCATACAGCTGTAGCTTAGTTTAACATAATTCCTATTTAAGATTTTGTCCAATAAGTTGAACACGGGGGAACTTCTTTTCTAATAATTTAAAAAATATTTTGCCTATTTTGGTTTTAACAGCTAGATTATATGGAGGATTAAACCATAAAGTATTTCTAGCCCTATTCTTCCTTTTATTTTGTTTACTAGGAGGAAAATATGTCAATCTGGTTTTGTGCCCACTAATTTCCAAGGCTATTTCATACACTTTTTTATGCCGATAAAAAATACTAACATTCACTGGCAGAGTGAATTGCATCAGAGTGCTCTTTTTCACACAGATGGTACCCAACTATATATATATATATATATATATATATATATATATATATATATATATATATATATTATACCAAATATCATTTTCTCTGCATTATGTCTTTCTTTGGCTAACAGATAAACAAGTTAGCAATGAAGTGTGCCTAGATTTTAATATCTGACTCAGAAGTTAACAAGCAAATTCTGATGCAGTGCAAGATTAACGTGCAAATATCAAGTAGATTGCATAGATACTTTATTGATCCTTAATAGATATCAGGATCAGAGGTAGAAATGCCAACCCATATATAAATAACTCATCATTTTTTATAGGTATTCTACTAGTAACTGTGTGCATATATATATATATATATATATATATATATATATATATATATATATATATATATAGAGAGAGAGAGAGAAAGAGATAGATAGATAGATAGATAGATAGATAGATAGATAGATAGATAGATAGATATTGTTTAAAATTTTATATATTTATCAAGGAAGATTTCTCAAACAGCGGGATAAAGCATTTGTCTGATGATGTCCAGCCAATTATATATAATTTAATATATAAGATTAATACAAATATAATATATATATATATATATATATAGATATATAAATACACACGCATATATATATATATATATATATATATATATATGTGTGTGTGTGTGTGTGTGTGTGTGTGAAAAATATATAGAAAATACGAAAGAACTCATTAGGTAAATAATCCAAAGTTCTTTAGTATTTTTGTTATTATTTTTTAAAAATAGTGCTCAATACAAAAGTAGAGCATAAATATAATTATTTATTTAAAAATATAATTATATTGAAGTTTTCGGCTCTTGTTTTGAAACATGAGAACTCTTATGTAGCGTGTTGGAATCATATTTTTAAATAAATAATTATATATATATATATATATATATATATATATATATATATATATATATATATATATATAATTAAAAACATATAACATTAAAAATATATTCAAAAAGATACATTGAGATATCTATTCATTTCATGCAGTGGAACATCATCACATCATAACCGTTATAATTAAATAAATAATTCCCCACAGAATTTGTTGATTATGAAAATAATAATAATAAAATTAAAAATTGAAAGAAAAAGACAATCTTTTCATATAAAAATTTTGATTAAATAAATAAATAAAGTGATAAGTTAAGTAACTAAAGATAAAATTATATATATATAATTCTTAATAATTTTATCTTTAGTTACTTACCTTAACACGCTTGACACCCCCCCCCATTCACACATGATCTCGCATGACCCCAGAGTGTGAATGAGCCAATCAGCAGCAAGCATTATGCATCACGTGAGCCACACGTGACTAATAACAATAATCCGATTTGCTTTTGGAGCGCAAATTTCAGCTGCGACAGAAATCCTTCATTGTGATAACTTTCGCATCTGAAACCAAAATATGGCTATCCTTGTCCTTTCTTATTCCCATATAAGCACTTAAATACAACTTTTTTCTAATTATGCTACCGCTATTA
Source organism: Acanthosepion lycidas (assembly GCA_963932145.1). NCBI lineage: Eukaryota > Metazoa > Mollusca > Cephalopoda > Sepiida > Sepiidae > Acanthosepion > Acanthosepion lycidas. Next base: position 93,024,820 of record OZ010574.1, read on the forward strand.
ATTCTGACATGAAAAGTGCCCATATCTGCTTGTGTGCAGTGAACGCACATAATTACACACGCGCGCGTCCAATCAAAAATGAAAAATCAATAATATTGATTCAAATATTCACTTAAATCAATTTTTGGCAGCATCAAAACCTCTGCAGGACCATTAGCAGTAACTGTGTCAAATTTGGTTGAAATCAGTTGAAAAAAGTAGGAGATTTGATCAAATATATAAATGGACACACACACACACATTCTGCTTTTATATATATATATATATATATATATATATATATATATATATATATATATATTAAATTATATAATTTAATAACAGTGATAACCTTGATACAAACATTATATAAAAAACAATAATTTCAAGTATAATAATTACAGAACATTCTCAATAAAAATAGTGATTAATACAAAGCAGCAAAAATAATATAAAGTAAAAAGACACAATAAAATCAGTAAAAATCCCAATATTGATAATTATAATGGTTTTATCAATGCCGAAATAACAATAAAAATAATGATAAAGGCAAAAGAAAAATAATAATAACAGCTCTAATAATACTAATAACTATGATAATGAATATAATGATGAAATCACTGTAACAATAATAGTGGCAATACAATATCAATAATTTGAATAGCAATAATAATGAGTGCGCATTAACCACCCAATAAATTAATGCACAGTTCACTCCCTTTGTTACTTTATGTGATGCATCCAATCTAGAACTCCTTAGCTTTGTCACTCAACAAGACCTCACACAAAAAGTTTCCTCCTTCTTCTCCCTGTCCTGGTCTATTGTAGTTTAGTCAGAAGAAAAATAAATAAAACACAATAAAATGAAGAGAATTCCCTACATCATCACCATCTTACTATTCCTTTCCCATCTCCTCTATAGCAGCATTTGCAATTGCAAACAACAAAAGTAAAGACCCCTATGATTAATCAGCCTTGCCCATTGGCTATACACAAACACAAAGCCAAGTAATCCATCAATAGAACGGATGGTTTCACAATACCAATAGCTGATTGGGAGGATGTTAGTAAACTCCTCTTTTTCTTCTCACCATTTTATAAAAGGTCAAAGAGTAGAAATTCTGCTACAGATTTTAACTTATTTATATTTCTTCTCACATAATTACTACACCAAATTTGTACTGACTTTTACAAGAATTTCCCTTTTTCCAACTGTATAATTTTTTAGTGGATACATTTTTTATATTGCCTCTCACTTGTTTTTTTTAATTTTATTTTTATTATTTTTCTGGCAAGTATTTGATATTTTTGAAAGGATTTTACTGTTAGCTTATTGAGCAAAGAAGATGGATTTAGGAAACTAAATAAAAAACAATAAATCTTGCAAGCTTAAACCAAGAGTAGGGATATCTGGATAAAAAAATGCTATAAAAAATCCTAAATTAACCTTAAAAACAAAATTTCCATGAAAAAAAAGAACCACCAACTGTCTCTCCTATAAAATTATTCATTTGGGCTCCAACTGTACACAAAATCCTGGATCTATCCTTGTCTTTAGGAATAAATAGATAAGACTATAGACAATGAAAATGAGAATGACAGATTCAATGCCTTCTACCTAACCTTCAAAAGATTATCCCAGAAGTAGCAGAATCTGCTCTTGCCATTTGTAAGAAATGTTTTTTTTATTCATAATAATAATAAATATGTATAAACATGTTTTTCTTCATTTATCTCTCTCTCTGTCTCTCGCTGTCTGCCTCTCTCTATATATATATATATATACAGTGTAACCCGGATATAAGAGAGTTGTCGGGACTAGAAAAGAAGTCTCTTATATCCGGGGTTTCTCTTATATCCGGGTTTGATCTATTTCGTTTAGGTAAGTATGGCTCTAATTTGGGACCAGATAAAATCTCTCTTATATCCGGGTTACACTATATATATATATGATAGATAAATAGATGCAATATATAAATATACATAGATAAAACACACAAATACCCATGCGGCCATATATAAGTACATATATGTGTCAATATATATATATATGTACTGATATTGTGATGCATATAGATCCATTTATATATATATTGTTGACTGTACTTATATATGTATGCAGGTACTCAGTATATATATATATATATATATATATATATACATATACATGTATTGATATTGTATATGTGAACTTATATAGCCGTAGCAAGATAAATAGATATATGTATGCACACAGAAAAATATATACATTGTAGATTAATATGAGTATACATATGTATTGATAAATGTTTTTTATTTGTTCTTATCCTATCATTCTGTTGGATTCCAGTTTATGTTTTGTTTGTATTTGATCCCAATTCATACTTATGTTTATATAAGAGTATACCCTATTCATATATGTATACATATATCAAGGAAAGGTAATTCATTGTTTGTTGCTTTATTTGATCATTTTTTTTTTTTTTTTACTAGTGTTCAAGGCCCAAGTGCCACTCGTAGTAAAAGGTGACTGAAGGAGTTTGTTGTGTGAAGGTTAAGAAGTCAGAAACAAAGTTTAAGAGGTTATGTGTGAAAGA